>BTPG01000001.1:182304777-182855721 GCA_036245525.1 Semisulcospira habei
GTGTGTGTGTATGTGTGGTGGTGATGGGGTGGTGTGTGTGCGTGCGAGCATCTTATCATTTTGATGAAGACGTTAATAAAACAACCAATCAACAAAAACCAAGCCAATGTTCATATGTTCGGTACATCAGTTTCTTTATTCGAAAACATTCTCACAAACTACAAAAATGCATTGCTCTCACAGAAGACTGCCATTTATGCAAGAATTGCAAAATGACAAAAAAACATTACTTGCAAAGTGGTTTGTCAAAATTTGACAGCACAGAAACCACTGTAAGAATTTGATTAAGACAAAATCGCACCTTCATTGGGATCAATCCAGACAGAATTTTAAAACATTTCATGCGATGAATGGCTCTCTCAACATGAATGCGCACAGTTGCAATGCGCCGAGATCTTGTAACTGCTTTTTTAGACAGATTTTTACCCATGCTGAAGGCAGGAATGTTCAGTGTTGCCCCTTTTTGCAACAAGAGATGGCGGATGTTGAAGCCACGATCAGCCATGATATCATCTTGTCTTTCGATGAGGTCAAGGAACTGACTTTTTTGAACTATCGTAGCATCTGGAATTGACCCTACATAGATTCTGGATAGAAACGTTATTGCTCCACATGGATGGATTCCAACTAAGAGTTTTGCTGTGTTTGTGTGTTTGTACTTTGAAAATGTTTGTCTTTGAGCTGCAGGTTGAAATGGTTTTTCAACCCGAAATTCAGTACAGTCAATCACACATCTTGTTTGTGGAAATTCTGCGAAAGACTTTGGAAGATTTCTTTTTGCAACTTCTCGAGTAGGCCACTTAAGGAGAGGCTTCAAGCACTGATCCAAAATATTCACCCACAATATGAAAACGCGACTGACATGGCTTTGAGAGATCCCAAAAAGATATGACATGTGCTTTGTGCCAAAGCCCATTCGGATTCGAACCAAGGTCAGCAGGAAGCATTTGAAAGGTGTAATTTTGTACTGTGTCCTTCCGCGAGGATCTCGGCCTGGTGTCAGTTTATTTTTTCCGTTCCAAGTTTTAACTTTTTGTGTGGCAGGTTTGATCCACTTGAAAAGTTTTTGGAGCAAGTTTCTGTTTGGAATGCCTGTATGCTCAAAGCAATTCCTTTCTGAAGCCATGATGTGACTTATGAAACCAGCCACAGCAGCTTGCTTCTTTTGTTCATTTGTAACAATGTTTGATTTGCAACAGTGTTGGCAAGTCCATTTCAGGTCATTGTCAACATGTACTTTGTGTGTGTGTGTGTGATTCTGTGCTTGTTGGGGTTCTAAAGTGTTCACTTCGACAGTTTGGTCAATAGGAATAGCATTTTCTAGAACAAGTTCATTTTTAGGTACTGTTGGCGAAAGTTTCTCAAGCGAAGGTTTCTCAAGTGCCGCTTCTTTGTTGAGATCTTCAGGCTCAGGCAGTCGTCCACCCACAATCTGCCAATGAAACAGAAAGTATGCATTATAGTTAGTTACAGAAAACAAAGTAGATACAATTAATAATTAACAAAATTAACCTCACTTTTCATATTTATTTTGTGCAGACCACTACGTCCTCTCCAAGGTGTCTACAGACCAGTTGCAGATACCTCAGTGATGGCATCAGTGGAGGATTTTCTGAAAGACGTTAAAGAAAGCAAACCAGATGCATGCATGTTGCACGTATGGGAGGTTCAGCCAAAAGATGTCCCCTTTGAAGCCCCTCCCCTGTCTTGCACAACTCCCATGGAACGCCTGTGTGACTTTGTAAAGGATCATGTGTGTGTGGGTGATGACTGTGACTGTGCTCAGAGTTTTTTGGAAAGGTATAAATATACTGACACAGATGCAGCATCTATTGAGAGAGAAACAAGGGGTCAGCAACTAAACAAAAACTGGCTCTCCATGAGAAAAGGTCTGGTAACTGCCTCAAACACAAAGAAAGTGCTACATTCGACCAACCTTGACAAAACAGCAAATGCCTTACTAAAAGATAGTTCCCTTCGTGAGGAAGCCTTGCCTGCTGCAGTCAAATTTGGTCGAGATAATGAAAAGAGGGCTCTCACTATGTTTCATAGAGCTCACCGTTACCACCACCGGAAATGTAATTTTCGGCAACCAGGTCTGATAATTTCACCCAAGACACCATTTCTTGGAGCCAGTCCAGATGCCATTTTTGAATGTGAAGACAAAGACTGTGGTACATTCTTGGTGGAGGTGAAATGTTCATTTAAGTTTAGAAATGTTCAACCTAAGAATGCGTTATCAGAGTATTGCGAGATGGATGCAAACAATCAGTTCCGATTGAAACCAACTCATGACTACTACCACCAAATTCAATGTCAGATGGCTCTCACTGGACACAGAAAATGCTTCCTTTGTGTTTACACAAAAAAAGGCATCGAAACAGTTGAGGTGCAGTTTGATGAGGCATATTGGGAAAGTGCGGTTGTAAAATTAAAGCAGTTCTGGAAGAAAAACATGTTCCCTAAAATGTCAGCAAAATCCTGCCTTGCTGTATAGATCAATCATTTATGTTTTTAGCATTGTTTCTTGTGTTGACAAGAATTACAGAACAAGTTACACTTTTTTATCAGCTCAAACTAGTAGTAATGCTTGTACAGTTAAAGGAATTTTTTTCACTACCAGAAAAAAAAAGATAGTCACTAAAGTCAACATCAAAAATGATTAATTTAATGCACTTTATTGAACTGCACCGCATTTGTTTTCAAACCTTTTTGATTTATAATATTTTCTATTACTAAATTCTGGAATTTCTTGTTAACCCTTATCAGTCGGAATACACCAGTGTGTGAAATAGGTTTGACTAAAATAGTTCAAGGGTAGTGCCAGAATAGCCTTTAGGCGCCAAGCTATTCTGGCACCACCCTTGCACTAAAGCTACTGTTCTATATCCTTATCTATAAGTACTATAATATAGCTTGCATATGGCAGTAAACAAATTTGAAGCTTTTAACCTCCGTATGATATGGGTTAACAAACGTATCATTTTAATAGTTTTCCCTTCTCCCCCATTCCCAGTCGCCTAAGCGTCAGACTATGCGCCCAAGGCAGCAAGTGGGTGCCTCAGGCAGCTTGAGTTGGATCTTGTATTGACAGCGCCTTGAGCAGCTTTTGAACTGAAAAAGCGCTATATAAGAATGATAAATAATAATAACGTAACCTGATAATAAGGTAACTGAAATCACATACATGTATTGGAATGCCTTGCATTATATAGAACAGAAGAGAAATAAAATGAAATATATGATAAAATCATAAATAAAACTGTATGTGTATAAAATGGTGCTCAAACATCGCACACCAACAACGCGTTCGGTAGCCTGTTTATTCTGGCTTGGCCGTATACACAAAGTTTTATGACACAGGTCTAGATTTTGTTTTGTCACTCATTCCCTTGTGTATTTTCGAACACATTTTTGCTTGCAACAAGCCAGGTACCGTTCTCGTCAGCGGACCAACCTGACCACATTGGTGATAAATACCAAACCTTTCTTTTGTTGTGACCGTTCTGTGGATTTATATTTGTTAGGTCACTCTTTCCTGGTTTTTGTTTTTAGAGTCATTGCGTTGTTGGGGGTGCTTTAAGCATTAGGTCTTGTTTTACCCTGCTGTTTTCTCCCTAGTTTTTGTTGTCGAGTTTAATTTGTTTCATTGCGTGTTGGCTTGTTTGCAATGGTGCAGCGTTCACTGTGACGCTGGGCGTTAACCTTTTGACGACGGAACACACATATGTGTGCCCCAAGCAAAGCTCCGTTGCCGACGGGACGCACACATATGTGCGCTGGCCTAGTTTCCCCATTGCCAATACCGGCAGTATGGTCTAAGGGAAGCAATCTACTATAATATGTCAAGCACTCATTTCTTTACTTGTAGAGTGACTTTTCTTGTTTGTATGGGCTGAAACCAACGAATTAGAAGCTCTAATACAAAACGTCCCCATGTGCAAAAAAAATGGCGGATTTTGGTGTAAAAACTTTTATGTGTGAAGAAACTTTTCTGTTGTGCCTTTCTTTCTGGATTATTTACTGGTGACACACTAGAATATGTCTCTGGAATGCTAGGTGAGTGTAATTTTCACACTCTGGCTAACTAATACACTAACAGCATGTTCAGTTTCAGTGGAACCCAGTGTGAAACTGTTTTTGATTTTTGGCTTCTTACACCATCTTCTTTATACACCTGTAAAATCTTAACATTACAAAATATTTTCTTCAGCATAGTGTCTACGAGTTCACCTTGAATTGCTTTTTCCACTGATACCAAATATGTTGGGGTATGATAAGATTTTTACAACAGACAAGGCCAATGAAATTTGTCAAAATTACTACGGTAGCAGGGAAAAATCAAGTTGGCAGACTACGGTGGCAAAAGGTTAAGACTGGTTCTCGCGCGTGGCAGTATTTCTGCTGGCTGGCCGCGCGGTCCCGTGTGACTGTGAGTCATCAGTGACCATTGTTGCTGGTGTTTGTTAATTGCGTCTTGACAGACTCTTTGGCTTTTTCTGATGTTACGGATTCTGGCCTGGGATTTTTGTTTTCCCTAGTGTTTTCAGAGTACGACCTCAAGCGCGTCGTGCGTTATTTCTTTTACATGTTGTTTCTTAGGTTGGCTTGTTTGCCTTTGCGCATTAGTTGTGCGCTGAAATGAAATATACGATGATAAATAAAACTGTATGGGTATTTTCATTCATAAGCCTCCCTCTTCAGTTTGATCACACTAACAATGTGTCTTCAATTTTTATATGTATGAGAAAATAAACTGAAGTATGCATCAATGTAAAATAAAAAGTGTTTGAGTATGTGTGTGTGTGAAATGTTAACAAAATATATATTAGCATAAATGATTTAGATCTATTACAAATCTTACCTCAGTTTCAAGTTGATTGTTGTCATGGTGGAGAGTAGCTGCAACCTCAGACCGACCTACTCCCAATCTTTGCCCAGCCTGTAAATCAAAGATCAAGCCTTGTTCGATAACTTGAAATAATGTACTTAAAGCATACGTCATGTAATTTTTTAAAATATTTGTTTTATCTTTGTATTCAGGAGATAAAGAGTGATAGCTTCAAGAGGATCAATCAACTCCCCACGGTGTTTTCAGCGAATAAGTGAATTGAAATCCTTTTGACACAACGAAATGCTAAGAAAAGAGAAATCACAAAACTAGACCATTTTTTTTTTTTTGTAAAGCACATGAAAGTATCACAAATTCAGGAGGAGTTTGTCCCTTAAAAATAAAACAGGTTTTTGGTTATGTACAATTTATCTTTAATTTAGCAGAGCACAAATGCAAAAGCACAGTGCTATGTACTCAACAGACACTTAGGTGTCATGTATTGCTTGTTTTATTAGTAATACACATCTTACACAACACAATCACAATGCACTATAAGTTTTCAACCAGCTGGTACAAAGATTGCATACGAGCAGCCTCTGCTACTGAAATTAAGTATTGTCAAAAAGGATTTGTTTTTAATTGTCAAACTGACTTTTGTTTTCTTAATTGATTTTTAGCTTCATGCTAAATTTTGAAAATAATAATAATTATTTTGAATTTATGCGCCTAATCTAGACTTAGCTCTAGAAGTACAGTAATACAGAACAACTTTAACTATAAACAAAATGAGGAAAAAAAAACTATTAACAGTAACCTTATGACTCTAACAAACACACACAAACACTCACTCACTCATGCGCACACACTCAGACGCTATGACTTTGTAGATCTGTTTCATTGATTTCAATCGGTGGAACGAAAATAATTAGTTTACCTGTAAATCCAACAGAGCAGTGGCAACTGAAAGCCTTGACATCTTTGGAGGGGGTGGTGCTGTTCTCTTGGTAGGGAATTTTCTTTTTGTCAAGTTGCCAGACTTATCATCTGCACTCACAGGATCAGGATTTTGTCTTGTAGGTTCAGAATCCACAAAGTGCTAGAAAACAAACACACAATCAGGCGCAATGAAGAAAAATAGTAAACTTTACTGAAGATACACTTTTTTTCTACTGAAAAAAATTCAGAAGACAAAGTCTGTGATTCAGTCATCTTCCCAAGTCATTTCTGGGCAGCAGTTTGCAATAATGACTTGCAAGCAAGTCGATTCAAGTCACATATGCGTTAAAATTGAATGTAATGCCCAAATCAAAAGAAGGTTTGACTTACCTGAGAGCAAACGTACATCCATCGCTGTATGTTGTCGACATTGAGTTGGGAGTGCGGGCGACCACACGCTTTGATCCATCGCAGACACTTCTCTCTGTTGTGGGGTTTTGTCGGTTTAGCAAAGGGGAAAAATTTTACACTGGGGTATCGGTCAGGATACCTGCTATCTGCATTGCAAGTGCCCCAACTACACCGTTTTACCATGCTGTAAAGCTTTAAAACAAAAAACACACCGATAACACGTGCTTTTCAGTGTCAGAAATGACCGGAAGTCCTGAAGTCTGTCTGCGGTTTGGAAACCGTAACTCTTGCAGGCTTGCAGGATTATCTTCTCTTCTTTATCGGAATAACTCCTGTAGTGCGGGCACACGCATTGAAACTTGACGTGAACCACTTTAACCTCACGTGCAATGACGTCATTTTATGTGACGACTGGCACTCTGGCGTCATGTATTGCGCTATTAGGAACATTTGTCTGGCATCCCAAATATGGACGTCACATTACGAAGTAAATTACATTAGTCTAGCAGCTGCCCTTCATAGACATCAGCCGTTTACGAGATAGTGACTTTCTAGAGAGTAACAAAGGTTTGGGTATATCAAAATGAAGTCTAGTATAAATAAAAGCAGTGAGCACTCGTTTTAAGGTCACGGTATACATTTAAATTGGAAAGTTCAAGCAGTAATCTGTTTTTAAAAATAATTTTTGCCATGTTTGAAAATTTGCAGTTGGGCTGAATGTTGGAATTTGCTGGAAATTTGTGGTTAGCTGAGAGGAGACATGTTTAGTGCTTTGATTCATACCATCCTGAGCTTTTGATGTAGTGATTTGAGGGGCACGCTGATTTCAGCTGTGCTTGGGTGTGGGGTTGGTAAGGAACCAGTTTCATAGCCAAGAAATGAAACGGGTCATGTACTTTTTTTTTTGTATTTTGTGCATGGCAAATGTGCAGCTGGTGGGCGGTAGTGTTTTTTAGGGAATTGAAAAATTAGGGGATGACTGGGACTGACTAAGGCTAAGAAACTGGACAGTACGAAAAAACATCACTGTGGCCCGTGGCCTGTCAGGTGCACCACATGCCATATGTGACATAGACCAGAAACTGGTTTAGTGTAACCAGATCATTGAGTTTGGATGTTTGCAGTTGGAAAAGTAAGAAAATCATGAAAAATTTGAAATTTTGCCAAAAATCGCTGTGCTACCTGCACTGTGAGCTAGGTTTAGTGTGTTTGCTCATTTATTTTTTGTCTTACAGGTAGTCATGAGTCTTTCCTTTGACCATGAGCTGTGACCTTTGACCTTGACCTTGAAAGGGGTGGGGTTTGGGGTGTTCAGTTTGATAAATGCGTTAAAAAAAATTCACTCTTTCAGTTATTGAAGTTGTGTGGGGTGGGTGTAGGGTGGGGTGGGTTTGGGTTGGAGGTGGGGGGGGGGGGGGGAAGGAGGGGGGGGGTGCTTAAGGTCAAAGGTTAAGATAAAAACTACAATGAAACAGTGTTAGCATGTGCATTCCATCGGACAGCTGGCCTCAGAGTGAAATAAGCGGCCAAAATAATGTGACCTGCAGAAGTGTTATTTTGCATGGTACTGCTACACTGGTTGCATCTGAGGTGTCATTCTGCTGTAATTGTCATGAGGGATGTCTGGTGTCTATTCGAAGCCAAACACAAGCACTTGTACACTGAGTAAAGCTCATTTCAGTGCATTGTTATGGGACCAGCAGTTGCAGGCATCAGTACAGAGTTTTACAGGAGTGTTCACAAGTTTGGCACACACATGCCTACTGCATCTGCAAGATGAGCTGAGGTGTTTTGAGACTGACAAGTGTGTTTTATATAAAAATGAACTGTACATAACCATTTTTCTATGCTGCCTCCTAAATCAGCACTCCAGACACTTGTTAGCGTATGCGGCGTGTCCCGCATAGCATAGTTTTGGTTGTTTTGTGTAGTCTTTTTCCTGTGGGATAGCTCAGTAGACTTAATGTTTAAATTGCAGAGCTGTTTCATGACCCCTTTTGCCTAGGGAAAGATTGCCAGCAGCATATAGGGCATGGCAGCTGGTTACAGGCCTCTTCCAGCTTGTCACCAGACAACAGGGTCAATGAGGATGCCTGGGTGTTGTCTTTTGGGCTGCCCTAAGATACACAAGGAAATGGCCTTGGGTCTGAAAGCTCATTTTTCATCAGTGTCAGTGTCATGGTAACTTTTTTAAGTTGTCCAGCCCCACCAGAAGTCAGTTTGACTGTATTGCATGTGTGTGTAAACTTGGAAAAACAGAAAAAGTAGGGGGGTAGGCAATGGAAAAATATGAAAAAAAACCACTTTCATGTGCCTGTGTCTCAAATGCAACATTTCTGAAGATCAGATATATTACTTGATGTACATGCCAATTTTGGAGGCATTCTGACCATATCTAGGCTGTTTTTCATAGCATCAGATATGCATGATCCAACACATCAGAAGCATTGTGAACGCCACATCAAGGCACTTCACATAATGGGCCATAACATAAAAGATGCAGCAACTTTCAAGGGTGTCACTTTGGGTTTGACTTAGCTATTGTCTAAGGGTTGCACTGATGGCAGATTGAATGGTGTTCAGGTGGGACAAGTTTCTCTAAAACCGCTGGAGGATGGAGACATTTTTCTGTAGCACATTATGTTTCCAGTACGGCTGCAGACGAAACCAGGACTTGCGCAACCATGTTCACTGGGGATCAGTAGTTTACACGGGCCTCATTTGTTCCTGTATACAGTGCTAGTATGCACTATATGTCACTTAAAAGGATTTCATTTACTTTTTATAGTTATATTAAGAGAAGAAACAATTACGAAAAAGCTTGCCTTGAGCTCAAATATCCTTACTCAACAATAAGGTATCCCAAATCACGTGATCGACACATGATACAGGTCATGTTACATATTCAAATTGGGCAG
Organism: Semisulcospira habei; assembly: GCA_036245525.1. Lineage (NCBI taxonomy): Eukaryota > Metazoa > Mollusca > Gastropoda > Semisulcospiridae > Semisulcospira > Semisulcospira habei. The sequence continues at coordinate 182,313,877 of BTPG01000001.1, forward strand.
TTCAGGCAGTGCAAGGACCGGTGTTTTTAAAAATAATTTTTGCCTTGTTTGAAAATTTGTAGTAGGGCTGAAAGTTGGAATTTGCTGGAAATTTCTGGTTAGATGAGACGGTGTCATGTTTGGTGCTTTGATTCATACCATCCTGAGCTTATCCAGTGGACAATTGTGGGCCTTGCTGTTGACGTAGTGATTTGAGGGGCACGCTGATTTCAGCTGTGCTTGGGTGTGGGGTTGGTAAGGAATCAGGTTCATAGCCAAGAAATGAGAGAGTCAATGTGCTGTTTTTGTTTTTTGTTTTTGTGGGTATTTTGTGAATGGCAAATGTGCAGCTGGTGGGTGGTATAGTGTTTTTTAGGGGATTGAAATATTAGGGGATAACTCGGACTGACTATGGCTAAGAGACTGGACAGTACTGATACGGCACTGTGTTCCGTGGCCTGTCAGAGGCACCACATGCCATATGTGACATAGATCAGAAGCTGGTTTAATGTAACCATATCATTGAGTTTGGACTTTTACAGTTGGAAAATAGAAATCATGAAAAATTCAAAATTTTGCCCCAAAAAATCGCTGCGCTTGCAGTTTTATAGGCGTTTTTTGCATGTTTTGTGTCGCAACACCCTGTTTACCTGCACTGTGAGCTATGTTCAGTGTGTTTGTTCATTTATTTTTTGTCTTACAGGTAGTCATGAGTCTGACCTTCGACCTTGAGCTGTGACCTTTGACCTTGAAAGTGGTGGGGTTTTGGGCATTCAGTTTGATAAATGCATAAAAAATGCACTCTTTCAGTTATTGAAGTTGTGGGGTGAGGTGATAGATAATAGAATGGAGAATATTCGGACAATTGTTTTTGTCTTTGTCTTAATCAGACCAATTTAATTAGCCATTTTTGGCAATTAATGCTCATAATGACCACAGCCTTCGAAAAAAAAACGGACCCCTTTTAATGCACTCAGTAAAAGAGATTTCCAGATCACCTAAATGAATAATGATGCATCGACCTCTTAAACAAGGCTAATTTGTCTGTCAACGCTCTCAGCCTTTATCTTTCCAAATGCACTCAGCAGTTTCCAAATCAACGATTAGGGAACCCGTCTAGCCTCTAGCGCTTTCCACAATTACTAGATAACGGAAATTCCCGATAGTCATAATGAGACCAGAAAAACTACAATATGAGCGATCGCTACTAGACAATCTCGCCCACATGAGCGCTCTGATAGTGACGTCAGTGTTGCTAAGAGCGAAACCCACGTGTCAATTGTGTGACTGGTTTAGTCAGTATTGCGTCTCTTTTCAGAATGCGGCAGTGTGTGAGAAGGACGTGTTTTACAGTTTCATTGGAGACTTTACAGCTGTGTTATCACTATAATCTTGCGGAATATTACTACGGTGAGATCGTTAATTTGACTGTTGTACTTAGCGGTATTTTGAAACAACAAATAAGGTTGGAAAACTGAGAAAAGAAAATCTTACTGATTTACAGTAGCCGAGTGTGATTTGCCTACACTAACATTGGCTATGTTAAAAAATATATTTGGGGGGCCGGGCTACAGGTTATTACAAGACTTACTCTTACTTACTTATGCCTGTCACCCCTACCCGGGTATAGGCCGTCGACGAGAGACCTCCATCAACTCCTGTCCTGTGCTTCTCCTTCGATTCTACTCCAGGTGGTTCCCAGTCTCTTGATGTCTGCTTGGAGGTCTCGACGCCAGGAGTTTCTCGGCCTACCTCTTTTCCTCTTTCCCTGGGGGTTCCATGACAATGCCTGCCCAGTGATACAGGAAGCTGGCTTTCTCAGGCTGTGACCGATCTATCCCCATCTTCTTCGCCCAGTTTCATTCTCTGCTGTTGTCTGCTCTGTTCTCTCCCAGAGTCTGACGTTGCTGATCTTCTCTGGCCAGTGGATTTTCAAAATTCTTCTAAAGCAACTGTTCATGAAGGTCTGTACTCTGTTGACTGTGGTTTTTGTCAATCTCCAAGTCTCTGCTCCATATAGGAGAACTGCTTTTACATTGGAGTTGAAAATCCGGACTTTGGTGTGTTGTGACAGCTCTCTGGAACTCCACACTTTTTTTAACTGGAGAAAGGCTGCTCTGGCTTTACCGATTCATGCTCTGACATCTGCATCAGTGCCGCCTTTTTTGTCTATGATGCTCCCGAGATAGGTGAAGGACTCCACCTCCTCCAACGGGGTGCCAGCAAGCAAGATTGGTTCTTCCCTGGTTGTGTTCAGCCTCATTGTCTTTGTTTTCTTTTTGTGAATGGTGAGGCCCACTTGGGACGAGATGTCAGCAAGCCTCGTGGTCTTGTCCTGCATTTGTTGATGAGTGTGGGACAGTAATGCCAAGTCGTCTGCAAAATCGAGGTCGTCAAGCTGTGTCCACAGTGTCCACTGTATTCCACTTCGTCTGTGCTCTGTGGTCATCTTCATGACCCAGTCTATGGCCAGTAGGAAGAGGAACGGAGACAGCAGACACCCCTGCCTGACACCAGTTCTGACCTGGAGCTCCCTGGTGAACTGCCCTTCGTGGATCATGCGACATGTCATGCCATCGTAGCTGCTCTTGATCAAGCGGACGAGCTTTGTGGGTACACCGTAGTGTCGTAGGAGTTTCCACAGAGTCTCTCGGTCCACGCTGTCAAATGCTTTCTCATAATCCACAAAGTTGACGTACAGCGGGGAGCTCCACTCCAGAGACTGTTCCACGATGATGCGGAGAGTGGCGATCTGGTCTGTACATGATCGGTTCTTCCTGAATCCTGCTTGCTGGTCTCTCAGCTGGGGGTCAACGGAGCTCTTCATTCTCTCTAGGATGATCCTGTTGAAGACCTTTCCTGGTACTGACAGCAAGGTGATTCCTCTGTAGTTGGAACACTTGCTGAGGTCGCCTTTCTTGGGAAGCTTGATTAGGTACCCCTCCTTCCAGTCAGCTGGCATCACCTCCTCTTCCCAGATCTTTCCAAACAGTGGGTACAGCATCTCCACTGTTGTCTCTAGGTCTGCTTTCAGAGACTCCGCTGGGATGCCATCTGGCCCTGCTGCTTTGCCATTTTTAAAAAATGCCACTGCTCTTCTGATCTCTTCCCGGCTGGGTCTGTCACAGCTGATGGGTAGGTCGGTCTCTGCCGGCTGGATGTCGGGGGGGTCGGGTGGGCTAGGTCTGTTCAGTAACTCTTTAAAATACTCGGCCCATCTGTCGAGTTGGTCGGCTCTGTCTGCAATAGGCTTGCCTTCTTTGTCTTTTACTGGTCTTTCTGTATGGCCATACTTACCCGACAATCTTCTGGTAATGTCGTAGAGCTGTTTCATGTTGCCGCTGCCTGCTATCTTTTCTGCCTCTGCTGCCAGGCTGTCTGTGTAGGCCCTCTTGTCTGCCCTGATACTCCTCTTCACCTCGCGGTTGGCTTCCGAGTATTCCTCCTGTGCCCTTACTTTGGCTGCTCTCGTGCGACTGTTGTTGACCGCTGATTTCTTCTGCTTCCTGTAATCCCTATAATAATAAATATTTAGTTCATTTCCCAACAAATCAACCACTTCCCTGGTATGTGTCTTAAGGTCTTGTGCTCATGCTGCAGGTGTAATATCACTTTATTGACAGTAACAAATTCAATATAATCATGTTGTTTACTTAGATGGTAGAATATGTGTAAACACATACTCTCAAACCAGTCACAGTTAGCATCATAAACTATAAAATCTTGTGTCTTAAGATCAACAGTCTTGTAATTATAATGTGGTGGACAATTAGAATATCCAAAAGTTACATTAAATGCCATGTATATCTTCATTGGTGTTGAGAGTTTTATCAAAGGCTCAAACGGGTGTTTAACTTGTGTTTTTAAGTCATAAAAATGCACAACACCTCTGAAGCTCTCTGTGATATCAAATGCTCGCCCGCTTTGTCTGTCCATCATTTTTTATGGACAAAACCATAAGGCTAAATTAATTCACTAATCCATACCCTGTGGGTTGATCTGTCTTTAAAATAAGCTTTAGATGCTTAGTCAATTTCAGTTTGTTTTTCACAATGTTTCGTTCGTGTTTGTTGGGGATGACATCGTTCTCTCTGAGACAGTCTTCAAAGCTGTCACGATCTTTACAGTAAAACAAACAGATAAACTTTAACTGCTCACAAAAATCTTTCAGTACAGCATTATATTTCTGAGTGAGAATCCATACACAGATGTTTGCTTGTCTGCCACTGAAGGCCAGTTCTGCTAGTGTGTTTCTCTTCTTAACAATATCCTTATCTGCAGAGCAGTCATCGACTATGAACAGGATTGGCTGTCCTTCAAATTGCTTGTAAAAATACTGCAGGTAGTCGTTTAGTTTCTTTTCAGGATCAACTAAGTAAATGTTGCTGTCAGTCCAAATGAATGAACGGTTGTGATAAGCTGTGTTGTGTTTGACAGTAGGGCAGAATATCACAATGTTTTCAAAATGATGAATGTATCTTGTTTGTAATAGATTAAGTACAAATTCAGTTTTTCCACAGCCCGTGGCACCAACAAATAAGCCACAGTGTGGGTCGAGCGTCATTAAGTTCATTTTTAAAACACAATATATAAACTGTGTGTACAAAACACTATGCATACCTTTCTGGTCATGAAAGAAGTGCATTCTAATAAACTCACTCACCCACACAGAGCATGTGTTATATAATGACTACGCAAAAACTTGGGCATAAAATGTCTATTGTTCAGGGTCGTCCCCACTGAGGCAATAAACAGGAAACCGTTTCACTACCAATTTCAAGCACAACTTCCTGGTCATGAAAGGGACGCAATCTAGTAAACTCACTGTACGGCAAGTGTTATAATAATGACTACGCAAAAGCTTGTATGGCTTGATTCTCTCCCTACTCTGGCCCGGTTGGAAGGCAATAAACACATGCAACACAGATCGGGTTTCAAACTAACAACTAACACCCAATTTTCTCCTCGCGTGAGTTGGTGATCTAAAAACACTCGTAAAACAGGGTGGGTGTATAGTGACTTTGAATCACTGAGGTCTCTCACTGGGAGTAGAGTTATGGGTTTTGTCTTTTATTTTTAATGCTTCCCAGCAGTCACGATGTGCTGATGAGTGAAGTAAAAACTTTTTCTTCACACAGACGTTGAAAGAAAATTTTTTTTTCTCCACACAAACTCCTCACTTGGGGAGTTTTATTTTATTTAGGAACGACTTGGTGCTCCATATTTGGAAGAAAACCTATATTCAAGGTTTGTGCCACAAAACAAATCTGTCCTAGTGGCTTAGTGACATAAATTTGAAGCGTTGACACAGAACGGAATAATTTGACCTAATATGTTTGTGTGTGCTTGTGTGTGTGTGCGAAGTTGGTGGGGGTGGGGGGTGGGGGTAGGGGGTGGGTATGTGTGTGTGCGAGGTTGGTGGGGGGTGGGGTGTGGGGGTAGGGGGGGGGGTGGCGTGTACAGGATGTAGCCGCTATTTCTCAGGAACGCCAACAGTGACAGCATTGATATTTTAACTAGCCATTGTTTCCAAGGGGCAAGGTTGGTGGGTGGGTGGGGTATGGGGGTAGGGTGGGTGGGTGGCGTGTACAGGATGTAGTCGCTATTTCTCAGGAACGCCAACAGTGACAGCATTGATATTTTAACTAGCCTTTGTTTCCAAGGGGCCGGGTGGCCTGACTGGGCAGATAAAGCTGTTGAAGGTATTTGGTCAAGTGCGTTTGTTTATTTACGGAAAGGATCAAATAAATCAATTGATTCTTAAATGGGTGGGCTTGAAATCTCCTATATTCATCTCTCTAGAGGTACTGACAACGCTGGTTTACGAGCTCATCCAATGTCTATTTCAAAGCTAGCTATCCAAAATTCCAAGTGAATAGCCGAACGAAAATTACGGACTCAAATGTGGGTCAACCGACTTTCTATAAGTGGTCTTCCTAAATCAAACTGTGTCGAGAATTCTTCGTGTATACATTTTTTTCTGCGATGAATTATTTTTTACAAAAACATTCAATAGATACAAAGCTGGTTAACGAACTCATCCAACATCTTTCTCGAAGCTAGCTGTATTCACAATTTCAAATGAATATAACACCAATTACGGACTCAAATGCAGATCAACCGAATTTGAATAAACCGCAATGTTTCTTTTTAATGAGTAAACCAACCTAAAAATGGTGAAAAGTACTCCGAGATACATCTTGAAGAAAGCATTTCCTAAATTTGCAGACCTGTACGTACACAGACACAGGAGAAACTCTTGTCCACACACACACACACACACACACACACACACACACACACACACACACACACACACACACACACACACACACGTGGAGACAAAAGCTTCAGAGTGGGTTACCTACCACTTTATGTGAAAATGGGTTCCCATATTTCTATTTATTCTAGGGCTCTGTGTGAATATTTAGAACTCACCTTATAACTAAGCTCTATAACTTAAAATAAAATAGACATTTTCTAGAAACAGAGCAACTGGATGGAGAAAAAATGGGTTTCTACCAATAAAGTGGGTACCTCTCACAAAAAATGGCATTACAGTCAGCAAAATGATCACAAAAATTGCTTATGCCATACTCCTCTATGTAGATATTTTTGTTAATATTTTCTTAACAAAGTATGTGTATTGTGCATTTTAAAAAATGTGGAAAGTTCCGACCTGTACGTACACAGACACAGGAGAAACTCTTGTCCACACACGCACACACACACACACACACACACACACACACACACACACACACACACACACACACACACACACACACACGCGGCGCTTTGGCGCCAAAAAGGCGTTCTCTAGCAAGGTTTGCGTAGCTAGACATGACGTCATTTTTATCTTGTTACTTCAGCCAGAAGTGTCGAGATAACACAGACGATTCAATGCGTAATTGTACCTCTAGAACTTTTTGAGTGATAATTAAATATTTTTGAAAAAAATATATTTTCACGTTCTTGGGGTTAATTTTACGAATTATATGGGGTAATCTTAAAACAATTGAATCTTTTTTTTACGAAAAAAACAAAACATACATTTTCATTAATAATCGCATGATTTTTCGTGTACGGTATTGACATAAGCCTATAGTTTGTCTCGGCTGTTGGGTACGATTAGGTCAATTGTGACAATTTTCTGCACCACTTTTTCGGTGTCATTTGTAAAACAGCTAACATAACTTTAATTTTTCTCATTCTCTAGCCATTCTCTAGAGATGTGTTGATGATGTCGGTAATGACGGGCAAAAGTTTTGAAAGGCCGTCCCGGTAGAGAGAAGCTGGGAGAGGGTCAAGTTCGCAGGTTTTGAAAGGCATAGATTTTATGGTCTTGAGGACTTAGTCCTGAGAGACGGCGCGGAAAAACGAAAGGGGAGTGCCGGAAAAAGGGCGGGGGGGGGGGGGGGGGGGGGGAGGTCAAGACGGAGAAGGCAGAGTATCGAGTGTGTTGCGCAGAGTTTGGATTTTGTCAGAAAACTAGGTGGAAAAAGCGGACTGGAGTTCTTCTTTGCTGTGTGTGTTGGGGAGAGGAGTCTTTAGAAGTGCCTATGAGTGTGTTCATGGTAGCGTAGAGGGTTTTGGAAGAAGTGGATTCCGGGATTTTGTTTTGAAGGTGTTTACGTTTGGAGTCCGAGATCATTCTGCAGACTTTGAATCTGGAGGTTTGGAAGATCTGTCTGTGAACGGTGAGGTCAGATGAGCACCAGCGGCGTTCCGCTTGTCGGCGCTCACGCTTGGCCTCAGCTATTTCGTCAGTGAGCCAGGGGGAGGGGAGTCGGTTGGGTATGGAGCAGGTGGTGACAGGGGCATGGGTGTCTAGGAGTTTTCGAAGGGAGGAATCGAAGTCAGTGATGCAAGATCGGGAGATGGGGCGGAGTCCAAGAGAAGGTCGACTGCTTCGTTGAAGAAGCTCTCTCGGTTGACAGATTTTATTTTGCGACGAGAGACAAGGAGCTTTTTTTTATCGGGGGAGGTAGGTTGAGCGAGACGAGAATAGCGAGGTGGTCAGAGGGGAGCACAGAGGATGTGTCAGAGTCGAGAAAGAGTTGATCGGAGGTGGGGGTGATGATCCAGTCGAGGGTGTGGCCGAGTCGGTGGGTGGGTTTGGTGATGTGTTGTGTAAGATTGTGGTTTGAAAGTGACGTGCAAAGGCGTTTTGTGTCAGGGTGGTCGGGTTTGTCGAAGTGGAAGTTGAAGTCGCCAAGAAGGATGTGTTTTTTCGGGTCGTGTGCTGTAATGGTCGAGGAGGAGGTGAAACTCGGTGAGGAACATGGAGTTTGTGAGTTTGTTTTGAGAGCTTGGAGGGGGGCGATAGATACATGAGAAGATGATTGACTGGCCGGGGAGTGTTACTACGGCCTCGACAGATTCAAAGGAGGGATGAGCAAAAGAGAGAGACTGAGAGAAGAACTGAGAGGTAAGCAGAAAGACAGTCCCTGTAGATGATGGCAATGCCACCCTCTCTGGAAGCACGCGGGAAGGAGGCCAGGCGGTAGCCACTCGGAGTGACGCTGGCGATGATGGATTCATTGTCAGCTGGGCGAAGCCACGTTTCAGTCAGTGATCACGACAACATCTATTTTTTTGTTAAAAAAGGGGCTGATCATGTCTACATGTACTTGTCCTCCTCCCCACCTTCACCCCACCTCCCTAACAAAACAAGATTAAACGGGCACTTCTGACTCTTACATGGTGTTAATTTTCTTATTGAAAAGAATGCTCAACCTGGAGTTTCTGCAGGAGCAATCTTGTGTTTGATAAAAACACTACACTACCAATTACTCCTCCGTATGAGGAACATCATAGTCATTTGTGAAAATCGTGCTACTGCTCTATACACCCACAAACCTCCTCCATATGAGGAACACAGGTGCAGATGATAGTCATGATCACCCATCACGTATACCTCTTAAATAATAATAATAATTACGGTATTTATAATGCGCTTATCTTATAATAATTATACCTATAAGCGCGCACTCACAACTCACGCACGCAGGCTCGCGTACCACAAAAAGTGAAATACATTATGACAGTCGACTTGGGGTGGGGAGTGTGGTGATATAGTGCTAGAACTGTTGAAAGAGATGAGTTTTGAGGGCGGACTGGAAGGAGGAGAGAGTGTTTCTGACGGAGAGAGAGTGGGAGAGTGTTCCAGGCGGATGGACCATATACAGAGAAGGAGCGGGGGCCGAAAATGCTGAGTTTGGTGCAGGGGATGTGGAGGCGGAGCGGAGGGAGCGGGGAAGAGTGTAGGGGTGAAGTAACTTGGAGAGATAGGCAGGAGCGCAATTATTCAGGGATTTGTAGCAGAGAGACAGAATCTTGTATTGGATGCGTTGGGGGATGGGAAGCCAGTGAAGGAGTTTGAGCAGGGGAGTGATGTGGTCGGATTTTTTCTTTCTTAGGACGAGGCGGGCAGCATTGTTCTGGACACGCTGGAGGGTGAAAGTGGTGGAGTGAGGGAGGCCGGAAAGGAGAGAGTTGCAGTAGTCGATGCGAGATAGGATGAGAGAGACAGCAAGTTTGTTGGCAGCTTCGGTAGTGAGGTATTTTATGATCTGACTGATGCGGCGGAGGTGGAAATAGCATGCCTGTGCCGTGGCAGAGACAAAGCTGGTCATGGAAAGAGAGGAATCGAGGATAACGCCGAGGTTTTTGGCCGAGTCCGAGAAGGAGATGGGGGTGCTGTCGAGTTGAAGGTGGAGAGAGGAAGGGAGCTGGGAAAGTTTCTGGCGAGTGCCTACCAGCATGGCTTCCGTTTTGTCGTCGTTCAGTTTAAGCTTGTTTGCTGTCATCCAGTTTTTCACGTCTTCGTAGCAGTCAGCCGTGTGAGTCAGTGAGTGACTGAGTGTTGTCGAGTTTGTCTTTGTCTAGTAGTTGTGAGTCGTCAGCGTAGAGGTGGTGGTTTATGTGGTGAGACTGGATGATGTTGGACAAGGGAGAGGTGTAGAGCGTGAAAAGGACCGGGCCCAGGACGGACCCCTGTGGAACTCCGCAGGAGAGCGTGACTGGGTTGGAGGAGACGCCGTCGATGGTGACGGACTGCTGTCTGTCGGAGAGGTAGGAGAGAAACCAGGAGTAAGCAGAGTCAGTGATTCCAAAGGAGTGGTGAGGGCGGTGGAGGAGGATAGAGTGGTCTATAGTGTCGAAGGCGGCAGAGAGGTCGAGTAGCGTAAGAAGGGAGATGTTGCCCGAGTCCGTGGAGAGAAGCAGGTCGTTTAGGATATGTAGAAGGGCTGTTTCAGTGCTGTGATGTTTGCGATAGGCTGGCTGACGATTGCTTTAGGGTTAGTTGGTGATCAGAATCAATACTTTACACCTCTCCTCTAGTGGTGACACGCCTGAAAGACTACAACACTGCTCTGATGGGCACTGGTGCATGTCCACGAGCACTACCTCAAAAGACAAAGCTACTCAATCTGAGTGAGGCTGCCAGTCTCACTCAGATTGAGTAGCTTTGTCTTTGTTCTAAGACAGTGATGTGTGTTAGGGGATTGGCGAGCACCTACGACACCCGGGCCAGTTGACTTCTCACTTTCTGATTATAGTGGGCGTGTCCACAGTCGTAGACTTAAACCTAGATGACTGCCACGTATGAGGATGCAATGAGGATGGTATATCACAGAAAGAGGTAATGCTTTCCATGAGCCTCTGTGACTGAAGGGGCACATGAAACTTTATTGCTTGCTGAGGGACTGGGTTGGGTAGATCATCAATGATTGGACACTTTCCCACCGCTGTGGTTGACCAGCAGTCAGCGGCTTATTGCGGCATATGGCTGTCTCACTCTAAGGATGCAATGAGGGTTGTATCGCACAGCAAGAGGCACTGCTTTACACGAGCCCCCGCTAGAGAGTGTAGGGGCACATGACCCTCTATATCTGGGTGAAGTACTGTGACTGGGGTGCAGGTCATCAGTGCTAAGTGAGGATATTTGACTATATACAGGCCCATGAACACGCATTTATACACGTGTCGAAAAATCGCTTCGTTCGCAGTTTTATATGCGTTTTTTGTATGTTTTGCGTCACAACACCTTGTTTACCTGCACTGTGGCCCATGTTTACTGTGTTTGTTTATTTATTTTTTGTCTTACAGTTAGTCATGAGTCTGGCCTTCGACCCTGAGCTGTGACCTTTGACCTTGACCTTGAAAGGGGTGGGGTTTGGGCCACGGACCACAGTGCTGTTTCCGTACTGTCCAGTCTCTTAGCCTTAGTCAGTCCCAGTCATCCCCTAATTTTTCAATTCCCTAAAAAACACTACCGCCCACCAGCTGCACATTTGCCATGCACAAAATACCAAAAAAAAAAAAAAAAAAAAAAAAAAGCACTTGACCCGTCTCATTTCTTGGCTATGAAACTGGTTCCTTACCAACCCCACATCCAAGCACAGCTGAAATCAGCATGCCCCTCAAATCACTACGTCAAAGGCAACTCAACATAGGCCCACAAATGTCCACTGGATAAGCTCAGGATGGTATGAATCAAAGCACCAAACCTGTCTCCTCTCAGCTAACCACAAATTTCCAGCAAATTCCAACATTCAGCCCAACTGCAAATTTTCAAACAAGGCAAAAATTATTTAAAAAAAACACGGGGCCTCTTACTGCCTCAACTTCCCAAATTAAATGTATACCGTGACCTGTCAGAGAAACTTGTCCCACCTGAACACCATTCAATCTGCCATCAGTGCAACCCTTAGACAATAGCTAAGTCAAACCCAAAGTGACACCCTTAAAAGTTGCTGCCTCTTTATGTTATGGCCCATTATGTGAAGTGCCTTGATGTGGCGTTCACAATGCTGTTGATGTGTTGGATCATGCATATCTGATGCCATGAAAAACAGCCTAGATATGGTCAGAATGCCTCCAAAATTGGCATGTACATCAAGTAATATATCTGATCTTCAGACATGTTGCATTTGAGACACAGGCACATGAAAGTGTTTTTTTTTCATATTTTTCCATTGCCTACCCCCCTACTTTTTCTGTTTTTCCAAGTTTACACACTCATGCAATACAGTCAAACTGACTTCTGGTGGGCTGGACAACTTTAAAATGTTACCATGACACTGACACTGATGAAAAATGAGCTTTCAGACCCAAGGCCATTTCCTTGTGTATCTTAGGGCAGCCCAAAAGACAACACCCAGGCATCCTCATTGACCCTGTTGTCTGTTGTCAACAAGCTGGAAGAGGCCTGTAACCAGCTGCCATGCCCTATATGCTGCTGGCAATCTTTCCCTAGGCAAAAGGGGTCATGAAACAGCTCTGCAATTTAAACATTAAGTCTATTGAGCTATCCCACAGGAAAAAAGACTACACAAAACAACCAAAACTAAGCTACGCGGGACACGCCGCATACGCTAACAAGTGTCTGGAGTGCTGATTTAGGAGGTAGCATAGAACAGTTCATTTTTATATAAACACACTTGTCAGAGTCTCAAAACACCTCAGCTCATCTTGCAGATGCAGTAGGCATGTGTGTGCCAAACTTGTGAACACTCCTGTAAAACCCTGTACTGGTGCCTGCAACTGCTGGTCCCATAACAATGCACTCAAATGAGCTTTACTCAGTGTACAAGTGCTTGTGTTTGGTTTAGAATAGACACCAGAGACATCCCTCATGACAATTACAGCAGAATGACACCTCAGATGCAACCAGTGTAGCAGTACCATGCAAAATAACACTTCTGCATGTCACATTATTTTGGCCGCTTATTTCACTCTGAGGTCAGCTATCTGATGAAATGCACATGCTAACACTGTCTCATTGTAGTTTTGATCTTAACCTTTGACCTTAAGCCCCCAACCCCCCCCCCCCCACCTCCAACCCAAACCCCTACCCACCCCACCCTACACTCACCCCACACAACTTCAATAACTGAAAGAGTGAATTTTTGTAAACACATTTATCAAACTGAACACCACAAACCCCACCACTTTCAAGGTCAAGGTCAAAGGTCACAGCTCATGGTCGAAGGAAAGACTCATGACTAACTGTAAGACAAAAAATAAATGAGCAAACACACTAAACCTAGCTCACAGTGCAGGTAAACAGGGTGTTGCCACGCAAAACATGCCAAAAACGCCTATAAAACTGCATGCACAGCAATTTTTTGGCAAAATTTCAAAATTTTCATGATTTTCTTACTTTTCCAACTGCAAACATCCAAACTCAATGATCTGGTTACACTAAACCAGTTTCCGGTCTATGTCACATATGGCATGTGGTGCACCTGACAGGCCATGGACCACAGTGCTGTTTCCGTACTGTCCAGTCTCTTAGCCTTAGTCAGTCCCAGTCATCCCCTAATTTTTCAATTCCCTAAAAAACACTACCACCCACCAGCTGCACATTTGCCATGCACAAAATACCAAAAAAAAAAAAACAGCACATCACCCGTCTCATTTCTTGGCTATGAAACTGGTTCCTTACCAACCCCACACCCAAGCACAGCTGAAATCAGCGTGCCCCTCAAATCACTACGTCAAAGGCAACTCAACATAGGCCCACAAATGTCCACTGGATAAGCTCAGGATGGTATGAATCAAAGCACCAAACATGTCTCCTCTCAGCTAACCACAAATTTCCAGCAAATTCCAACATTCAGCCCAACTGCAAATTTTCAAACAAGGCAAAAATTATTTTTTAAAACACGGGGCCTCTTACTGCCTCAACTTCCCAATTTAAATGAATACCGTGACCTTTGGGGCGTTCAGTTTGCTAAATGCATGAAAAAAGTATTGAATTTGGGGGGGGGGGGGGGGGGGCGGGTATGGAGGGTTGGGGTGGAGGTGGGGTGAGGGGGGGGGGGGTGAGGGGGGTAAGGTCAAAGGTTAAGATCAAAACTACAATGAAACAGTGTCAGCAGGTTAATTTCATCAGACAGCTGACCTCAGAGTGAAATTATCCACCCAAACAATGTGACATGCAGAAGTTAATTTGCATGATCCAGCTACATTTTATACAACATAGGCTGCATCTGAGGTGTCATTCTGCTGTAATTGTAATGAGGGATGTCTCTGGTATCTATTCTGAGCTGAACACAAGCACTTTTACACTGCATAAAGCTCATTTGAGTGCGTTGTTATGGGAGCAGCAGCTGCAGCCACATGAACACCATTCATTCTGCCATCAGTGCAATCCTTAGACACTAGCTAAGTCAAACCCAAAGTGACACCATTGCATGTTGCTGCATCTTTATGTTTGTCCCAATATGTGTAGCACTTTGTTGTGGCGTTCAATATGCTGTTTATGTTTTGGATCATGCATATCTGATGCCATGAAAAACAGACTCTGGTATCTAAACAGGCTTTACAGGCTTTTACAGGAGTGTTCACAGGTTTGGCACACACATGCCTGCTGCATTTGCAACATGAGTTGAGGTGTTTTGAGACTCTGACAAGTGTGTTTTATATAAAAATGAACTGTACATAACCATTTTTCTCTGCAAACTCCTAAATAAGCACTCCAGACACTTGTTTGGGTATGGAGTGTGTCCCACGTAGCACAGTTTTGGCTGTTTTGTGTGGTCTTTTGGCTGTAGAATAGTTCAGTAGACAATGTTTAAATTGCACAGCTGTTTCATGACTTCTTTTGCCAGAGGAAAAGATTGCAAGCAGCATATAGGGCACAGGCCTCTTCCTGCTTGCTGTCACCAGACAACAGCATCAATGAGGATGCCTGGGTGTTGTCTTTTTGGCTGCCCTGAGATACACAAGGAAATGGCCTTGGATCTGAAAGCTCATTTTTCATCAATGTTGATGCTATGGTAACCTTTTTTCAGTTGTCCAGCCCACCAGGAGTCAGTTTGACTGTATTGCATGTGTATGTAAACTTGGAAAAACAGAAAACGTAGGGAGGTGGGGGTGGGGTGGGGGTGGGGGGGCAGGTGGGTGGGTGGGGGTGGGGGTGGGGTGGGTGGGTGGGGTGTGGGTGGGGGGTGGGGGTAATGAAAAAATATGAAAAAAAAAACCTCTTTCATGTGCCTGTGCCTCAGATGCAACATTTCTGAGAATCAGATATTGGAGGCATTCTGACCATATCTAGTCTGTTTTTCATGGCATCAGATATGCATGATCCAAAACATAAACAGCATATTGAACGCCACAACAACGTGCTACACATATTGGGCCTAAGAAAAAGATGCAGCAACATGCAATGGTGTTATTTTGGGTTTGACTTAGCTAGTGTCTAAGGATTGCACTGATGGCAGATTGAATGGTGTTGATGTGGGAGAGTTTCTTTGACCCTTACCAGTCTTGGCTTAACCAGCGGACTATTTTTGGCCTAGTTTGAGTTGCCAAGCGGATGGTGATTTGAGGTGTGTAGCAGTTTTGGCTGTGCTTGGATGTAGGGTTGGTACAGCCGGAATCTTGTTGATAGCCAGGAAATGAGACGGGTGATGTGGTTATTTTTTTTTTTAAAATAAATTTTGTGCATGGCAAATGTGCAGCAAGTGGGCGGTAGTGTTGTTTAGGGGATTGAAAAATTAGGGGATGACTGGGACAGACTAAGACTGTGACTGCAGAGGAGGCCCACTGTGTACTATGGCCTGTCAACCGGCAAAGAATAGTTTAAATATTTTCCTCCCTTTTTGCAATTTTTGTAGGGTGTAAAACTGCATTTTTTTGCCATTTTGAGCAGCAAAAGGCATGAGAAGTGGTGTGCAAAAGAGCTAAATTTGGGTAATTTTAGTCGACCTAGTGTGTTCATGGGAACCTGGGGCATGTGCATAGTAGTTGTATGCAGGCTTAGTGCATTAAAGGTAGCAGATACGGTGGCTGGACGGTTCATTTTTTCTTATTTTTCTAACAAGAGATATATTCAAGCTACATGCTTGAAATTTGGCATGGTATTGCAGGAGACATGTCTGCAACTAGGAAAAATGTTTGTTTGATACAGTTTAAAGTTTTAATATTAATTTTAATTAATTATGCTAATTTATTCTAAATTTTCAACGGCCCAAAAACCCAAACTTTTTGCCAGTGCCAATTCTAAACAGTTGTTTTTTTCCCCTTAATTCTTTTTTAGTTTTAAACTACACCATAAAATGAAGCTTTTGTCATACCAGAATTTTTATATCAGTATTTGTTTGTTTTGTACAGGCACATGAAATTTGACACTTCAAGTTTGTAATTTTGTTAATTAAAAAATTTAATATCAAAAAAACAAAAACAGCTATACTAATTTTGGTATGACAATAGCTAGGTATTGGTATGAAGAAGCTGCACACCAAATATTATGGTAATTGGTTAATATTTGTGAGTACAGTGTGGGAAAAATGAACAATACCTGGCAATTTTCGCAAACTTCGGCGAAGGAAAAATAATACACAAAACAGCACATGATCCTACCTTATGTCCACTAATGCCCCCCTGCCAAGTAAGGAAATCCTTCAGCTTCATCCTGCTGGTCCTCCAGTGCCAGCCTGCACCTTCTCCTCGCTCTTCGTTGCTCATATGTTGCCCTGTTGGCTTGACGCTGAGCATTTTGAACGCGCAAAGTATCTTTCAACATCAGAAAGTCTTTGGTAAATTTGCCAACACACAATCCCAGTTTAGACAGAATGTTTCCCAGAGCTGAAGCTCCATCATTGAAGACTGCTACAGCAATATGGACTGAAGTATTTACAGAAACAAGTCCATGATTACCTCTTTTGGGGCAATATTTCCAAATAAGTCCATTGAGCGACTCGTTGGCGTTTTGAGTGTAACCTTCAAGACACTTTTTCAAGAGCTGTGTGTTTGATAAATCTTTAAAAATAGGTTTAATTTCATCTAAAACTGCCCTAGGTAAACTAGAAGTGTGCCTGTACCTGTCTACAGTGCCTGATGCAACTGCTTGTCTGTATGGACACCAAGAATCTTTGCAAAAATTGTGCGTTGGTTCAACATCTGTTGAATTGTAATGAAAGAAGATGGCCCATACTGCTTGTCTCATTGCCACTAAATTATTTTTATTTCCCCTGATTGCATTTCCATAATGAGTCTGAATGCTATCTATTTTATCCTTTGTCAGCCTAGCTTTCCCTCCAATTGTTTTTCCATCTGCTAATTTCCTGTTTCCCATGTTTTTTTTCAGCTGTCGCAGTCGTGTGCCCATTCGTTTCTGAATATGCCCGACACATTCAATTTTTTCAACCTGTATTTCCTCGCCATAGGGTTTTGCATCATGTACACATTTGAAAGAGTGTGTATCACCATCACCAATATATCTAGTGTATCTGAGTTTGTGATTGTCAACAGAGGAACAGAATATGTCTTTGATGATGCCTTGTTCCATAGACCCTGATGTGCCCGTGTGATTTTTTGTACAGCTGTCAGCATGATTGGCTTGCCATGTCTGATATTTTTCACTGTTTTTATCTACCTTTTCATACTTTTCACAGGATTTGCACACTTTTGACCTTGTTCCCATGCCCAACACCTTCCCAGTTACACACCCAATGACACTTGCAGCCCCTATCTTTGAAGAATGACCCCTAGTCATCCAGGTACCATCACCGCTTACATCTATGTTACGGCACTGGTCATCTTCTATTTCATCTGCAAGATCATATTCTTTTTTTCCAGCATCTTTCATGCTTTCTTCCATGGTGCATTTTGTAGTCTTTTCTAAACTAAAGTGTCCATAATGCACTGATGAGTATTCTTTGCAGCAGGGGGTGGCATGTTCATCATACCACAGAATGTTCTAAGATCACTATGATCACAGCCTATGCAACGCATCGCAAATGTGGCTCTTCTATTGATTGAATTTACTGTAAGATTTGTTGTTGTTTGGATTTGTGGACAGGAAGGAAAAGATTGCCCCCCTTTGCATCTAGCATTGCTGCAGTGAAAAGCAAATGTGCTTGCTAAACCTTCCCTCTGTAATTCTATTAGTGAAACTTCACTATGACATAAACTGCACACCAGCTGAGAGGAGATGTTCTGTCCTAGCAGTTCAATATCAATTATCCTATTTCCATGTACAGAATCTTGTTCTACTGTTTCTGTCTCTGCCTCACTTGTTTCACTTTCACTAGTTTCAGATTCATAATATAGCTTGTAAATGCCAGACAGCTTTCTTTCAGAACATGTCGAAGTGGGCGTGGCAGTGTCTTGAGATTGTTCGGCACTTGCACTATTATTTATGTTTTGCGATGATGTGGGTTCATTGTCATCGTTCTGATCAAAGCTAGCATTTTCAGAGACTCGTTTTGCCTTGACAAATCTATTTTTAGGAGGTTTCTTCTTCTTACGCTTCTCACCTCTCCTTTTGAGATCTGTAGACATGATCAAACTATCACAACACACGATGAATATAATAATCCCAGTCAAGAATCACATGCTTTCACATGGAGGTGGCCATTTGCAAAGAAACAGTAACTCTCGGGGTGTATTAATTGCAGGGAGAGGCTCATTATTTCCCTTGGAGTTTAGTAATTGCAGGGAGAGGCTCATTATTTCAAGCTAAACGGTGTTACTGAAGACAAAATAGATTTCTCAGCTGCCATCTTGTTTTTCGGACCAAAACTGTCGACACCCTACCCTACGAAAAAATTCATAACAAAAAAACTATCAAATTGTGAATAAAAACCTGTTAGAGAATGATGCAAAAATGATTTTTCTATTGAAAAAAATATGTATTAAACACTACTTCCAAAACATGAATTTTGACCCTTTGCCCACTGTATCTGCTACCTAAAGTGTTCTAGTGCATTAAAGTGTTGCGGAAAACGCTAACAGACAATTTGTTTAAGAATTGCTGGAAATGTTTCTCCTGTGATATGCTCCGCTTGTTTTTTTTTTTGTTGTTTTTTTGTGTGTGTGTGTGTGTGTGGGCAGAAAGGTTCTTCGTTCATTGCTTCGTGTTGCAAGAGACCAATAGAGAAGAGTGTGTGAAAAGGGGGCATAACATACATGTACGGACTAAGCTGTCGAGTTCAGCTGACGAGTTCAGTCCCTTAGTTGTTATGTGTATATAATCACGTGACATATTTACATGGCGGATACGCGAAGTTGAGATAGCACTGACTGCAAGACAACGTGCTCGCGCTCAAAACAAGCTAATTCATATGACAGATAGATAACACAAGCTGAAAATGGGTATGTATTGTACCACTGTTTCTCACGCTAGTCTTTCCATTCATGATCCGTGTTGAGGAGAGGGCTAAACGTGTAGTAAAATCCCTAGCACCTGCACCTGCTTGTGCCAACACCCGATCGAAGCTGGTTCTCAGCACTAGTAAACGGTAGCCATATCCGTATATTAAAATCTGGTATCGCTATCAGACACCGTTGTAATGCGAGTGTAAATAACAGATCTTTCATACCCTGCTTATAATAGTAATGAAATGTTCCAACTAACTTATTTTAATTGTTTGACTGTGCTGGAGTGCCGTACTGATCTAAATCCTCGGTACCTCACTTCACATTGACAGGAATTGTACGGATATCATAATAGTATCTGTGACCTAAACATTCTTGTAACAAAAATTAAAGAGGAAGTTGCGATTCCCATAGTAGTGATTCACTGATGGGCATACATATGCTACAGCTTGCGTCAACAAGCCTGCAGTTCACCCTGCACCCATGATGTGGCCTTCAAGAACCACGTCCTAAAGTAGGCCACAGCATAACTCACGCCATACATGTACTTTGAATTCCCTTTGTGAATAACAAACCCACAAGTCATGCAAATACTGATACATACAAGCATTTTTGCTGAGAAATCGTGATTTTGTGGTAAAAGTGCCATGTACACAGTATATAGATCTATTTTTCTTCTTTTTTTTTGGTAGTCAGTGTGCTCGCTGAGGCTAGGAGTCGGTTGTTTTGCTCAGGTTCAGTTATTTTTGTTTCCTGCAAGTTTGGAATTTAGTGTGTACATTTATCGCCAGTGGTAAGAGGCAAGGCTGTGTAGCTCAACAGAATGTTTAGGCAAGGGCCAGCTGGTGTACTGACCTCACCTAGTGTTGTTTTCTCCCATCTTCCCAGGCCAAACAGCTGGTTACTGCAGAGTATTTTTCCCTGGCAAGAGATTTTGTTTGTTAAAGATGTAGTCTTGTAAAAGTACGATTTTTCATCTGCAAGAGGTTTTTACAACAATATACTATAGTGTTTGAAGTGCTCTAAGTGTTGGTAATTGCTTCAGAACTGACAAAAGTGTATTAAGATAGGAAAACAATGTTCTAAATCATGGAAGAATGCTTCACCATTTTGTAAAGCATAATGATTTTGGTTGGGCAAACCACTTTTTCGCTTCTCGTTAGTTTTGGCTAGCAAAACTCCGCTGCGCTCAGCACTAACAATCTTCAGGTTCCTGGCCAGCAGAGATAGGTGGACTTGAGCGGTTGTTATATCCACGACTGCTACTACTGTTGCTGTTTTGACTTTGCTGATTTTTCAGAGTACACTCTACAAACTATCTTCAAGTCTGCCATCGTCCGTCCTCTCAAAAAACACAACCTCGACCCAAACGAACTCAAAAACTATTGCCCAGTCTCCAATCTCTCTTTCCTGTCCAAGCTTTTTGAGAAGGTTGTTCTCAACCAGCTCAACCTCCACCTCACCGACAACAACCTCCTCAGTCCCTTCCAGTCCGCCTATCGTAAACATCACAGCACTGAAACAGCCCTTCTACATATATCCTAAACGACCTGCTTCTCTCCACCGACTTGGGCAACATCTCCCTTCTTACGCTACTCGACCTCTCTGCTGCCTTCGACACTATAGACCACTCTATCCTCCTCCGCCTTCACCACTCCTTTGCAATCACTGACTCTGCTCACTCCTGGTTTCTCTCCTACCTCTCCGACAACAGCAGTCCGTCACCATCGACGGCGTCTCCTCCAACCCAGTCATGCTCTCCTGCGGAGTTCCACAGGGGTCCGTCCTGGGCCCGGTCCTTTTCACGCTCTACACCTCTCCCCTGTCAAACATCATCCAGTCTCACCACATAAACCACCACCCCTATGCTGATGACTCACAACTACTAGACAGAGACAAACTCGACAACACTCAGTCACTACTGACTCGCACAGCTGACCAGTACGAAGACATGAAAAACTGGATGACAGCAAACAAGCTTAAACTGAACGACGACAAAACGGAAGCCATGCTGGTAGGCACTCGCCAGAAACTTTCCCAGCTCCCTTCCTCTCTCCACCTTCAACTCAACAGCACCCCCATCTCCCTCTCTGACTTGGCCAAAAACCTCGGCTTTATCCTCGATTCCTCTCTTTCCATGACCAGCTTTGTCTCTGCCACGGCACAGGCATGCTATTTCCACCTCCGCCGCATCAGTCAGATCAGAAAATACCTCACTGCCGAAGCTGCCACCAAACTTGATGTCTCTCTCATCCTATCTTGCATCGACTACTGCAACTCTCTCCTTTCCGGCCTCCCTCACTCCACCACTTTCACCCTCCAGCGTGTCCAGAACAATGCTGCCTACCCGGCACCGGCCTCCACGTGGCGTAGGTGGGTAGTCCGCTCAGTCCCTGACTGAGTGGGCTAGCGGACGGGTGCCATCTTTGTCCAGGATTAGGACTTGATGTCAGCAGATATGTTGTTCAGCCTTTTCACTGGTCCGGTTTTTAAGGAGCTGTGCTAACCTAGGTCGTACCATGTTGGATTGGTCCTTAAAAATACTCGTGACTTTTTGGTCCTTGGATCCCAAGTGTTTGCCGTGCTTGGAGACCCGTGTCGGGGGAGAAGAGGATCCTGGTGGCTGAGGTTCCCTTTGGGCTGCGGCTCACTGGTGCCAACACTCCACTTCGGCCTTGACTTCTACCTAAACGGGAGGCTAGTCGTACCGGCCTAGTCAATCGGCTCTTGTCACGTTGAGCCCTATCCCACTGTTGACATGCGGGTTGCTATACGGAGCACCATGCTATAGCTTCTGCTGCTGATTAGGTGCTTTACGCCAGTATTCCCCTGCATTCAACGGTGTGATAGAAGGCGGTGGCTCAAACGGTTCAATCGGGCTTACCCCCTTGAGTATATCTTTCGGGCAGTCTCCATTGTGCGTCGGCTGGAGACCCGCCGACAGTTGCACTTTCCCTTGTTGGGCTCGGTGGCGGGCGGGGACCCCCGGGGGATGAATATCTCTACTAATATAATATGGATAAAACCAAAACTAGCACAGAAACGGCGCATAGACACCGACATTGCACATGACAGTGATTCAGACTGTGAGGAAGCGACGCCTCAGGCGTCGGCCGTATGGCCTCGCTTCCTCATTGTCCATAGCAAGGTGAAGGAGAAACCAGTTACCAAGCTGCATCCTTTTCTGGTGGGGGAGACCCTCAGGAGCCGTGTTGGCAGGCCTGACGCCCAGCGCCTCAGGTCTGGTGACTTGCTGGTGGAGTGCCGTACTCGGGCACACTCCAGCGGGCTACTGGGGCTCTCTTCCATCGGAGACACTCCTGTGGAAGTCACACCCCACAAAACTATGAATTCGTCCGGTCAAGAGGCGTAATCAAAGATCAAGCTTTGGCAGAACTGTCAGAAGATGAACTTGTAAGGAACCTTAAGTCTCAGGGGGTGACTTGCGTCAGGCGCTTCGCTTCCAAGCGAGGTGGTGGGGAGATCCGTCTCCCTACCATCATCCTGACGTTTGGCACCCCCACCCCTCCTACTACCATCTGGGGAGGTTACTACTCCCTGAGAGTGAAAAAGTACGTCCCTCTTCCCCTCCGGTGCTTTAAGTGCCAAAAGTATGGCCATGGGCAGAAGACATGCCGTCAGGCAGAGGCTTCATGCGCCCGTTGCACTAGGCCCGGACACTCTGCTGAGTCCTGCACAGCCACCCCCCTGTGTGTGAATTGCCAGGGGGCGCATATGGCTTCGGATAAGAAATGCCCTCGTTGGATATCCGAGTGCAAGATTCAGCAGGTGCGTGTGGAGAAGGGGCTGTCCTTTCTGGATGCCAAAAAACTGGTTGAAGGCCCTGGTGCAGCTGCGGCTGCCCCAACCTCTAACACCTCAGTGTATACTTTTAGTGCAGCGGTGGCAGGCAAGCGCCCCACCAAAGACTTTTCATGTCAGACCCCAACTTCTTGGTTGGGGGCATAGCCTCGGCTCATCTCGCCCCTGGAGAGTAACCCTCCTCCGGTGGTGACAAGGAGCCAGGGAACGCAGAAGGCGGACACTGCCGGTCCGGTTGTGCCGCCTTCTGTTGCCCCTAAGCCACAGCCCCCACCCAAACCTGTTAGTCAGTCAACTCCAAAGGCTTCTGGCTCTGGTCAGCCTTCTAAGGCCGCTAACTCTAGCGGCAGGAACGCTGCCCAGGACCAGAAGTCTAAGAAATCTATGGGACCGCTGTGCGCACGGGCCCAGAAGGGGAACACAGATGTGCCCCTTCAAAACAAATATGCTGCACTGGAGGAGCGGATGGAGGGAGTGGAAGTTGTTGTTGCTGATGCTGCGGCAGCTCCACCCCCTTCCTCTCCGAAGAACCAGAGGAGGCCCGGGAGCCGGCCCCCCTCTGTTTCTTCAACTCCTTCCAAGGTAAAGGAAAAAGGGGGGAAAAACTCCTTACCCCCAGATCAGACTTAATCATGGACTCTTTGCTTCAGTGGAATTGTCGTGGTTTTCGAGCTAACTTTGAGGAATTACGTCTTTTAGTCAAGTTCTATAACCCCTCAGTCATATCTCTTCAGGAGACTTACCTGAAGACTTCTGACCCTGTGTCTTTTAATGGTTTTAATGTTATACATAAAGGCTCTGATTCGGAGAGGCGCTCGGGTGGAGCGGCTCTTCTCATTAGTAGCCAAATTTTATGTAGCCCCGTTAGCATCGACACCTGTCTTCAGGCTGTCGCTGCTCGGGTTACCTTAAAAAAGACCATAACCATATGCAGTATTTACCTGCCACCATCACTGCGGGTCTGTAGCAATGATATTTTTCACTTAGTTAGTAGATCAACTGCCCCCTCCCTTTATTCTCATGGGGGATTTTAACGGTCATGCTCACCTTTGGGGTAGTGACCACTAAAGTATAATGGCAGAGGTCAGATGTTAGAAGATGTTTTTTCTCAACTTAACCTATGTGTCTTTAACGATGGCTCACCTACATACTCTAACTCAGGTTCCGGATCTAGTTCTGTTCTAGACCTCACTGTGTGTGATCCTTCTCTCATGCTGGACTTTGACTGGAAGGTTCACGATGACCTGTGTGGTAGTGACCACTTCCCAGTAGTCCTGTCATCGGTCAGCTGTGAGGAGGATTCGCCGGTGGGGCGCTGGAATCTCCAGAAAGCTAACTGGTCTCTGTTTGCCTCTCTCTGTCAGTCTCGTCTTACAGAGGAGGTGGTCATGTCAGCTGAAGAACCTGTTTCTTGTTTTACTTCTATTTTGTTGGAGGTTGCAGGTGAAACCATCCCTAGAACTTCCACATCACTCCCTCGGAAGCCGAGAGTACCATGGTTCAATGAAGAGTGCCGCAAGGCCCAAACAATGCGCAAATCTGCTCAGCGACGTGCATTTCGTAATCTATCGCAAGCAAATATTTTAACCTTTAAAAGACAGCGGGCGAAAGCCCGTTATATTTTTAAACGTGAACGCCGTGCTTCCTGGAGACGCTTCGTCTCATCTTTATCTTCTAGGACTCCGTCCCAAAAAGTCTGGAAGGCTGTTCGAAGAATTAGGGGCAGGGGTGGCTCGGCTTCTGTCGGCCATCTTAGAGATGGTGCCAGTTTGGTCACAGATAAAAAGGCTGTGGCCAATTTGCTTGCCTCCACCATTGCCCATAATTCTTCAACAGAGCATTATTCACCTTTCTTCCAGAGAGAGAAGGAGAAGCGAGAATCTTGTGCTTGTGATTTTATATCGGATAACTTGGAAGACTATAATGCCCCTTTTACGTTTTCAGAATTGCAGCAAGCCATGCAGAAATGTACTGACTCTGCTGCTGGATTAGATACCATCCATTATCAGCTCATAACACATCTGCCTGAGGATTCACTCCTTGTACTTCTCAAGGCCTTTAACCATATCTGGATAACCGGTCATTTTCCGCCATCTTGGCGCCAGGCTGTGGTTGTGCCAATTCCCAAGCCGGGTAAGGATCCTTCCGACCCGGGCAACTACCGGCCAATAGCTTTGACATCATGTTTATGTAAAACTATGGAACGCTTGGTCAACGCCCGACTGGTGTGGCATCTTGAGTCACAGGGTCTCATCACAGACCTCCAGTGCGGTTTCCGGCGCTTCCGTAGTACAACTGACCATCTAGTCCGCTTTGAGTCTTTTATCCGAGATGCTTTTGTCAACAAGCAGCATGTCTATGCAATTTTCTTTGATCTTGAAAAGGCATATGACACTACCTGGAAGCATGGTATAATGTCTGATTTGTCGGACATGGGTTTTAAAGGGCATCTGCCCGTTTTTATTCACAATTTTTTGTCCAACAGGTCGTTCCATGTCCGTGTGGGCTCCACCCTCTCCGACTCCTTTGAACAGGAGATGGGTGTCCCGCAGGGCAGTATTCTATCTCCTGTTTTATTTAGCATTAAAATAAATAACATTGTAAAGGCCGTCAAGGATGATTCTGAATGCTCTTTGTTTGTGGACGACTTTGCTTTGTGTGCACGAGGTCGAGGACTTGCGTCCCTTGAGAGGCGCTTGCAGCTGTGCGTTGATCGCATCCAGGGGTGGGTGTCTCTCAATGGATTCAGATTCTCGCCCTCCAAGACAGTCTGTGTGCATTTTACTAACCAGACGAAATTTTTTCCAGAACCTAACCTGAGCATTGCTGGAGTGCCAATTAAGGTGGCTGAAGAGGCTAAGTTTTTGGGGGTCATCTTTGACAAAAGATTGACCTTCTGCAACCATGTTAACTACCTTAGAACCTCTTGTCAGAAGGCCCTCGACATTCTTCGTGTCGTTGGTCGTACTGACTGGGGTGCAGACCGCATCGTCTTACTTCGACTGTACCGGGCCCTTGTTCGGTCCAAACTGGATTACGGCTCTGTGGTATATGGCTCGGCTTCCAAGTCTGTTCTGCAGCGTCTGAACACAATTCACCATCAAGGTCTGCGCATATGTCTGGGAGCCTTCAGGACATCTCCAGTTCCTAGTCTGTATGCAGAGGCAGGGGAGCCTTCTCTCAGGCTCCGCCGCATCCGCCTCATGCTCAGCTACGTTCTGAAGCTGAAGGCCCATCCAGAAAATCCTGCCTATGATTGTGTTTTTAACCCGTCGTTTGCAGAGATTTACGATGCCCATCCGGGAGCTGTCCGTCCACTTTCCTTCCGTGTCCGACCTCATCTGCAGGCGGCCGGAGTGGACCTGGACAAAGTTTCGGAATCTCTGCAACACGTCACTCCACCCTGGCTACTACCAGTTCCTGACATCTTGCTGGACTTGACTGCCCACAAGAAGGATTGTACTCCACCAGCCATATACCAACAGAGCCTCAATGAACTCCTTTCAATTTTTCCTGGCTATTGTCGTCTTTATACGGATGGGTCCAAGTCTGAGGATGGAAGAGTGGCTGCGGCTGCAGTGTCCTCTCGCCATCCTAGACGCCCATTTAAGCTCCGTCTCCCTGACCATTCCTCTGTATTTAGTGCAGAACTGCAGGCCATTCTGCTAGCACTCAAGCATGCCTATCAGTCTCGGGAAAGGAACTTCCTGATTCTGTCTGACTCTCTTTCTGCCCTGCAGGCCCTTCAGGGCGCGGGAACAGACCATCCACTGCTGGTGCAGATTAGAGAGCTCTACGCGGACTTGATGAAGGAATATTATGACATCATTTTTATTTGGGTCCCAGGTCATGTGGGCATCGAAGGCAACAGAATCGCAGATTCTGCTGCCAACAGTGCCCGCAGTGACCCTGTCCCTGACACACAGACTGTCTATAGTGATTTTAAACCTGTTATTAGTGCGTACATAGCCCGCGAGTGGCAGTCCGAGTGGGACAAAGAGGAAGGGAACAAGCTTCATGAAGCTCTTCCTAAGTTGTCTGACAGTCTACCTTTCCGCTGCGGCAGCCGCCGTGAGGAGACTGTCCTTGCTCGGCTCCACATCGGGCACACATGTTACGCACTCTTACTTAAACAGGATGAGCGTCCATGGTGTTTTGCCTGTGATGAGCAGTTTTCTGTTCGACACTTTTTGCTGTATTGTGCTGACCTAATTGACACCAGATATAAACACTTCACAGCAGACTCCTTGAAGGTTTTGTTCCGGGATGTTCCCCCGGACAAAATCTTCAATTTTTTGAGAGAATGCAATATTTTTAACAAGATCTGAGCATTCATAGACTGTGAATTTTTTTTATTTGCCCTTTTTGAGAGTCTGTAGACGTTTCTTTTCCAGACATGTGCGACATTTTAGCCTGAGATTTTTAATCTATATTTACATCTTGTCTTAAGACCTTGCTTTTAGTCTGGCTGACCAGATTTTTACCCATCCCGCCGTGAGATGGCCTTAGTCGCCTGCTCGGCGTTAAACCCAAATAACTAACTAAATAACCAGAACAATGCTGCCCGCCTCGTCCTCAGAAAGAAAAAATCCAACCACATCACTCCTCTGCTCAAACTCCATCCCCCAACGCACCCAATACAGGATTCTGTCTCTCTGCTACAAATCCCTGAACAACTGCGCTCCTGCCTATCTCTCCAACTTACTTCACCCCTACACTCCTCCCCGCTCCCTGCGACCCTCTCTGCCTCCACATCCCCTGCACCAAACTCAGCACTTTCGGCCCCCGCTCCTTCTCTGTATATGGTCCATCCGCCTGGAACACTCTCCCACTCTCTCTCCATCAGAAACACTCTGACTCTCTCTCCTCCTTCCAGTCCACCCTCAAAACTCACCTCTTTCAACAGTTCTATCATCACACTCCACACCCCAAGTTGACTGTCGTAATGTATTTCACTTTTTGTGGTACGCGGGCCGTTGTCTAAGCGTGCGCATGCGTGCGTGAGTTGTGAGTGCGCGCTTAGAGTTATAATTATTATAAGATAAGCGCATTATAAATACCGTAATTATTATAAATACCGTAATTATTTACAAACAGCATTCTGAACTCATTTTTCTGAGCCCTCCCTTGAATGGGAATCCTAGACTCTGTTGTAATATTTTGAGTCCTGGGACTTTGCCATTTTTGGGGTGGCTGTCTTTTATAGTGGCAGTATTTTTTCCGAGGCTTCCCTTTACAAATGGCGTATCTCTGCCGTTTTTTTCCGAGGCTTCCCTTTACAGAGGGCGTGTCAGACTCTTTCGTTTTCCCGAGGCTTCCCTTTACAAAGGGTGTGTTGGACTGTGTCGTTTTCTTAGAGTTTTCTCTTCCACCAGCACTGAGAACTCTGCCATTTTGGGGGGAGCTTCGGGACTTTGTCATTTTTTGGGTGGCTCTCCTTTATAGCGAGCGCCTCGGACTCTGCCATTTTTCCAAAACTTCCCTTTACAAAGGGCGTTTTGGACTCAGTCATTTTTGGAGAGGCTGTCTTTCACCAAAGGCTCTCTCCGACTTAATGAAAAGAAAAGGGGAGACTCCGACTTAGTTATTTTTGTAGATTTTCCTTTACAAAAGGGCACTTCAGACTTTGTCATTCTTTTTAGAGACACGACTTAGACATTAGGAGCGTGCTGCTGTAGGAACACCTGATTACAATGTGACCAGCAGAGAATATATTTTTTACAGCCTCATGCCAGGATATTTGTTCTTATTGTTGTCGCTTTACCATTATTAGCCTGTACTGCAATATATAGTCTATGCGAAATGTGATCTTCATTTTATTGTAGTTAGTATTGAGTGCGAGTGATTGTGCTTGTGATGATGATGACAGAACTTTATTGCCATATGTAACAATACATTAGGAAATCGTTGCGGTGCTGCGCAACATAAAAGGATGAACATTAAACACATCAAAATATAATTAAGCTACTAACGTACACACACACACACACACACACACACACACACACACACACACACACACACACACACACACACACACACACTGTATGCCTTAGTAACTATTGTGGTCTAAGCATAAAGACAATAAACACGATTTCACAGTAACACAAATTACATAGGACATATCGTAGTATAAAACTAAACACGTCACTAGCATCATAGACATAGCATCACAGCATTGTGTTTGTGAAGGCGTCCTGACACGAAGCAAACATTCACATACACATTCACCTGTTACACAAACACAGCACGCGGCCAGTGGCACTACAGAATTTTGTGTCTCAAGCTGGTTTACCGACACTAGCATTTGGTGTTAAAGGCTGGGCAAAGCAACGCTACAATTTTACTGTTACACGTACGAAATATTATTGCCCCCACCATCAAATTGTAATTCCAGACTGCAGAAAATACGTCAGCTGAATTTGTCAAGTTTCACTTCTAGTAGTATACATAAGTGGTAAATTAACCCTTATGATTCGGAATACACCAGTGCATGAAATAAGTTTGACTAAAATAGTTCAAGGGTAGTGCCAGAATAGCTTGGCGCCTCTAGGCGCCAAGCTATTCTGGCACTACCCTTGAACTAAAGCCTGTGGTCTATATCCTTATCTGTAAGTACTATAAAGTAGCTTGCATATGGCAGTGTACAAATTCGAAGCTTTTAGCCTCAGTATGATATGGGTTAAAGAATTACGAGGAGCAACTGAGCACAGTAAAGGTTGCAGTCTGCATTATAAAATCAAAGATCTGCAATACCAGTCTGAATTGTTCTTGTGCTCAGAAACATGACACCAATTGGACTTTTAAAATTGTTTGTATGGACAAATAATGGGTAGTTCATTAAAAGCCTATTTGCTTCTGTTGACAGATTACCGCCAACTGTTAACCGTGTGTAAATGTGCATTTTTACTCCTTTAGATAAGATAAGATAAGATAAACTTTATTGCCAGATGCATAAACATTAGGAATTTTTTGCAGTGTAACTGACGAGCGTCCTTAATAAGATCAACGCATAAAACATACATACATACATCAGTATCAAGCAAACTCAAAAATACCAAACCACATGTATAGCAGTTATTGTGCTAAGTATGCACACACATCTAAGTAAGTAAAATAAAATAAATCTATAGCATAATAACCATATTATGACAACAAAAACCGCCAGGTGAGCCGCCGCGCAATGAGAACAGATTAACTAAATTCATATTATATGTATTTGTAAAGTGACTATATCTTGTTTAAGAAGAGGTTTAATAGAACATAAAAGACCTATAAACAACTAAGATGGGCTGTAGGTAATTCTAACTTAGGGACTTTGAGTCAATCTGCTGAGTTGTATCATACCACTTTGGTATCAGCTTCAGCCCACTTAATCAAATTTCAAATACAAACGATTTTGAATTTCCAAAATCTTCAGTAGCTCGCTTGAGCTTGCCCTTAGCACCACGTGAATGTTCTGTGTTTATGTACAGTGTGTGAGTGAATGCGCGTGATTCACGTGAGCGTGCTTGTTGGGTCAGTTCGCGGCGGCGCTTTGAGCCGATTTTCAATTGGGATAAAGCGCCTATTTAATGCGCTTATTATTATTATTATTATTATTATATCACAGCCACCATTACACAGGGCCTGAACAGCCAAGGGATAAAAGCTCTTCTGAAAACGAGTGGTTTTGGCATTAATGGATCTAAAGCGTGAGCCAGATGGCAAGGGCTCGAACAGGCTATGTGCAGGATGGTGCTCGTCATGTATGATAGAGCTCGCTCTCTTATTGGTTCGTGCGTGGTACAGAGATTCCAGCGAGAGGAGATCGCTTCCAACAATATGAGATGGTTTTGATCACCCTATTTAATTTCTTGCTGGCTTCGTCGGTTGCGCTGCCATACCACATTGTCATTGAGAAGGTAAGAACACTCTCAATGGCAGCGCAGTAAAACTGCACCATGGTCTGTGACTGACGCCAAAAGACTTAAACCGCCGAAGAAAAAACAGGCGCTGCTGGGCTTCTTTACTAGCTGTTCAATATTCTTCTCCCACTTCAGACCGTGCGAAATGAGAGTACCCAGGAACTTGAACGTTTCAACAATTTCAATGTCGTTTCCTTGGATGGTTAAGGGAAGGGGGTCAGGTTTATTTTTTATGAAATCAATTATCATTTCCTTGGTTTTACCAACGTGCAAATCCAGGTTGTTGTCAGAGCACCAGCCTACTAACATGTCTACCTCATCCCGATATGCACTCTCGTCATTGTTATGTACACAACCCTTGACTGTTGTATCATCACAAATTTCACTATGCGTGTGCTATCATAGTGGGCTACACAGTCGTGTGTAAAAAGAGAACACAACAATGGGGATAAAACACATCCTTGGGGAGCACCCGTACTCAAGGTCAAAGACTGGGATACATGTCCATATTGACCAGGAGTAGGGAACTGACACAGCTGAACACAGTTCTAACCGCACGAACCGATCCTGACAATCTGGGGTCTGGTTAACAAGAAATCCAGAACCCAGTTACAGATGGACTGTGCAAAGCTAAGGTGCAGCAGCTTTTCATGCAGTTTGGACGGTATGATAGTGTTGAATGCGCTGTTGTAATCAACAAAAAGCAGCCTAACATATGCATTTGGCTTCTCCAGATGCTGCAGAATATAGTGCAGCCCTCGCGACACAGCGTCCTTTACTGATCGGTTCGCGCGGTAAACAAACTGATAAGGATCGAGGGAGGGGGGCATGACAGACTTGATGTGCTGCAGGATCAGCCGCTCAAACGTTTTCATTATGAGTATATGACGGAGGTCAATGCCACAGGCCTGTAGTTGTTAAAGGTACTGATGGTTGCCTTTTTTGGTACGGGGATAATAACTGACTTTTTGAGACAGTGTGGAACCTTGCATGCCTGTAATGACCAGTTAAATATGACTGTGAGAACGCTCGAGAGCTGGTCCGCACAGTAACGCAAAAGGCCAGGAGAAATTTAATCAGGGTCTGCTGCCTTACGCACATTCAAACATCTAAGAAGCTGCCTCACATCCGTTTAACGCACCACAAGAAAATCATCATTGGTACTAAGCGGGGGTGGCACAGTAACGGGATGGTTATTTTTCCTGTCGAAACGACCGTAAAACACGTTCAGGTCGTTTGCCAGTGTGGTGCTGTGAGTGTCTGCGTGGTTTGATGCTTGTTTTAGGAGGCCATAAGCTGCTTTGGTAGGTGTCTGCGTACACATACTCATCTTCGAGATGACCCCCTATTTGCATTTGTGGCCAGTGATTGACATGACATATCATCTACACACCACTCACGGCTCAGTCACTGTGTTGACTTGGGTGGGTTAGTAGAGGACTAGGGGTGGCCGAGCATGGCAACATTTTACAGTCAGAGCCAATGATGCGACTAGAAATTTTCTCAGATGGGTCAAATGTCCTGGGTTCACCAGCATGAATAGGACATATGTCCACCGTATAGAAATTTTATGCTGACAAGCAAAAGAAATGAGATGTCAAAGAAAAACAGAAGATAGTCATAGTGGTAGAAAACCCTTTAAAATAGAAACAAATAACGACGTTTCGGATCAAAGATCCTTCCTCAGGTGACATGGAAACAAACGTAGAACATAAAAGAACACGACATAAAGAAAAGACGTCATCCTGTATAGAGAGAATTTAGAATGACGTAAAAAAAAAAAAAAAAAAAAAAAAAAAAACCCATACACACATAATGACACAAATACACATGCACAAAACACGTACCACAAAACTTACGTCTATATACATACACGTCACTGCATAAATTCGCATTCACTCGTGCCTGCTGCAGCTCACGCACACACACACACACACACACACATGAACACAAAACCCTCAGACTGGGTGACCTACCATTTTATGTGAAAATGGGTTCCCATATTTCTATTTATTCTAGGGCTCTGGAGTTGATGCCAATGTTTAGAACTCACCTTATAACTAAGCTCTACAACTTAAAATAAAATAGACATTTTCTAGAAACAGAGCCACTGGATGGAAAAAAAATGGGCGTTTACCCCAAAAGTGGGTGCCTCTCACACAAAACTGGGATTACAGTGAAAATACCTCACTAAAGATACCTTTGGTTGATTTTACTATTATGATTGTTTGAGTGGGGTTGTAAGGGGGTTGGGGGGGGGGGGAGAAGTGTGTGTGTGTGTGGGGGGCGGGGCGGGGGGGGGGGGGGGAGGGGAGGGTGGGGGGGGGGGGAGAGGGGGTCATCACTTTTGGTTTATAGAGCTGCTCAATGCACTCTTATGAATGAAAGAGTTTCATTATCAGTGGAATCAGTAGGTCATTTCAGAGGCGCACACTGAGTTGCACGTCAAACCACTCACAAATACTCATTTGGAGTGCACCAGATGGATCCAGTTGGCAAAGTCCCACATTCCACACTATAGGACAGCTAAGACTGAAAAGCAATCGCGGCGTTTATGGCGCGGTACAAGGTTTAAAACTAAGAAAATGTTGTTTTTAGAAGCGTGTCGGGCAAAAGTTTTTATGAAAACTGTTTTAAAACCTCTTTTAACTCAACTTTTCTTAATGTTAAAAGTGTTTTATTGTACATTACTTAACGTCCCGACAGCAACAAGGCTTTCTCAGGACGTGCCTGCACTGCTTGTGAAAAAACAACAACTAAACAGAACATTGAATGTATATCGCCAGCCGGTCAAATACATTAAATAAACCTAACACATGGGGCCTACATAAAGCTAAGACCATTTAGCAACACACATCCAATATCAAGAGCTACAGGCAGTGCAGACAGTAGGGAGAGTTTTAAAAAGTCAAATACAGGTGAATGGACAAAGGGCCGACAGAGACACATGCCCCAGAATAGAGAGAAAAACCCACCCTGTGGGGCTGACCAGGGTGCCCCTGGGAAATAAAAAGTAGTTAACCCCACCCAAGTCCCCCAGGGCAGACCCGGGTGGGGTTAAAAGTGTTTTAATTTACAAGCATGTCGTAACTGATATGCATCTATTCCAACGTATAGTGCTGGATATTTTTCCCATCCTTCGCTCAACACTCGACTTTCCAGTCCTTCCCTGAAACACCCCCAACCGGTCTGCCCTCAACACTCGACTTTCCAGTCCTTCCTTCAAACACCCCCACCCGGGTCTGCCCTGGGGGACTTTTTAGTTCCCAGGGGCACCCTGGTCAGCCCCACAGGGTGGGTTTTTTCTCTATATTCCGGGGGCATGTGTTTCTGTCTACCCTTGGTCCATTCACCTGCATTTTCCTTTTTTAAACTCTCCCTACTGTCTGCGCTGCCTGTGGCTCTTGATATTCGATGTGTGTTGCTAAATGGTCTTAGCTTTATTTAGGCCCCATGTCGTAGGTTTTATTTAACGTATTGGACCGGCTGGCGACATACATTCAATATTCTGTTGAGTTTTTGTCACTAGCAGTGCAGGCACGTCCTGAGAAAGTCTTGTTGCTGTCGGGACGTTAAGCTATGTACAATCAATCAACCTTCCTTCAAACGGACAGCATTCACACAAATAATACTTTACTATTACATCAGAAAATGGCCCATCCAAGCCTGCACTCTTTTAACTGCACTAAACGACTGACTGGTGCAGACGACGCATGAAACGACGCTGACTCTGTGACGTCATTTCCATTCAATCAATTTGTGCATACAATCCAAAAGGAGATGCGGCATTGATAACATCGACAAACCTACAAAATAAAGCAACAGGTTCAACCAAAAGGTCGGGCAGGACAAAAGACAACAGCAGCCTCACCCAAAGTCTAAACGTCCTCTCTTACAATGCGCACTCATACAATCACTTCACTTCTTAGCAACCGGCGCACGAATATAATTATAGGCTAAGTCAAACTAAAACAGAAGATAGTGGCGAAAAACCCTTTAAAATAGAAACAAAGAACGACGTTTCAGATCAAATATTCTTCATCTGACATGGAAACAAACGTAGAAAACGTATAGGCTAAGTCCCTGGTGAACGTATACATGAATCTCAAATCTGCCACTAGACATGACCTTTCTCCACATCACCCCGGAAGTACATTACAACTCAACACTTTTTTTAACAAAACAACCACACCCTCAAATAACAAACCTAATTCTGTAGAAACATAAACAATTTACTCCCTAAAACAACAAAATATCCCCCCTGACCCATATCAGCTATGAAGTTATTTATAGCTAGCTGAGAAGGGTGATGTAATACATACACGCTCATTTTCAGGGTTCTGTGTCACAACACACACACACACATTGCTGGGAGGGACAAGTTTTCAAACACACTACCGGCGTGTCTGTTAAACACAAAAGTGCATGTGTTAACGCCAAAATGAGAAAAACAG
The DNA here is from genome assembly GCA_036245525.1 of Semisulcospira habei. Taxonomy (NCBI): domain Eukaryota; kingdom Metazoa; phylum Mollusca; class Gastropoda; family Semisulcospiridae; genus Semisulcospira; species Semisulcospira habei. The sequence continues at coordinate 182,349,155 of BTPG01000001.1, forward strand.
ATTTTTTTACTTTTTATGAATCTTTACCGCAAGACAATGCAGAAACAACCCTCAGAAAAAATGGGTGTCTGACTTGGAAACCCAGAATTATACACATACCCAGTTTCCATAAGGATGGTAAAGACAGTCACCCGTTTTAGGTCTTTCGTCTACACACACACACACACACACACACACACACACACACACACACACACACACACACACACACACCCACACCCACACACACACTCAAAGGTAGCATCTAGCATCAACAGTGAGGTCAAGTCTGGCACCAACTACCCATCAGGCCGAGCATACCCCTAGGGGCGAATGTTCAAGCCGCGTGGATGGTAAGTGCCAAGCCTGTCCGCGAAAAAGGATTCTGTCATTTTGCGGCAGATGAAGTGGGATGTATTTTGCCAAAGGATGCATATGCTGAAATGTGTGAGGCTATGAGGAGGTTCGTTGAAATGACGTCCAACCTGGTTGTTGTATCAAACAATGCCTCATCTCTTATCAGAATGATGCAGGGTTGCACATCACATGCTATTATAATATTATGTCATGTATTATGTCTATAAAATCTATAATCTATAAAATGGACGTAAATACTAGGGTAGTTGCACATAGGTGGCAGTCTTCAATCACAGACACTGATTCAGATTTTAGTTTTAATAATTCCCCAAAGCAGAATTTCAGCTTTTTTGTTCAGACAGAACAGTCTGCCGGAGTTGGGAGATCTGACAGGTATGACCTGATGTTAAGATCTTAGAGTTAGATGCATATAAATTCAGGTGACCCAACTCAGGGAGGGTCAGCAAATGAGTAGAAAATGTCTAATTTTGATAAAATGTTTTTGGGTGTTTTGTGGTACTTTTGCAAGCTTTTCAATCATATTTGGGATAAACCTAGTTGATGACAAGACCAGGCTTTCCGTTAACAGAAAATTCTCAGTATTTGACAGGGATGGAAAAAAAACAGAAGTCCCCTGGATGGACTAATTATCTTGAGAAAAAATTAACTTTATATCCCTACTGTGTTTCAAATACGCGACAGACTGTAGAGTGCCTGGGACATATTTTTATCTTGACGGACAATTTAAAATCCTGGCGGAAAGCCTGAAGACCATCTTAATTTTCTCATGCATACTAATTTGGTTGAGTACCCATAAAGGTCAAAGGTAGGAGGTTGGCAAATATGTGGAAATGTTAAAACGTAGGATTTGGTCATGATACCAAACACACTTGCTCATTTGAGTGACCCTTTGAAAACGTCGGTCACAGACGGTGAGGCAGGTTACGCAGATGGTCATGCATGTGAGCCATGACGGCTTTGCCATTTTTCTTTGTGTCTGTGTGTAGGGAAAAGTCCCAACAGTGATATGGTGCAAAGTGGCCCCCTACCCATGGTGGCAGGACGGACCTACCTTAACCCAGGGCAAGACGACCAAATGGTAAGATTTATGTTTTGTGTGTGTGTGCTGCAGGTAGCTTTTGACACAAGGTTGTGGCTTTTCTGCAGAACCTCTGCACCAGACCTTGTATGTCAATAGCAAGTCACAGCTCATCTACAATGTATCATCGCCACCCATGGTTTCACGTAAACTTGTCATAAAGTCAAACAGTTTTTGGTGTACTTTTCTTATCACTGTTCTTGCAAACTTGTGCTAGGATGTTTGCCAGATAGGCTGTACCCAAGTATGCCTTGGGGTGAGAGAGGTTGGCACACATCAAGGCAGTGTTTAAAACGGGGCATTGTTTTGATGAAGAAAGGAGTAATGACAAAAGAAAGCAAAACGTCCTGGAAACACACATGAACAACCAGTAGATAGATACAAGTAAAAATAATCAGTCACTGACTTAGGTCTCTCAGTGAAGGTCTCTCAGTGAAGTGTGCATAGTGGAGGCTATATTATGTGTGATGTGTAATACATCTTTATTCACAGTCCCCAGATTACTGAGAAGTCATGTACCAGTAATGTCTTTGGCTTGGGCAAGAGGTACAACTTGCCTGCCTCATGGAAAAAGAACATCTCATAATTATCACTGAAAGGCCATGTTCAGTTTCACATCGAGTTCATTCAATGTCTACATGTGTGTGCACAGCTGAAGGTAAACCTACTATAAAATGTGCATGCTGCAAACAGCCTTCCAACTTTCACCCCAGGGTACCGTCGGGAATGCGTGGTAGCACTAGCAGTAGTAGCACGTACAGTTATACTTCAAGATTTAAGATGACTTTATTGTTGCTGTGATAGAAAATAATCATACACATCAAAACTTGTTTTGCCACCACAGGTGCTGCTCACATTCCACTCACTTGCTCATTCCACAAATTATAATAACAGAGCTACAAAATGGACAATGACTCGGGATGGGTGAAGCCCGTCGCCAAGGCATTTAATGGCCGGCGCCAGTGACCTCATCCCGACCTGAACATCCCTAACAAAAACAGAAAGCTAAGACAGCCCTATGTCTCCTAAACACACTAGTATATGCTCTTTAGTTAAATTCCTACTTGACTAAAGCTAGTACATAAAAATACAAGTTGACAGAAACAATGAAAGGAAAATAATCTCCGATCTAGGCAACATAAAACAACGGTCAAAGCTGCACCTGGAGGCAATGGTTCAGCTGTTTACTGCATCCATGGACGCAATGGTTCAGCTATTTACTGCGTTTGGCTAACTACCCTGATTAAACTTTCAAGTGTATGATTTTTCGTGTTTAATGTACATACCGGCACCTCACTCAGAAGTGCACACTATGGGTAGCCTTCCATTAAGTGACCAGCTTTCTCAGCCTTCATTTAAAATAAAACAATAAACAATTATATTACTGTGGAAAAGGTCTAAGAACGTTTTTTTTTGTATAAAAAAAACAGCAACAACGATAAGGATACACCATCAGATGATTGAATTGTGCCAAAATATGATTATTTTTAGTATGATCAATTTGCGCTCCATAAAATGATAAAGATCAAATTGAAAACTAAAATTCACACTAACGGTGTCATAAACAAGACTAGCTTCATTATTCATGTGGCCTGTAAATAGTGTAGGCACTTTTCTAATTAAACTGCATGCAACTCCACTAACTACAACCCTACAAACAGATTTGTGGCATTTAAACAACTAATGAACTTGTAGACAGGCAATAGTCATACCCTTTCACATTCATTCAGTTATATCTTGAACCGCTCGGAGATTACTCTGCACTGAGGTAGTCGCTACAGCTCCAAAAACACATGGCCCCACGAGCTCCTTAGCATTTGCGTTATCGTGGAATTGTTTATATTACAGCGGACGGCAGACGTTGCCGTCCCGTTAGTCCTTTCCCTTTTTGTCCCTTGTTTCCTTGACTGCGTGCGCAAAATAAAACTGACTTACCGTGAGAAGTCTTCGCAAGATTTTATACTGACTAAACGTGTCTTAATTATTATTGACCGTTTGGTCATTATTGACCGTTTTGTCTACTGCAGTTAAATTACCATACTGTGTGTTCACATTATTAAACATTGCTAAACTACAACATTCTTAGAGAGAGAAAGAGAGATGAAATGAAACTTTATTAAGAGAGAGAGAAAACAACAGCCTAGTGATAATAAAGTGTAAAAATGGTTATAACTAAATAGTGTATAGGTCTATACACGGTATAAGTGAAGACACAGTCGTACTATCCGTGAACTGAAAAACTCGAAAAGCTTTTGGTCAGGCAGGGAGCCGCATGAGCAAAAAGGAGGGGAGGAAATACAGTCGCGGCGGGTTTGATATGTGCCAGATATCTCTCACGACAGCTTGATGATAACTGACTCGCACCCATACTTGCTGGAATTCAGGGACCTTTTTTTCTCTGTCCGTTGAGTTATAGACTGCATTGTGTTAATGCACAATAAAATGTTATATAAATTATTATAGTTACACTGTATACATAATCAATTCTAACTTCTGCTGATTAATAATTTTTGTCTACCGTATTGAAAATATGGTAGACTTTGAGATGGGGGTGGTCGAAGCCCGATTGGTAACATGCAAATAACAGGCGGGTGGGCCAGAGATAGTGGCAAAGAAGTAACAAGATAAAAATGACGTCACGTCTAGCTATTCTGACCTTGCTGTTGAACGTAGTTTGACGCGAAGCACCGAGTGTGTGTGCGTATGTATGTAAACACTAACATCTCCAAATTTTTTTGCTTAAGTACAAGCTTGGAAATAGAGGATATGCTTCACTCGGGGGTTGTCTAGGAGAGCCTCAGAGCATATTGAAATTGGATGTCTCGTTGGAGAGTTAAATGACTATTTATAAAAATAAATAAATAAATAAGTGCATTAAATAGGCACTTTATCCCAAATGAAAATCGCCTCAAAGCGCTGCCGCAAACTGAACCCAACAAGGACGCTCACGTGAATCAAGCGCATTCACTCACACACTGTACATAAACACAGAACATTCTCGTGGTCCTATGGGCAAGCTCAAGCGAGCTACTGAAGTTTTGGAAATTCAAATCGTTTATATTTAAAATTTGTTTAAGTGGGCTGAAATTGATACCAATAAAATACTGATAATAAAATACACGTATGTTAACAGTACAACTACAACTACAAGCCAACAAGCAATAATTACAACTGAAATGACTTGCTTGACATTTTTAGTGTCTTCTTGCCATGTTGCACTATGGACACGTAAAACAACTGAAGTCCAGTGATGTTTTTCTCTTGTGTTTATTTCAGTCTAAAGAGCATTGTCTGGGGTTGGGCAAGACCAACCACAGACTACAATTCGGTCGTTCTCTCACTAGTCTTCTACTTTCGTCCATCTCTCTCACTCTCCTTCACTCTCCTCTCGTGTTCCCTCTCCGTCCCTCTCTCGTTGTGTCTCTGGTTGTGTGTCCCCTCTCGTTGTGTCCCCCATATATACCCTTGCCCTGATCAATCATCTTCCCACTTAGGACCAGCCGTGATTAGCGCGTCCCCGCGTGCCGACGGTCCCGTTAATTAGATGCCATCCATTTCCCATGTAGTAACAGTTCCGGAGGGCCGGCCCGTTATCTTGATTAGGGCTGCCTGCGTGTCCGGTAGTTACATACAGACGCTGACCATATGGTACGTGACCGGAAACTACATCCGGATGCTGGATGTGGAGGCACGCGTCAGTAGTGTAACATTCCTCCCTAACCCGAGAAAAATACATCCCATTCAGGATTATTTTTCTTTCTTGCTCAGAGGATTTACACTTCGGGACATAATAACAATATAATTACACATCATTACACAATCAAAATACATTTCAAATCGGTGCTTGATATCTTATCCAATTATAACAACAATTGTTCCATCCAAATACATATAACATAAAATAAAAGAGAAAAAGTTCATTGTCAACACTGAAATTGTTCGTCTCGCATGGGCACCGTTGCGCTCACAGTCCCAACATAATTCATCCACCTCATAGGTCGCCTCATTTCAAGGCCGGGTAGAATTTCACGACTGGCGATGTCGTCTTCAGTTCCACCCTGTCTTCCATCATCAGTGCGGAGGCACTTGCTCCGTAGACGTCATTGTCGGCCGCCACAGTTGTAGCCACCGATCCCGGGTCCAGTGTAGGTCGAGTGACCCCACTATGTCCTCGCCTAAGTCTCGATAAAGGGCCAGCTTTTAACAAATCAAAATATCGGGCTACTCCCACTATTTCGCCTACAATTGACATGATTACTGCCATTACTAATAAATTATAAGTGTTATCTGCTAAACCCAATATCATGAGACAGAGGACAAATCTCATCTTGCCCATCTGCAAAATGTAATTTACACCCGTAGTTGTATATTCATACACCCAAAACTGCATTATCTGCACGATTTCCTGATTGATCCTCTCTCAATACCACTTGAGAGTTGCATTTTAATGAAGCCTAAAGTAGATCTCCTATAGCTTTTAATAACCGCCTCACCCCTTTACTCTTATTCTTAGGCAGGATTGTGTCCACATGCTTTATCCTATCATCATCAGAGTTATCTGATGTGCCTTCGCCCGAGCTAACATCAGCCGATTCTGCTTCGACTGTTTGTCTCCTCTTATGGCGTCTAACCCTTTTTGCTAACTCCATGAGAGGTATGTCTTCTTCTGAAGACGAGTTCTCCCGTTCCCTACGCTGTCTTTTGATCCAACTTTCTCTTGAAGGTAAGTCGCCTACATCTTTGCTGTCACTGGAAGAGCTGTCTTCTGGTGCGATCGCATAATTAGTCTTTCTAAGGGGCCTAATTGTTTCCGCTGAGGGTTTAGGCCACTCATCTAACTTAGCGAGTCTTATGTGCTCTGCATGCACTTTAACTACTTCACCAGTCAATTGGTTCCTGATCCTGTACGTTACTGGGGTTGTTTGCTCGACCACTCTATAGTAAGGTTTCCATTTGCTGTCTAGCTTGTTTTTCCTTTGATTATTTTTATAGTACACTGGGTCCCCGACTTTAATTTCGTCACTTTTGACCTGTCGGTTTGCATATTTTGCCCCCTCTTCTGTGATTTCTTTATCCGTTGGTGCACCTGGGTGAACAATTTGTGCTGTTGTTCTAAGGCTACCTTATGAAGGTCCTCTCCGACATATTTCCGTCTAGGCCTCAGTATGTTATCTAATGGTAACACTGGATCTCTGTTATACAGTAGAAAGAATGGAGAGCACTGAGTCGTTTCTGAAACGCTAACCCTGTATGCCGACAACGCATGATTGATGTGCAAATCCCACGTTTGGATATCTTCCTGTATTTTCTTCGACATGATATCATTCATGGTACGATGAAATCTTTCTACCTTAGCGTTAGACTGTGGATGATAATATCTCGTCAAGACATGATCTATGTTTAGTTCACTGAGAACCTCCCTCGTGATCCGATTGACGTTTTCTGTGCCATTATCAGTAACCACCTGCAAAGGACAGCCGTGTCGAGGAATTACCTCATCCATCAAGATTTGAGCAACAGTTTCTGCCGACTTATCTGGTGCTGGAAAGCACTCTGGATATCCACTGTAATGGCAAACAAACCCTAAAATGTACTTGTTCCCAGACAGACTAGTAGGGAATGGACCCTGTATGTCTACACTAACCTTTGCAAAAGGATATGGAGGAACGTCCATTTCCTGCACTTGGGCATTCTGTTTCTGCATAGCCCTTTACTGACAGGTAATGCCTATGTATTCGTTCAACCCCCTGTACATGTTTGGCCAAAAATACTTCTGTTTGATGGTGTCGTAAGTCTTGTCAAGGCCCATGTGCCCATTTTTGTCATGATACTGGTTTACGATATGCTCCACCAAATGGGATGGCACCACTAATCTGGCTACTGGATCGTCGTCAATATTCGACAAGAAATACAAGACATCTTCTATGAACAAATACCTCCTTTTTACACTGGCCGGTGCTTCCTCGTTGAGTAGCTGTTCTTTCAACTTAACAATGTCTGGATCCTTGTCTTGCTCCGTGATCATATCAAACCCTGTCACCTCTACCTTTTCTAAAGTTTCTCTCGGATCATCTGTCTGACAACTTGCAAACTGCTTTGGTCTAAACTGACTAGAATTAATCACCCCTATCTGGAACGCATTGTCGCTCACTTCCGTAACTATTTCTTCCGTTTCTTCTGATACTAACTCCTTTCCATCTATTTGCGGCACTCTAGACAACAAATCAGCCAACACATTCTGTGGCCCTGGAATGTACTCTATAGTGCAGTTGTACCCTGCGATCCCTAGCGCCCACATCTGAATCTTCTTATTCTGCATGGGTGACTCTAAGACTTTTTACTTCAACGGTTTGTGATCTGTGCGAACAACGAATTGCGCATTGTGCAAATAGTGGTTTAACTTCTGTAATGCATAATGGATTGCAAATGCTTCCTTTTCTATGGTAGACCACTTCTTCTGGCTCTGGCTCTGGCTCAACCTATGGGACAGAAAGTAAATAGGCTTTTCTGTCTTGAGTCCTGTGCTGTCCTCACTTTCTTGCGTCAGACACGCCCCGATACATGCGTCACTAGCATCCGTGTACAATACATATGGACGTCTCGTGTCCGGATATACCAACAAAGGAACTACTGACAAACTTTGAGAAAATCAAACGCCTGTTGACACTGATCAGACCATTTAAATCTGGCAAATTTATTTGTCAAATTGATGATAGGTTCAGCCACCTCAGAAAAAGTTGGGTATGAACCTGCGATAGTATGACATCATTCCAATGACACTGCGACACTCCCTTATACATGTTGGATTCAACAATGTCCGAATTGCTGACACCTTTTCTGGGTCTGGTTTGACTCCTTCCTTCCCTATCACAAACCCTAAGTATTGTGTTTCTTCGGCGAAGAACTGACATTTCTTCAGTTTCAACTTGAGTTTATGTTGTCTGAGCCTACCGAACACATCCTTTATATGCTGATAATGCTGTTCCTTTGTTTCGGAAAAGATAATAATATCATCCATATATGCCAAACAAAATGCTTCTAACCCCATCAACACTGTGTTTATCAACAGCATGAACACACTGGGTGCCTGGCAAAGTCCAAACGGCATGACTGCAAACTCAAAAAGTCCCTTGTGACAAGCGAAAGCCGTTTTCTCACTACTCTCTTGATCCGCCATCTCTACCTGCCAGTATCCTGATTTCATATCTAACCTTGTGAAATATTTTGCCTTCCCCAGCAAGGACAAAATATCGTCTATGAGCGGTAGTGGATACGACGACTTCTTGGTAATCTCGTTTAGTTTTCGGAAGTCAATGCACAACCTTTTTGAACCATCTTTTTTTGTCACTACTACTAAGCTGAAAGACCATGGCGACATTGATCTCCTGATGATCCCTGCCTCTAACATATCATCTACTGCTTTGTCTACTATCTCTCTATCCTGCAAGGGAACGCGGTAAGGTTTCACCCAAGGAGTACTAAAGACTTTAGTACTCCTTGGTTTCACCCTTATTGGAGCGTGGTCTCCAGTGTCTATGCTCATTTTGACAGTGTTGGTGCGCCCTAAGTCCAGATCGCTACTCGCGAACAAATCGGAATGCTCCGATACCAGTTTAGTGACTGTGGACCTGATTGCGTCAGGGGCATCGATTTCTGTCAGATCAATGGGGGAGCGACTTCTCGTTCTTCCGTTCTGTTAGACACTGACTCTACTTGACTTACGCTGTTTGCCCTGCCTACAACACATCCCCTTTTTAGCCTGAACGTTTTGTTGGTGTGATTCACGACTAACAATGGAAATGTCCTACCTTTGTTTCTCACTACTCCGCTCATCACAGATAGTCCTGGCTCTTCTGCAACAAACCCCCTATCTGTCGCAGAGACTTCTAAACATTCTTCTTTATACATACTGAAGTACTGTGTACTCTTTATTCTAACCTGACAAATATCCACTGTATGTGGTTTCAATACTTTTGTCTTGTGTACTCTGACTAACGAAGATATGTGCATGTCTTGTTCGTATGGTACATACGCATTCCCGACCCTAACCTTTCTCAAATCAAAATAAATGCGTGCTCCGTTCTTATCGAGCCAATCGTTTCCCAAAATGAAATTTCTATTCATCTCTTTCACTACATAAAAACGATGTTTGAACGACTGCTTTTCAATTTTGAAGTCCAGTTCTATACTGCCCACAACTCCTAGCGCTTCTCCACTGACTGACTGTAGCGATACACTTCTTTTCTCTAGCCTTGGCTTGTTCTGCAATTTTTCATACGACTTCTTGCTAATCAACGATACTTCCGCCCCTGTATCTATGAGACTTCTAAACTTTTGACTTCCTACCTTAAAGACTATGCATTTTGGACTCCCCGCTAAGTCGATGCTAAAGGATCTACTGTTTCACCCGTTCTGCTCACCGGCTTCTCGTGGTGCAGAACGTTCTAGTTTCCCTGTCGCTCCTGTCCTATCCTAGCCCTACATTCTCTTTGTCAGTGGCCGTAACCCTTCACTGCACGTGTTGATACCTTTGCTGTGACAAAGACGACTTTTGCTGACCGACTGCGTTGATCTGCCTAGCCTTGCAATCGCGTGCCTTGTGGCGTGGTGAACCGCATCGAAAACACGCCCTATCACTAGAGTGATCCACTTCTTTTGCAGACTGTTGCTGATCTCCATTGAAGGTGGGGATCAGTTTTGAAATGGTTTGTAAATTAACTAAGGATGACAACCTCTCTATCTGACTACCTAATGCGGCCAACACCAGGTTAAGTGGGTGTGGTCTTCCTACATCTTCTTGTGCCATTGTCACTACAAATACAAAATATTGCTGGCCCTTACTCAAAACTGTAGCGATGACACAAAAAGGTCACTCACCTGTTTGTCCAGCATTGGTGATGGTAGTTGTGGCCCGAGGTTGTTTTCGTCTGCGGCTGGCTCCTTCTCAGTCTCGTTTCACGATCTTCTGTCTGCCTCTCGTTGCGTCTTCAGTTCTCGGCGTCGTCGTACTTTTGACGTAGCGTCATTCTGCCATCCTCTGCGATAGTTCTGTCTTCCATCTCGTTCTGGAATCTGCGATTGTTCTGTCTTCCATCTCGTTCTGACATCCAGCGATGGTTCTGCTAAACCCGTTCTGACATCCTGGTCACGCAGCACCAAAATTGGTTGTTACGTGTTGCACTATGGACACGTAAAACAGCTGAAGTCCAGTGATGGTTTTCTCTCGTGTTTATTTCAGTCTAAAGAGCATTGTCTGGGGTTGGGCAAGACCAACCACAGACTACAATTCGGTCGTTCTCTCACTAGTTGCTCTCTCTTCTACTTTCGTCCATCTCTCCTTCACTCTCCTCTCGTTGTGTTCCCTCTCCGTCCCTCTCTCGTTGTGTCTCTGGTTGTGTGTCCCCTCTCGTGTCCCCCAGTATGTATATACCCTTGCCCTTATCAATCATCTTCCCACTTAGGACCAGTCCATCCTTTAGGGCCGGTCCCGTTACGTGATTAGGGCGTCCCCGCGTGCCGACGGTCCTGTTAATTAGATGCCATCCATTTCCCATATAATAACAGTTCCGGAGGGCCGGCCCGTTATCTTGATCAGGGCTGCCCGCGTGTCTGGTAGTTACATACAGACGCTGACCATATGGTACGTGACCGGAAACTACATCCGGATGCCGGATGTGGAGGCACGCGTCAGTAGTGTAACAGCCACCGACAATGGCTACTGTCGTGTATTGTTCTGTTCGTATTTTACTTGACAGAAAACATAACACTAACAGGGATGCAACTAGGCATTTCCGCAGATGGGTCAAGTGTCCTGTGTTTGCCAACATGAATAGGACATAATGTCCGCCATATAGAAATTTAATACTGACAAGCAAGAGAAATTTGGTTGTGCCACATTAGAATTCACAATTTTGATTATATGCACTGAGAAAGACATTGGATGAGTTCGTTAGTCAGCTTTGTACCTTTTCAACCTTTTTGAAAATAAAAATTAATTGCAGAAAATTAAGAATCCTCAACTTCTGGAGAAGAATCAGACAGTGACGTTGATGTGAAAACATTGAACGCGTCAGTGTTATACAGTGTTCCTAATTGGCGCAAAGCATCCGCTTGTCAGTGTTTTACATGTGTATGGGCTGACGCAATTATCTCTCTCTCTCTTTGACTTGATTTGGGAAGACAGTCTGTCTATGTTTGTTATGATGTCTGCAAACATACATTTGTCGAAAAGGTGGAAAATGCATGCAAGCTCATTTAGATAAATTAAAAAAAGGTTTTGTGGCCATATGTCATCAATTCTTGTTCTTCTTCAGAATGGCTGTGGCTAAGCCAGCCCACAGAATGTATTGAATGGTACGAAACGCCGTTGGTCTCAGTCATTTTTTTGTGTGTGCCTTTGTGGGGGCAGGGGGAGGAGGGTGGGGGTGGGGGGTGGGGTGGAGAGAGATGAATCAGGATGAAACTTAAAAACAGGAATAACTCTGAATATTTCTAAAAGAAAAACTCACGTCAGCTCAAACAATACGGTGGTAGACTTTGGGATGAAATCCTCATCTTGTTTGTTTATGCCATTTATTAGTATGTAGTCTGGTTGCCATTTAGTGATTTTTAGCATAACCTAAAAAAAATTACCTCATGGATCTGAGCAGTTTTTATATTCTTTGGCACCTATAGATTACAGATCCAACTGATGACACTCTGTCACTGTTGATGATTTATGATTTGGGTGACATTAAAAGACATAAGTATAATTTTGCTGTTTGTTTACATGCATATATTATTCAAGATGGCTGCCAAAACACTAAAGATGCCGTAATACTTATTCTGTGCCACAAAGAGCACACATTTTGTGACAAAAGTATAAGTTAAGCAATACAATGCAATACAATAATACTTTATTAATCCCTCATGAGGAAATTTGCTGTCTGCCCATACAATACAATACAATAATACAATACAATACAATAATACTTTATTAATCCCTCATGGGACATCAAAAAACAAAAACAAACTTATGGTGGATTCCCCCTGTGCTTCTGGTGTCAGCAATGTTGCAGTGAACTACTGAAAGGGCTAGTACTAAAGAACTAAAGAATGATGACAGACACTATCTACTGATATTACTGTTGAAAAGGGTAACAGCCTGAGGAACAAAAGAGTTGGCATAACGTGATGTACTACTTTGGGTACTCGAAGTCTGCAACTTCGTTTGATACGTCTGCTGTCAAATTCATATCTAAGTGGATGTGTTTTGTCATCAAGAATGTCAGCCAGGTTGTTCATAATCCATCTGTTGTACAGTGTGTCCAAATTATCCTGTGCCCTACCAATCACCCGCCCCCTTTCTGGATTACTTTGTTAAGGCGATCTTGATCTCTTTTACATAAATTTCTACCCGAGCACATCAGTCCAAAAGTTAGAATGCTTAGAATACTGGAGCAGTTAAACATCTGTAAAAGCTGAGTGCTTACATGAAATGATCTGAGCTTTCTCAAACAGTAAAGATGGGTATGCATTTTTTTCACAATAGCATCTGTGTTTTGTTTCCAGTTGAGCGCGTTGTCAAAAAGAACACCTGAATACTTGTAGGACTCTACACGCTCAACTTCTGTTCCCTTGATGACAACAGGACCGGGATGATGTTTGTTATTCCTGAAATCTATGACCATCTCTTTTGTTTTGCCAACATGTAATTCAAGATAGTTTCTATCGCACCACTCTACAAAGTCATCGATCTTCTGTCTATAGTGTCTGTCGTCCTCATCTGTAATCTGTCCTGTCAGTGCCGTGTCGTCAGCATATTTGTCCATGACACAGTCGTTATGAGTAGCTCTACAGTCTGCTGTGTACAAAGAAAACAAAAAAGGCGACAGGATAGTTGCGTGTGGTGCACTGGTGTTGGTATCAAGAATCAAATCCCCAAGCTGGGTAAGGATCCTTCCGACCCGGGCAACTACCGGCCAATCGCTTTGACATCATGTTTATGTAAAACTATGGAACGCTTGGTCAACGCCCGCCTAGTGTGGCATCTTGAGTCGCAGGGTCTCATCACAGACCTCCAGTGCGGTTTCTGGCGCTTCCGTAGTACAACCGACCATCTAGTCTTCTTTGAGTCATTTATCCGAGATGCTTTTGTCAACAAGCAGCATGTCTGTGCAATTTTCTTTGATCTTGAAAAGGCATATGACACTACCTGGAAGTATGGTGTAATGTCTGATTTGTCGGACATGGGTTTTAAAGGGCACCTGCCCATTTTTATTCACAATTGTTTGTCTTAACAGGTCGTTCCATGTCCGTGTGGGCTCCACCCTCTCTGACTCCTTTGAACAGGAGATGGGTGTCCCGCAGGGCAGCATTTTATCTCCTGTTTTATTTAGCATTAAAATAAATAACATTGTAAAGGCCGTCAAGGATGATTCTGAATGCTCTTTGTTTGTGGACGACTTTGCTTTGTGTGCACGAGGTCGGGGACTTGTGTCCCTTGAGAGGCGCTTGCAGCTGTGTGTTGATCGCATCTAGGGGTGGGTGTCTCTGAACAGATTCAGGTTCTCGCCCTCCAAGACAGTCTGTGTGCATTTTACTAACTAGACGAAATTTTTTCCAGAACCTAACCTGAACATTGCTGGAGTGCCAATTAAGGTGGCTGAAGAGGCAAAGTTTTCGGGGGTCATCTTTGACAAAAGATTGACCTTCTGCAACCATGTTAACTACCTTAGAACCTCTTGTCGGAAGGCCCTCGACATTCTTCGTGTCCTTGGTCGTACTGACTGGGGTGCAGACCGCATTGTCTTACTTCGACTGTACCGGGCTCTTGTTTGGTCCAAACTGGATTACGGCTCTGTGGTATACAGTTCGGCTTTTAAGTCTGTTCTACAGCATCTGAACACAATTCACCATCAAGGTCTGCGAATATGTCTGGGAGCCTTCAGGACATCTCCAGTTCCTAGTCTGTATCTCTATGCCGAGGCAGGGGAGCCTTCTTTCAGGCTCCGCCGCATCCGCCTCATGCTCAGCTACGGTCTGAAGCTGAAGGCCCATCCAGACAATACTGCCTATGACTGTGTTTTTAACCCGTCGTTTGTAGAGGTTTACGATGCCCGTCCGGGAGCTGTCCGTCCACTTTCCTTCCATGTTCGACCTCATCTGCAGGCGGCCGGAGTGGACCTGGACAAAGTTTCGGAATCTCTGCAAAACACATCACTCCACCCTGGCTACTACCAGTTCCTGACATCTTGCTGGACTTGACCTCCCACAAGAAAGATTGTACTCCACCAGCCATATACCAACAGAGCCTAAATGAACTCCTTTCAATTTTTCATGGCTATTGTCGTCTTTATACGGATGGGTCCAAGTCTGAGGATGGGAGAGTGGCTGCGGCTGCAGTGTCCTCTTGCCATCCTAGACGCCCATTTAAGCTCCGCCTCCCTGACCATTCCTCTGTATTTAGTGAAGAACTGCAGGCAATTCTGCTGGCACTCAAGCATGCCTATCAGTCTCGGGAAAGGAACTTCCTGATTCTGTCTGACTCTTTTTCTGCCCTGCAGGCCCTTCAGGGCGCGGGAACAGAGCACCCACTGCTGGTGCAGATTAGAGAGCTCTACGCAGACTTGATGAAGGAATATTATGACATCATTTTTATTTGGGTCCCAGGCCATGTGGGCATTGAAGGCAACAGAATCGCAGATTCTGCTGCCAACAGTGCCAGCAATGACCCTGTCCCTGATACACAGACTGTTTATAGTGATTTTAAACCTGTGATTAGTGCGTACATAGCCCGTGAGTGGCAGTCCGAGTGGGACAAAGAGGAAGGGAACAATCTGCATGAAGCTCTTCCTACGGTGTCCAACAGTCTACCTTTCCACTGCAGCAGCCGCCGTGAGGAGACTGTCCTTACTCGGCTCCACATCGGGCACACGTATGTTACACACTCTTACTTACTTAAACAGGATGAGCATCCATGGTGTTTTGCCTGTGATGAGCAATTTTCTGTTCGACACTTTTTGCTGTATTGTGCTGATCTAATTGACACGAGATATAAACACTTCACAGCAGACTCCTTGAAGGTTTTGTTCCGGGATGTTCCCCCGGACAAAATCTTCAATTTCTTGAGAGAATGCAATATTTTTAACAAGATCTGAGCATTCATAGACTATGTGAATTTTTTAATTTGCCCTTTTTGAGAATCTGTAGACGTTTCTTTTAAAGACGTGTGACATTTTTAAGCTATATTTACATCTTGTCTTAAGACCTTGCTTTTAGTCTGGCTGACCAGATTTTTACCCATCCCACCGTGAGATGGCCTTAGTTACCTGCTCGGCGTTAAACCCAAATAACTAACTAACTAACCAATTTCATTCTCTGCTGTTATCTGCTCTGTTCTCTCCCAGAGTCTGACATTGCTGATCTTCTCTGGCCAGTGGATTTTCAAGATTCTTCTAAGGCAACTGTTTATGAAGATCTGTACTCTGTTGACTGGTTTTTGTCAACCTCCAAGTCTCTGCTCCATATAGGAGAACTGCTTTTACGTTTGAGTTGAAAATCCGGACTTTGGTGTGTTGTGACAGCTCTCTGGAACTCCACACTTTTTTCAGCTGGAGAAAGGCTGCTCTGGCTTTACCGATTCGTGCTCTGACATCTGCATCAGTGCCACCTTTTTTGTCAGTGATGCTCCCGAGATAGGTGAAGGACTCCACCTCTTCCAACGGGGTGCCAGCAAGCAAGACTAGTTTTTTCCTGGTTGCGTTCAGCCTCATTGTCTTTGTTTTCTGTTTGTGGATGGTGAGGCCCACTTCGGATGAGATGTCAGCAAGCCTCGTGGTCTTGTCCTGCATTTGTTGATGAGTGTGTGACAGTAAAGCCAAGTCGTCTGCAAAATTGAGGTCATCAAGCTGTGTCCACTGTATTCCGCTTCTTCTCTGCTCTGTGGTCCTCTCCATGACCCAGTAGGAAGAGGAACGGAGACAGCAAACACCCCTGCCTGACGCCAAAGATAATGGATGACCAAGATTGGACAGTGGCACACTTCTTATATTAGCGAAAGCGTACCCGCGGCACGAGTTACTTGCCCTGAAAGCGTGTTCGCGGTCAGCGTTCCTTGTGTGTACTGTGTAATATGTCGTAACTTCGGCGTGGCCTTTGCGGAATAAAAATAAATATGCGATTGTTTATGCTGGGTTTATACGACTATATTTATATAAAAGCAGTGACTTTATTTCGTTCTGTCTTTTAAATCCTCTATTTTTATTGATTATTCATCTAGACAACATATATATATAGATATCTCATGAACAAGCTTGCTGGCCGTTTGTAAAAAAAAAAAAAAATTAATGTGCTTTGGGGGTGCAGATAGGGTGTGTGCAAAAACATCTATAGAATGAATAAAACATACTCTTTGTGACTTTTGATATGAGTTGTTAGGGAATTCTTTATGCAGTCTTTTCAATGTTTGAAATAACCTCCATTCCCACACGCCCCTCCCCCTTTGTTTTGATAGCTTTGTTTAGTTGTAATTTTTGTAAGTTTCATTTCAATGTATTTCTTTTTTTTTTTATGTTTTGTTTTGTGGTAGACATAATCAGTTGAATGGTTCATTAATCTATTTTGTTGTTTGTTTACATTAATTTTAATATAGTTGTTACATGTAATTGACCATTCCTTTTTGATATTGTGTGCACGTCGTGGGCAACTCCTATAAAATCTTCGTTCGCGAAGTCAAGCCAAGAGATAAGCATGTACAACAAAAAAAAAAAAAAAACAAAAACAACAAACACTGTAATGACAGATTGATACCTTATTAAAACGATACTTTTCGTTTTTAATACACAAGACAGTATTGTGAAAAAAATGTAATAGAATAATATATTTATAAAAGATAAACTCTCATGCACAAAGAAACACAGAACAGAATTGAAAAATGGGTGGGTTGGTGGGAGAGAGAATAATGAGAGTGAAGTGACAGATTAAGTGAAAAGCTGAAGAAGAAAATGAAAAGAAAAGAAAGAGAGGAAGGAGATTTGCTAATTGAAATTGTCAACAAACACAATTGTGACTGTTGTGTAACATTGAACAGATTTATTTCTTGTATTCGAGCAATAATGGTAAATGTGGTAAGGTAGCTCAATTCTGTGTGTGTGTTTCAGAGTGTGCATGTGCATATGTATACAGATTTCATTTTGTAAAAACAATAATAATATTACAAACCATTCAGAGATTCTATCTTGCGCCTTTTCTTCTCTTGAGTCATATTCTGGGTCGTTTCTTGGGTGATTTTCTGCTGGATTTCAGACGTGGCGGTGCATTTGATACATCAAAAAGTGTGGGCACAGCATTGGGTATCAGCCGATCATTCACTGCAGGTCGATAGAACTGACTATCCTCAAAGTGATTCCTACACAGGACACATGAAGCATTCAGCGCCTTGGCAGTCTTGTGCATCAGGTCTTGACGTCTGCAATTCTGTTTCCAAACATCACACCTGAAAAAATACCAATATAATTTGTGTTATTTTATTATCACACAAAAACTGAAACAACCCATTCCAGGAAGTGGTAGGTGGGGCCAAGGGGTGGGTTGTTATTAACATTTGAATTAACATTAGCAACCATTGTATCACTAGCAATCTCTACCATTTACCTTTCACTTATAATTATATTCCCATAAAAAGCAGAGTGCCTACAGTCAGTACCTTTAATTGACATAAGCACAGCAAGTCCAAATTTGAGCAGTCTGCTCATAAACTTGCCACACATACATGTTTTAAAAGCTCATCTTCATCCTCGTATCTCATTTTCTCAAAACTGTCCTCTGCACCCCTCCAGCCTTTAAACTGATATAACTTCCTCAGTTTTTAAAATACAGGGACCATTCTTATGTCGGGAGAGAGCTAGTTGCACGTAGTTTTCATATATAGTCATAACTCCATCAAAGTTCCGACCAAACCCTGGTTTTCTCAGGATGGATCACAGATCGCTAACACTGATCGGTAAACACGTGTGCAGAATGATCGGCACCAATACATAAACTTCGAAGAAAAAAAAAAAACTCACCTTGCTTGTTCTGCAGGAAATCTGAAGAATGACCATCCTACGCAGTTCACAGAATACCTCGCATTAGTGCAATTAGGCGCAGCACAATGCTGGCCACCTTTGCGAGTGCGTTTCTTCTTCTCTCCGTCCTCCATGTTGACAGCCCGGTCGCACGCATTCAGGGGCAAATCACTCTAGCGAACGCTGCTATGCTTTTTCAGGCCTACTGTCCAATCTTGGTCATCCATTATCTTTGCTGACGCCGGTTCTGACCTGGAGCTCCCTGGTGAACTGTCCTTCATGGATCACGCGACATGTCATGCCATCATAGCTGCTCTTGATCAGGCAGACCAGCTGTGTGGGTACACTATAGTGTCGTAGGAGTTTCCACAAAGTCTCTCGGTCCACGCTGTCAAATGCTTTCTTGTAATCCACAAAGTTGACATACAGCAGGGAGCTCCACTCCAGAGGCTAGTCGTACCGGCCTAGTCAATCGGCTCTTGTCACGTCGAGCCCTATCCCCCTGTTGACATGCGGGTTGTTATACGGAGCACCATGCTATAGCCTCTGATGCTGACTAGGTGCTTTACACCAGTATTCCCCTGCATTCAACAGTGTGATAGAAGGTGGTGGCTCAAACGGTTCAATCGGGCTTACCCCCTTGAGTATATCTTTCGGGCAGTCTCCATTGTGCGTCGGCTGGAGACCCGCCGACAATTGCACTTTCTCTTGTTGGGCTCGGTGGCAGGCAGGGACCCCCGGGGGATGAATATCTATCATACTATAATATGGAAAATATCAAAAAACCAAAACTGGCACCAAAGCGGCACATAGCCGCCGACATTGTCATTGAGAACGATAGTGACTCTGACTGTGAGGAAGTGACGCCTCAGGCGTCGGCCGCCTGGCCTCGCTTTCTCATTATCCACAGCAAAGTTAAAGAGAAGCCTGTTTCCAAGCTGCACCCTTTCCTGGTAGGGGAGACCCTCAGGAGCCGTGTTGGCACGCCTCAGGTCTGGTGACTTGCTGGTAGAGTGCTGTACCCGGGCACACTCCAATGGGCTACTGAGGCTCTCCTCCATCGGAGACACTCCAGTGGAGGTCACTCCCCACAAAACAATGAATTCCTCTAGAGGAGTGATTAAAGATCAAGCACTGGCCAAACTGTCTGAAGGTAAACTTGTACGGAACCTTAAGTCACAGGGGGTGACCTACGTCAGGCGCTTCATTTCCAAACGAGGTGGTAGGGAGATCCGTCTCCCTACCATCATCCTGACGTTTGGCACCCCCACAGCTCCGACTACCATCTGGGGAGGTTACTACTCCCTAAAAGTGAAAAAGTACGTCCCTCTCCCCCACCGGTGCTTTAAGTGCCAAAAGTATGGCCATGGGCAGAAGACATGCCGCCATCCAGAGGCTCTATGCACCCGTTGCACTAAGCCCGGACACTCTGCTGAGTCCTGCACAGCCATCCCCCTGTGTGTGAACTGCCAGGGGGCGCATATGGCTTCGGACAAGAAGTGCCCTCGTTGGATCTCCGAGTGCAGGATTCAGCAGGTGTGTGTGTGGAGAAGGGGCTGTCCTTTGCGGACGCAAAAAAACTGGTTGATGGCCCTGGTGCAGCTGAGGCTGCGCCAAACTCAAATAACAACTTTGTGTATACTTTCAGTGCTGCGGTGGCAGGCAAGCGCCCCACCAAAGACTTCTCTTGTCAAACCCCAACTTCTTGGTTGGGGGCGGAGCCTCGGATCCTCTCGCCGCTGGAGAGTAACCCTCCTCCGGTGGTGACGAGGAGCCAGGGAATGCCTGCGACGAGCAGTACTCTGTTTAACACTTTTTGTTGTCTTGTGCTGATCTAATCGACACAAGGTATAAACATAAACTTAATCAAATTTCAAAAATATAAAAAACTATTTAATTTTCCCAAAATTTCAGTAGCTCGCTTGAGCTTGCACCACGTGAGTGTTCTGTGTTTATGTACAGTGTGTGAGGGAATGCGCGTGATTCACGTGAGCGTGCTTGTTGGATTCAATTCGCGGCCATGTCCTGCACATTGAGTTATATTATAAATAAGAGAAATGCGTCATATAAACACTATGTATTATTATCCCCCAACGCATCTAATACAAGATTATGTCTCTCTGCTACAAATCCCTGAACAACTACGCTCCTGCCTATCTCTCCAACTTACTTCACCCCTACACTCCTCCCCGTTCCCTCCGCTCCGCCTCCGACCCTCTCCGCCTTCACATCCCCTGCACCAAACTCAGCACTTTCGGCCCCCGCTCTTTCTCTGTATATGGTCCATCCACCTGGAACACTCTCCCACTCTCTAGCTCTCCGTCAGAAACACTCTCTCTCCTCCTTCCAGTCCACCCTCAAAACTCACCTCTTTCAACAGTTCTAGCACTATATCACCACACTCCCCACCCCGAGCTGACTGTCATAATGTATTTTACTATTTGTGGTACGTGAGTCGTTGTCTAAAGCGTGCGCATGCGTACGCGAGTTGTGAGTGCGCGCTTAGAGTTATAATTATTATAAGGAAAGCGCATTATAAATACCCTAATTATTATTATTATTTTTATAAGTGCTAGACTGTGCTTCCAGTGGTTTCACCAACACAGATGTAACACCTTTGATTGAACTGTTTTTCCAACTTACTCTTTTTTGCCCATACAGGGCTCTTTTAAAAAAACAACTAATGATGGAATGCATAAAATATGAAGAAAAGGTATTTTTTGAAATTGTGTTGAAAATATGGTAGACTTTGAAATGGGAATAGCCAGGGTGCGTTCCATAGCATGCACATGACGTGATGGGCGGGCTGGTCCCAAATTCTGGCAAAGAAGTAACAAGATAATTAGAATACTCATTTATGAGAAAATGTCCATTTTCTGAAAAACCGTTGACCCGCAAATCAACCCATAATTTTTGTTTTACTTACTTGATATTATAGATGAAAGAAAGGCTTTGAATTACTTCATCAGCCATCTTTCATACTTCTTCAATTTATTTAAGTGAAAAGTATATTTTTTGGGAAATTTTTGGAGTTTCAATTTTCATGATTTTTGGGGATTATTTTAAAAACTGTTACAAATCTTTGAATCATTTTATAAAATAGCAGTCTTCTCTTTAATGCCCCGAATGATTCTTCATAAACAGTATTCACATAAGCCTGCTGTTTGTATTTTCTCTTCAATGTGTACTGTATTTTAAAAAATATCTCAGGAGAATTCTTGTCGAGTAAATATCCTAAAATTGCAAGCTTTTCCATCCACAAACGCAGTCGCTAGTTGCTGACATACACTTACGCGCACACACACACCTATGGCGCTTGGTGCCTAAATGAATGTTCTCCAGCAAAGTTCGTGTAGCTGGGTGTGATGTCATTTTTATCTTTCTTCTTTGCCAGAATTTGAGGCCCAACCGCACATGATGTCATGTGCATGCTATGGAATGCGCTCCAACCATCCCCATTTCAAAGTCTGCCATATTTTCAATATGGTACACAAAAATAGACAATAATAAAGAAAGATACATATTCACATAATCCACAACACCCTCCCTCCTCGCGCTGGGACCATATGGCGTTGAGGCGCGTCCCCTGGGTGGTGGATAGGGGGTCCCTCGTGAGAGGGGTGCACTGAATGAAATAAGGTGCCGTGAACCAACATGGTCTAAGGGAAGGTGACCCCGACAGAAAACCCCTGGTCCTCCTAGTAAGGGGGTTGGGTGTGGGGGTAGCTTCCCCACCCTGCAAAAAAGGAAATAGCTACAAAAACGCCGACGAAAAGACTAACAGTAATTCCTTTCCTGGAGGAGGAAGGTTCTTCTACCAGAAGACTTATGACGTCCTGTGGTGAAAGCCGGAAGTCTTCGGAAGCCACAGGACCGAGCCGCCTCTCTCTATCCAGGGATACAACCATGGGCACATGGAACATCAAGTCCATGTACCAGAGCGGCAAGGCCACCCAGATAGCAGCGGAAATGCAAAAGTACAACTACAAAAGTCCCTGCTAGGTATCAGTGAAGCCAGATGGACGCAGTCTGGCCAGAAAAGGCTGTTAAGTGGGGAGATGATTCTGTATTCAGGTCATGAAGAGGAGAATGCCCCCCATACAGAAGGTGTAGCATTCATGCTGTCACCAGTGGCACAGAGAGCGCTGATGGGCTGGGAACCTCTTGGGCCAAGAATCATCACAGCAGCCTTTAGAACCAAGAAAAAGCTCAAGCTGAACGTCATCCAGTGTTATGCCCACTAATGACAGGGACGAGGAAGAGAAACAAGAGTTCTACGACCGACTCCAGAGTGCCTTGGACAAATGTGCGGAGCGAGACATCACCATCGTCATGGGCGATTTTAATGCCAAAATAGGGGAGGACAACACCGGATACGAAGAGGTGATGGGGAGAAAGGGACTAGGCTCGGAGATGAGTGAGAACGGGGAGAGGTTTGTAGACTTTTGTGCTCTAAACTGACTTGTCATTGGAGGCAGCATCTTCCCACACAGAAGGATACACCAAGCAACTTGGGTCTCACCTGACCATACAACAGAGAACCAAATAGACCATATCTGCATTAGCAAGAAATTTAGAAGATCCCTTCAAGATGTTCGAGTGAGGAGGGGAGCAGATGTCTCCTCCGACCACCATCTGCTTACCTTAAGAATGAAGCTCAAGCTAAAGAAAAGCCGCACAGAGACAACAAGAAGACAGCGCTATAATGTAGGCCTCCTGAGAGAAACTGGAGTTAGAGAAGAGTTCAAACTGGTGCTGTCCAACCGGTTTCAAGCGCTACAGGAGCTAGTAATTGAAGAGGAGGCGGCCACCACAGAGCAGCAGTGGAAGGCAGTTAGAGAGGCGCTGAACTCAACCTGCAAAGACACTGTAGGGTTCAGGAAATACCATCACAAGGACTGGCTGTCGGCACAAACCTTGAAGAAGATAGAAGTGAGGAAGCAGAAGAAAGCAGTTGTCAACAACAGTCGCACGAGAGCAGCCAAAGTAAGGGCACAGGGGGAATACTCAGAAGCCAACCGCGAGGTGAAGAGGAGTATCAGGGCAGACAAGAGGGCCTACACAGACAGCCTGGCAGCAGAGGCAGAAAAGGCAGCAGGCAGCGGCAATATGAAACAGCTCTATGACATTACCAGAAGATTGTCAGGCAAGTATGGCCATACAGAAAGACCAGTAAAAGACAAAGAAGGCAAGCCTATTGCAGACAGAGCAGACCAACTCGACAGATGGGCCGAGTATTTTGAAGAGTTACTGAACAGACCTACCCACCTGACCCCCCAGACATCCAGCCGGCAGAGACCGACCTACCCATCAGCTGTGACAGACCCAGCCGGGAAGAGATCAGAAGAGCAGTGGCATTTTTGAAGAATGGCAAAGCATCAGGCCCAGATGGCATCCCAGCGGAGTCTCTGAAAGCAGACCTAGAGACAACAGTTGAGATGCTGTACCCACTGTTTGGAAAGATCTGGGAAGAGGAGGTGATGCCGGCTGACTGGAAGGAGGGGTACCTAATCAAGCTTCCCGAGAAAGGTGACCTCAGCAAGTGTTCCAACTACAGAGGAATCACCTTGCTGTCAGTACCAGGAAAGGTCTTCAACAGGATCATCCTAGAGAGAATGAAGAGCTCCGTTGACCCCCAGCTGAGAGACCAGCAAGCAGGATTCAGGAAGAACCGATCATGTACAGACCAGATCGCCACTCTCCGCATCATCGTAGAACAGTCTCTGGAGTGGAGCTCCCCGCTGTACGTCAACTTTGTGGATTATGAGAAAGCATTTGACAGTGTGGACCGAGAGACTCTGTGGAAACTCCTACGACACTACGGTGTACCCACAAAGCTCGTCCGCCTGATCAAGAGCAGCTACGATGGCATGACATGTCGCGTGATCCACGAAGGGCAGTTCACCAGGGAGCTCCAGGTCAGAACTGGTGTCAGGCAGGGATGTCTGCTGTCTCCGTTCCTCTTCCTACTGGCCATAGACTGGGTCATGAAGATGACCACAGAGCACAGACGAAGTGGAATACAGTGGACACTGTGGACACAGCTTGACGACCTCGATTTTGCAGACGACTTGGCATTACTGTCCCTCACTCATCAACAAATGCAGGACAAGACTACGAGGCTTGCTGACATCTCGTCCCAAGTGGGCCTCACCATTCACAAACAGAAAACAAAGACAATGAGGCTGAACGCAACCAGGGAGGAACCAGTCTTGCTTGCTGGCACCCCGTTGGAGGAGGTGGAGTCCTTCACCTATCTCGGGAGCATCATAGACAAAAAAGGCGGCACTGATGCAGATGTCAGAGCACAAATAGGTAAAGCCAGAGCAGCCTTTCTCCAGTTGAAAAAAGTGTGGAGTTCCAGAGAGCTGTCACAACACACCAAAGTCCGGATTTTCAACTCCAATGTAAAAGCAGTTCTCCTATATGGAGCAGAGACTTGGAGATTGACAAAAACCACAGTCAACAGAGTACAGACCTTCATGAACAGTTGCCTTAGAAGAATTTTGAAAATCCACTGGCCAGAGAAGATCAGCAACGTCAGACTCTGGGAGAGAACAGAGCAGATAACAGCAGAGAATGAAATTGGGCGAAGAAGATGGGGATGGATCGGTCACAGTCTGAGAAAGCCAGCTTCCAGTATCACTAGGCAGGCATTGTCATGGAACCCCCAGGGAAAGAGGAAAAGAGGTAGGCCGAGAAACTCCTGGCGTCGAGACCTCCAAGCAGACATCAAGAGACTGGGAACCACCTGGAGTATAATCAAAGGAGAAGCACAGGACAGGAGTTGCTGGAGGTCTCTCGTCGACGGCCTATACCCGGGTAAGGGTGACAGGCGTAAGTAAGTAAGTACAACACCCTCCCTCCAATTCCATTCCACAAGTATACATCTAAAATTATTAACACATACATGCAGTTTTAATGAAGTTTTGTTGTGGAAAATATTTAACAATAATGTGATAAAAAAAATTAAAGTATAAGATTAGCAGTTGAAACCTGTTTTTATTTGCTCACGTGCGAAGCAAAAGTGAGTCTGTGTTCTGGGCCAGTGGCCGTCCGTTCGTTGTCCGTGGTAAACTTTAAGTTTAACGTTGGCATTTTCTCAGAGACTATTCAAGCTACAGTCTTCAAACTTGGCACAAGGATACTTTGTGGCAAGACCTTTCCAAACATACCAATTTCAATGACCTCTCAAAGGTCAAGGTCACAGGGGATCAGGAAATATATCAAAAATAGCTATTTTGGGACATAATTTATTTTTTTTCTCAAATACTATTCACAACTTCAAACCCGAACTTGGTACAAAGTACCTGATGGTAAGACCTTTATACACACACTAATTTGGTTGATCCCTCGTAAAAGTCAAGGGTCACAAAAGCTCAGGAAATCGGTCTAAAATAGTCATATTTTTACAGAAGATGCTTTTTCTCAATACTGTTCACAACTTCAAACCCAAACTTGGTACAATGATACCTGATGGTAAGATATATCTATGCATACTCATTTGGTTGATCCTTCAGAAAGGTCAAGGGTCATGAGCTTAGGAAATAGGTCCAAAATAGCCATATTTTGACAAGAAATGTTTTTTTTCTCAATTACTATTCACAACGTCAAACCCAAACTTGGTACAGAGATACCTGATGGTAAGAATTATCTGTGTATACTGATTTGGATGATCCCTCGGAAAAGGTCATGGGTCACAAGAGGTCAACAAATGTGTATAAAATGCCAATAATTTTAGTTATTATCAACATTTTTGCAAAGTTTTGAACAAACTTGGCACAAAGGTAGCTGATGATAAGACCTTCCTATGTATCCAAATTTAGTTGACTCATCGCAAAAGTCAAGGGTCATGGGGGCTTCACAGATGTGTGAAAACTGATTAAATTTTGAGAAAACATGGATTTTGTTAGATGCAGACGTGTGGATCAGTCATACATGTGAGCCATAAGGGCTTTCTTGTTTTTTGACTGTTATGACTTGGTTTAAAACTGTCACAATTGTAGTAGGTGAGCGTATGCTAGCCCCCTAAAATAGCTGTGCAGCCCCCTAAATAGCTGTGCAACATCGACGTTAGGATTTTTTTGGTTTAATTTTTTGTGTTGATGGTGGGGAAAAACGCGATTTGGCTTTTTTTTTTTTTTTTTTTTTTTTTTTTTTTGTGGGGTGGGTGGGTGGGGGGAGATAAAATATCACATTATAAAGTAAAAAGTAAAATATTACCTTTTTAAGTGCAAAATGTGCAAGTTTTCACTATTTTCTTCTCATCCCAGTACTTTTTATCAATGTTCTGCCAATACACAAACAGTTTCTCAGGTAAAGGTTTTGAGTGGTCTGAGGT
Organism: Semisulcospira habei; assembly: GCA_036245525.1. Taxonomy (NCBI): domain Eukaryota; kingdom Metazoa; phylum Mollusca; class Gastropoda; family Semisulcospiridae; genus Semisulcospira; species Semisulcospira habei. Next base: position 182,375,976 of record BTPG01000001.1, read on the forward strand.
TTAGGATTTTTTTTGACATGATATAAAATTAAATTACACAAACTGTTCATGGTATGCAGTGCGGAGGGAACATTATTTTGAGTGCTGTCCACCATAAACAACATTCCAGGTGACTTTAGCAGCAGCCAATGATAAGTTTGATGCTGGGTTAATGTATTAACTCTCGATTTTGTAAACTTACTGCTCTTCGTGCTTGTGGTGGCTTAGTGGTTTGGGCTTAAGTGCTATTACGTTGCATGATACTCTTTCAAGCAACACCAAGAGGTTAATCTGAATTTATTTGGAAAAGTGCACTTTTATCTCAATGATTGACATGAGCCCCTGCAGTCGTGCAGTCTTCTGTGTCTTTTGCTGACCGAGATCGGCCCCAGCTGTTCCTCAAATTGAGGGTACCACTGTGAGTTAAGCGAAGGTCTGTGTGTAACAATCTCACCCATATCAGAATCAGTAGTGAGTCAAGTGTTTCCTGTAGGGCTGTGCTAGTAGAACATGATTTAATGTCATTGACACCGACTCCTTTGATACATGGCTGCTTCTCAGCTTTTGCTAGGTATGGCATGGGGTCAACATTAAGGACTCATCCATATATTTTTGGCTCACATGCCACAGCAAAAGTGGGTCAATGTAATGGGCCAGTGGTCGTGCGTCCATTGTCTGTGGTAAACGTTTACGTTGGCATTTTCTTGGAGACTATTCAAGCCACAGTCTTTAAACTTGGCCCAAGGGTACTTTGTGGCGAGAGCTTTTTAAACATACCAATTTCATTGACCTCTTTTAAAGTTCAAGGTCACAGAGGGTCCAGAAATTTGTAAAAAAAATAGCCTTATTTACACAAAAAAAATGTTTGTTTTTTTTGTTTTGTTTTTTTGTCAAACTATACTCTTTTTAACTTAAGCCCAAACTTGGTATAGAGATACCTGATGATAAGACCTTTCTATGCATATTATGGAAAAGCCAAGGGTCACAAGAGGTCCAGAAATAGGTAAAAATAGTCATTTTCACAATTGAAAAAAACAAAACAAAACTATTTTCATATAGGTAAAAAAATAGCCTCATTTTCACAAAAAAAATGTTTTTTTAAAAAATCAAAACTATACTCTTGCATACTATGGATAACCCCTTGGAAAGGCCAAGGGTCACAAGGGGTCCAGAAATAGGTAAAAATAGCCATTTTCACAAATGAAAAAAACAAAACAAAATTATTTTCAACTTAAACCAAAACTTGGTATAGATACACTTTATGGCAGGACTTTTCTATGCATACTAATTTTGATGACCCCTTTGGAAAGGTCAAGTGAGCTGCAGAACATAGGTCAAAAACAGACATTTTCACGGAAAAATTGTTTTTCTTAAATACTATTTTCAACTTCAAACCCATACTTGGTACAGAGATACATGATGGTAAAACCTTCCTCTGCATACTAATTTGGGTGACCGCTCGAAAAGGTCAAGGGTCACAAGAGGTCAACAGCTGTGTGAAAAGTGCCAGTTTTTGATAGAATTTTAGTTTTCATCAAAGTTTCGGATCAGTCATACACGTGAGCCATAAGGGCTTTGCCATTCTTGTTTTTTATTGGCTAGTGTTTGTTTTATCTAACCATCAACCACAAACGAAGACACCAACACCTTGAATTACCAGTGTGCTGTGCCATTGTGTTATCTTGTCAGTATCAGTGCTTGACAACTTGTGCTCTTGTGGAGTGTCATTGAGGAGGGCCTAGTGATAGGCCTCCTGGGAACCATCCCAAGCCACTCTTACATGGAACTGATAAATAGTCTTCATCCTGCCACTTCATTCTGCAAGAGACATATAGATTCACATGAGCCCCTGCAGTCGTGGGGGCTCTTAAGCCTTTTGCTGACCAAGATCGGCCCCAGCTGTTCCTCAAATTGAGGGTACCACTGTGAGTTTAAGCACAAAGGTCTGTGTGTAACAATCTCACCCATATCAGAATCAGTAGTGAGTCAAGTGTTTCCTGTAGGGTTGTGCTGGTGGAACATGATTTAATGAATAACAAGATGGGATGACCCATTCCCACAAAGTCTCGGCTATATGAGCTTGCATGCATTTTTGCTCTTTGTTACAAAATATGCTCGCAGACATCATAAGGAAAATAGAGACTGTCTTCCTAAATCAAATTGTCAGAAAAAGAGGGAGAGAGCATTGCGTCAGTTCATGTATAACACTGACGTGTCTAGTGCTTGACATCAATTTGGAAACATTGTATAACACTGACATGTTTGGTGCTTTTAAGTCACCGCCGCTGTCTGATTCTTCTCGAGAAGTCAAGGATTCATTCTTTTGAAATTTTTTCTGCAATGAATTATTTTTACGAAAATGTTTAAGAGGTGCAAAGCTGGTACAAAGTCAGAGGTACAAACTCAATCAGTGTCTTTTTCCAAGCTAGCTATATCCACAATTTCAAGTGAATATAACAAAAATTACGGACTCGGGTGTGGGTCAGCTGACATTGTATAAACAGCAATTTTTCTCTTTAATGAGTCACCCAATTTAAATATGCTCAGAGGATCTTCGAAATGCATCTTGAAGGAAGCATTTCCTAACGTTTCTGACCTGTATGTACAAAAACACTGGATATACTCGTATCTACACACACACACACACACACACACACACACACACACACACACACACACACACAGAGACACACAGCACTTCCCGCCTAATATACTTTCATCAGCGAGGCGAGCATAGCTAGACATGACGAAATTTGTATCACATTACTTCACTGTCATTGTCTGAGGCCTGCCCGCCTGAGACTTTATGGGCATGCTGCTGAACGCGATCCGCTGCGTCCCATCCTAAAAAGTCTTCTATAAATAGGAGAGACTTAAAAACTGCAACTTCACAGTTTTCCCATGGTTGGGAGAATTCTCAAAGATGATCAAAGAAAGCAGTTTGTTTTCATTTCTGCCTCATGACCAGTCACATTCATGCAAACTTTTCCATGTGACCTGACCTTAAAAAAACAGTGATTGATTTTCTTGTAGCTCGCTGTGTGGCGTGCTATGACCTCACTTTTGACTCCCTGACAGCCTACCCGGCACCGGCCTCCACGTGGCGTGGGTGGGTAGTCCACTCGGTCCCTGACTGAGTGGGCTAGCAGACGGGTGCCTCTTTGTCCAGGATTAGGACTTGATGTCAGCAGATATGTTGTTCAGTCTTTTTCACTGGTCCGGTTTTTAAGGAGCTGTGCTTACCCAGGTCTTACCATGTTGGATTGGTCCTTAAAAATACGCGTGAGCTTTTGGTCCTTTGGATCCCAAGTGTTTGCCGTGCTTGGAGACCCGTGTCGGGGGAGAAGAGGATCCTGGTGGCTGAAACACTCCACTTTGGCCTTGACTTCTGCTTAAACGGGAGGCTAGTCGTACCGGCCTAGTCAATCGGCTCTTGTCACGTCGAGCCCTATCCCCCTGTTGACATGCGGGTTGTTATACGGAGCACCATGCTATAGCCTCTGATGCTGATTGGGTGCTTTACGCCAGTATTCCCCTGTATTCAACAGTGTGATAGAAGGCGGTGGCTCAAACGGTTCAATCGGGCTTACCCCCTTGAGTATATCTTTCGGGCAGTCTCCATTGTGCGTCGGCTGGAGACCCGCCGACAATTGCACTTTCCCTTGTTGGGCTCGGTGGCGGGCGGGGACCCCCGGGGGATGAATATCTATCATATTTTATGGAAAATATCAAAAAACCAAAACTGGCACCAAAGCGGCACATAGCCACTGACATTGACCTTGAAAATGATAGCGACTCTGATTGTGGGGAAGCGACGCCTCAGGTTTCGGCCGTCTGGCCTCGCTTTCTCATTATCCACAGCAAAGTTAAAGAGAAGCCTGTTTCCAAGCTGCACCCTTTCCTGGTGGGGGAGACCCTCAGGAGCCGTGTTGGCAGGCCTGAGGCCCAGCGCCTCAGGTCTGGTGACTTGTTGGTAGAGTGCCGTACCCAGGCACACTCCAATGGGCTACTGAGGCTCTCCTCCATCGGAGACACTCCAGTGGAGGTCACTCCCCACAAAACAATGAATTCCTCTAGAGGAGTGATTAAAGATCAAGCATTGGCCGAACTGTCTGAAGATGAACTTGTACGGAACCTTAAGTCACAGGGGGTGACCTACGTCAGGCGCTTCATTTCCAAACGAGGTGGTAGGGAGATCCGTCTCCCTACCATCATCCTGACGTTTGGCACCCCCACAGCTCCTACTACCATCTGGGGAGGTTAGTACTCCCTAAAAGTGAAAAAGTACGTCCCTCTCCCCCTTCGGTGCTTTAAGTGCCAAAAGTATGGCCATGGGCAGAAGACATGCCGCCAGGCAGAGGCCCTATGCGCCCGTTGCACTAAGCCCGGACACTCTGCTGAGTCCTGCACAGCCATCCCCCTGTGTGTGAATTGCCAGGGGGCGCATATGGCTTCGGACAAGAAGTGCCCTCGTTGGATCTCCGAGTGCAGGATTCAGCAGGTGCGTGTGGAGAAGGGGCTGTCCTTTGCGGACGCAAAAAAACTGGTTGACAGTCCTGGTGCAGCTGAGGCGGCGCCAAACTCAAATAACAACTTTGTGTATACTTTCAGTGCTGCGGTGGCAGGCAAGCGCCCCACCAAAGACTTCTCTTGTCAAACCCCAACTTCTTGGTTGGGGGCGGAGCCTCGGATCCTCTCACCCCTGGAGAGTAATCCTCCTCCGGTGGTGACGAGGAACCAGGGAACGCAGAGGGCGGACGCTACCGGTCCGGTGGCACCGCCTTCTGCTGCCCCTAAGCCTCAGCCCCCACCCAAACCTGCTAGTTTGTCAACACCAAAGGTTTCTGGCTCTGGTCAGCCTTCTAAGGCCGCTAACTCTAGCGGCAGGAACGCTGCCCAGGACCAGAAGTCAAAGAAATCTATGGGACCGCCGTGCGCACGGGCCCAGAAGGGGAACATTGATGTCCCCCTTCAAAACAAATATGCTGCGTTGGAGGAGCAGATGGAGGGAGTGGAAGTTGTCGATGCTGCGGCAGCTCCACCCCCTTCATCTCCTAGGAACCAGAGGAGGCCCGGGAGCCGGCCCCCCTCTGTTTCTCCGACTCCTTCCAAGGCAAAGGACAAAGGGGGGAAAAACTCCTTACCCCCAGATAAGACTTAATCATGGACTCTCTGCTTCAGTGTAATTGTCGTGGTTTTCAAGCTAACTTTGAGGAATTACGTCTTTTAGTCAAGTGCTATAACCCCTCAGTAATATCTCTTCAGGAGACTTACCTGAAGACTTCTGACCCTGTGTCCTTTAATGGTTTTAACGCTATACATAAAGGCTCTGATTCGGAGAGGCGCTCAGGTGGAGTGGCTCTTCTCATTAGTAGCCAAATTTTATGTAGCCCCGTTAGCATCAACACCTGTCTTCAGGCTGTCGCAGCTCGGGTTACCTTGAAGAAGACCATAACTATATGCAGTATTTACCTGCCACCATCCCTGCGCCCCCACCCGGGTCTGCCCTGGGGGACCTGGGTGGGGTTAGGTACTTTTTAGTTCCCAGGGTCACCCTGGTCAGCCCCACAGGGTGAGTTTTTCTCTCTATTCTGGGGCATGTGTTTCTGTCTACCCTTTGTCCATTCACCTGTATTTGCCTTTTTAAAACTCTCCCTACTGTCTGCACTGCCTGTAGCTCTTGATATTGGATGTGTGTTGCTAAATGGTCTTAGCTTTATTTAGGCCCCATGTGTTAGGTTTATTTAACGTATTTGACCGGATGGCGACATACATTCAATGTTCTGTTTATTTTTTTTTTTTCACAAGCAGTGCAGGCACGTCCTGAGAAAGCCTTGTTGCTGTCGGGACGTTAAGCAATGTACAATCAATCAAAACCATCCCTGCGGGTCTGTAGTAATGATTTTTTTAATTTAGTTGATCAACTGCCCCCTCCCTTTATTCTCATGGGGGATTTTAACGGTCACGCTCACCTTTGGGGTAGTGACCACTATGATGGCAGAGGTCAGATGTTAGAAGATGTTTTTTCTCAACTTAATCTATGTGTCTTTAACGATGGTTCACCTACATACTCTAACCCAGGTTCAGGAGCTAGTTCTATTCTAGACCTCACTGTGTGTGACCCTTCTCTCATGCTGGACTTTGACTGGAAGGTTCACGATGACCTGTGTGGTAGTGACCACTTCCCAGTAGTCCTGTCATCGATCAGCTGTGGGGAGGATCCGCCGGTGGGGCGCTGGAATCTTAAGAAAGCTAACTGGCCTCTGTTCGCCTCCCTCTGTCAGTCTCGTCTTACAGAGGAGGTGGTCATGTCATCTGAAGAACCTATTTCTTCTTTTACTACTATTTTGTTGGACGTAGCGGGTGAAACCATCCCTAAAACTTCCGCATCAGTCCCTCGGAAGCCGAGAGTACCATGGTTCAACGAAGAGTGCCGCAAGGCCCAAATAGCGCGCAAATCTGCTCAGCGACGTGCTTTCCGTAATCCGTCGCAAGTAAATATTTTAACCTTTAAAAGACAGAGGGCGAAAGCCCGTTACATTTTTAAACGTGAACGCCGTGCTTCCTGGAGACGCTTCGTCTCATCTTTAACTTCTCGGACTCCGTTCCAGAAAGTATGGAAGGCTGTTCGGAGAATTAGGGGCAGAGGTGGCTCGGCTTCTGTTGGCCATCTTAGAGATGGTGTCAGTTTGGTTACAGATAAAAAAGCTGTGGCCAATTTGCTTGCCTCCACGATTGCCCATAATTCTTCAACGGAGCATTATTCACCTTTCTTCCAGAGAGAGAAGGAGAAACGAGAGTCTCGTATTTGTGATTTTGAGTCCGATAACTCAGAAGACTATAATGTCCCGTTTACATTATCAGAATTGCAGCAAGCTTTGCAGAAATGTAATGACTCTGCTGCTGGCCTAGATACCGTCCACTATCAATTCCTAACGCATCTGCCTGAGAGGTCACTCCTTGTACTTCTCAAGGCCTTTAACCATATCTGGAGAACTGGTCATTTTCCGCCGTCTTGGCGCCAGGCTGTGGTTGTACCGATCCCCAAGCCGGGTAAGGATCCTTCCGACCCGGGCAACTACCGGCCTATCGCTTTGACATCATGTTTATGTAAAACTATGGAGCGCCTGGTCAACGCCCGCCTGGTGTGGCATCTTGAGTCACAGGGTCTCCTCACAGACCTCCAGTGCGGTTTCCGGCGCTTCCGTAGTACAACTGACCATTTAGTCCGCTTTGAATCGTTTATTCGAGATTCTTTTGTCAACAAGCAGCATGTCTATGCAATTTTTTCGATCTTGAGAAGGCGTATGACTCTACCTGGAAGTATGGCATAATGTCTGACTTGTTGGACATGGGTTTTAAAGGGCACCTGCCCGTTTTTATTCACAATTTTTTGACTAACCGGTCGTTCCATGTCCGTGTGGGCTCCACCCTCTCCGACTCCTTTGAACAGGAGATGGGTGTCCCACAGGGCAGCATTCTATCTCCTGTTTTATTTAGTATTAAAATTAATAACATTGTAAAGGCCGTCAAGGATGATTCTGAATGCTCTTTGTTTGTTGACGACTTTGCTTTGTGCGCACGTGGTCGAGGACTTGCGTCCCTTGAGAGGCGCTTGCAGCTGTGCGTTGATCGCATCCAGCGGTGGGTGTCTCTCAATGGATTCAAGTTCTCGCCCTCCAAGACTGTTTGTGTGCATTTTACTAACCAGACGAAATTTTTTCCAGAACCTAGACTGAGCATTGCTGGAGTGCCAATTAAGGTGGCCGAGGAGGCAAAGTTTCTGGGGGTCATTTTTGACAAAAGACTTACCTTCCGCAACCATATTAATTACCTTAGAACCTCTTGTCAGAAGGCTCTCGACATTCTTCGTGTCGTCGGTCGTACTGACTGGGGTGCGGACCGTACTGTCTTACTTCGTCTGTACCGGGCCCTTGTTCGGTCCAAACTGGATTATGGCTCTGTGGTGTATGGCTCAGCTTCCAAGTCTGTGCTACAGCGTCTGAACACAATTCACCATCAGGGTCTGCGGATATGTCTTGGGGCCTTCAGGACGTCTCCAGTTCCTAGTCTGTATGCCGAGGCAGGGGAGCCTTCTCTCAAGCTCCGCCGCATCCGCCTCATGCTCAGCTACGTTCTGAAACTGAAGGCCCATCCAGACAATCCTGCCTATGATTGTGTTTTTAAACCATCGTTTGCAGAGATTTACGATACCCATCCGGGAGCTGTCCGTCCACTTTCTTTCCGTGTCCGACCTCATCTGCAGGCGGCCGGATTGGACCTGGACAGAGTTTCGGAATCCCTGCAACACATCACTCCACCTTGGCTCTTACCAGTTCCTGACATCTTGCTGGACTTGACTGCCCACAAGAAAGACTCTACTCCACCAGCCATATACCAACAGAGCCTCAATGAACTGCTTTCAATTTTTCCTGGCTATTGTCGCATCTATACCGATGGGTCAAAGTCTGAGGATGGGAGAGTGGCTGCGGCCGCAGTATCCTCTCGCCATCCTAGACGCCCATTTAAGCACCGCCTCCCAGACCACTCATCTGTATTTAGTGCGGAACTGCAGGCGGTTCTGCTGGCACTCAAGCATGCTTATCGATCTAGAGAAAGGAACTTCCTGATTCTGTCTGACTCTCTTTCTGCCCTGCAGGCCCTTCAGGGCACGGGAAATGACCACCCACTGCTGGTGCAGATCAGAGAGCTCCACGCGGACTTGATGAAGGAATATTATGATATCATTTTTATTTGGGTGCCAGGGCATGTGGGCATCGAAGGCAACAGGATCGCAGATTCTGCTGCCAACGATGCCCGCAATGACCCTGTCCCTGACACACAGACTGTTTATAGTGATTTTAGACATGTGGCTAGTGCGTACATAGCCCGTGAGTGGCAGTCCGAGTGGGACAAAGAGGAAGCTAACAAGCTGCATGAAGCCCTTCCTAAGTTGTCCGACGGTCTACCTTATCGCTGCGGCAGCCGCCGTGAGGAGACTGTCCTGGCTCGGCTCCACATCGGCCACACGTATGTTACGCACTCTTATTTACTTAAACAGGAGGAGCGTCCATGGTGTTATGCCTGCGACGAGCAGTACTCTGTTCAACACTTTTTGTTGTCTTGTGCTGATCTAATCGACACAAGGTATAAACATTTCACAGCAGACTCCTTGAAGGTTTTGTTCCGGGATGTGCCCCCGGACAAGATCTTCAGTTTTCTGAGAGAGTGCCATATTTTTAATAAGATTTGAGCGTTTATAGATTATGATGTTTCTATTATTTTGACCTTTTTGAGAGTCTTCCGACGTTTTCTTTAAAGACCCGTGCGACATTTTAGCCTGACATATTTTTAAGGTATATTTACATCATGTCTTAAGACCTTTCTTTTAGTCTGGCTGACCAGATTTTTACCCTTCCCGCCGTGAGATGGCCTTAGTTGCCTGCTCGGCGTTAAACCCAAATAACTAACTAACTAACTTGACTCCCTGACATCCAGGGTATCATTTTATAAACCTTACCTACCTGTTTTCAGTGCAGTGAATTCATCCAGTGTCATTGTTCGCTTTTGAAAGCCATAGTTGTCCATCCCTCCAAAATCACATGAACTGCTACATCTTGGTGACAGGCAAAGGTAGATAACAACAGTATTTGAAATTTTGTACAGGTAGTATATGATCATGCTGTTTATCAAAACATTACATTTGAAGACTCTACTCTTTTAGATGAAGAGCATCCAGACATATATCAAGTGCCCCTTGTTCTAAAATCATGTTAAAATTTGCTGTTCGATCACATTACTATGGTGACAATATGTAGACAGAGCTGCTCAAAACGTTCTTTTCAAAGTAAATTTTAAATTGTGCGGCTGCCAGCATGAGGCGTATTTGCCCTTGAGACCATGTTGGTGCAGGGTCCCAGTCAGAACTTGTAAATGTACTATGAGGTAAACTATTGCAAGCTGCCGTACTTTCATCAACTTGACTACTTTTACAAATATGGAGGAGGAATAAAAACAAATACATTACTGGTAGCAGGGGTTTGCTTCACAGACCCTTGCAGGCCTTCGGGAGGTCAAACTAACCATTTTACCCCTTAGGCCTGTGGCCTTTGTTCTCCCTTGGGGTATAGTGGTTAATTAATATGACTTCCGGAAGGCCTACAAAGGTCCATGTATCAGACACCTACTCCTGATAAATAACTTGCAGTAAAGTTGACTAAGATTATAAATTATAGCAAGGTCGTCTTATTTTTGGAGTACCTAATGACTCTTTTTGGCTCATGTGCGATAGCAAAAGTGAGTCTTGGTACTTGGCCATTACAGCCCCTAGCAGTAAGTGGGTCAAGTTTTTCAATGGCTTTTGGTGCCTTGCAAGACGCAACCATCACATATGATGATATGGGGATGTAGCTTAGTGGATAAGACACCTCGCTTGGCAGTTATAAGTTGCTGGGTTCAAATCCCCTGGTGGGCAGGAATGGTGATGTGGACTTCATTTCTCTCATTCTCATCAAGTCAAATTTATGCACAGACTCGGTTTTACTGTGCCTGTCTTGCATTCATGTGTACAGCATGCATAATCATCAAGTGTGCATGGTAAAAATCGCATTACCACTATTCGAAAAAAGTAGGCCCGTAAGGATGGTTGGATTGGAAACAGAAATATACTGACTTCCATTAAAAACGCGAAAAGTGGCTGTAAGTGTACACTGTACCTGCAAACAAAGAGCCACCCAGACAGCAAAACAAGAACATTTTATTTGTTGTTTACTTCAGATGTTCAACCTACTGTCTGCGCTACCTTCACACAAAAATTGGATGAGTTATCGCCTTGGAGGACACAGGGTTTCATTAGTGGTGAAAATAAGCAAAACTGGACACACTCTGTGAAGCAAGTTTCCTGTGATGTTTTAACACACAAGTTGTGTGGATTGCTTATGATGTTATTAACTGCCTCAAACAAAATTTGACTTGAAAAATTCATTAGAGAACCAGAACTTCCGGTGGACATCATTTTCTTAATAAATCTTATTTCATTTAATGTGAATTACGTTCAAACCAGTTTTTATGCTCCAGTGATTGACACAGAGATAAAGAAGACACCCATATCCATTTGATCAGGTAAATATGGCTGCTAACTTAAAAATAAAGAACTTTTGGATTTTCATGTTTGTAGGTCATGTTGATTATTTAGGTGCCTTTGACAAATGAAAAGTAGGTCAAGCCCATAAGGCCGGATTTTCATGCACATGGACCCTAGTGACTCTGCACATTGGTTGGCTTTCAGCTGTGCATGTCCTTTGCAGATGCTCCCCATTTCACTTTTAATATCCTGCGATGGTAGTGTCACTGATGACATCATAAGTCATCGATGAGTGATTTTTAAGACTAAACATTCTATTTTCACACGACATAACACACTCTTCTTAACATTTTCTAATAAATGACGTCAAAATAACCCGGATTAAAGCATATTTACGAAAAAAGCGCTATGGGGAAAATTTCACGTTTCTTTTGTTGATCAGTATATATCACATGCTCAGAAGTTAATACCAGGGTGGTGGTTTGCACATAAAGTAGCGCTTAGTAGCAGAAGGCTTTCAGAGCTCCAGCTTCCATCCTGGTGCTGCCTTGAGCATCTTGAAATAGATGGATATGTGCACCTCAGAAACACCATACCATGCCATACCATGATAACCTACAGAAAGTTAACTGCTATGTGTAATTGTACTAAAAGGAGTAGTCACAGTTGAAAAGGTCAAAAAGTGAAAGTACTGAACACATTTGTCACTCAAGCATTAGAATTATATTGCACTGACAATTTCATTTTATATCATTGTATTGTGTATTGAATGAATAAATGATGCTGTGCCAAAGGTTCACACCTCAAAATGGAACAAATGATGAAGATGAAGAGCAAAAAATGAAGAGTTTTCAAAAGCAGACTTATACAGGGCAATGAGGGGTTCATTCCCCTATATGGATCTGCATTTGAAAAGATAACTGCTGCGTGTGTGTTTTGAGATATGAGGTGTTTTGTATGTCTACATGTTGTGTGACGCTTGTAACACAGGACACAGTAAAATGACCAATAACAAGGAATCAGAAAATAATCTCAACAAACAACCTTGTTAAAATTGCAGAAAGCACTTGCCTATCAAATGGTGCACTGAAGTTCCTGGGCCACTGGTTATATGATGGGCATACTGTCTACTGTGTCCTGCGTTACAAGTGTCACACACTTTCTCAAAATGCTCTCTCAGTCATGAACAACAATGCAATGAACCAAAAGACCTCTGTGACTTTATTTGATGTGTCATTTTCTGTTTTAAATATACTGTACTGTGAACAAAAAAAGCAGATTATCCTAAAATTGTGCAATATGGGTACTGTGTCCCGCATTACAAGTGTCACACACTTTCTGTATCATAAAGAACTGTGCAATGAATTTTTAAAAAAAAACCTTCCTGGTTGGTCATAAGTTTTTTTTGAAGCGTATCAGACAAATTCTTTACAGCCAAAAGGATCTAAAAGTATGATGAATGACTCTATCGCTCGCTTGTAATGAAGGAGCAAGGACACATCTGTGCCCCATACAAGTTTTCCATATGGTTTCCAGATCAAAATCTATGTTATCACTTGAAACGGTGCAAAACGCATTTGATTTACATCAATGAAGCACATCGTAGTAAAACTAATAAAGCAGTTCAAGGAAAATAATATCTATTTCGTTGAATTATGATGACGCTTATAAGCATTCTAATCGCTTGTAATGAAAGTCGTAGCCCCGGACAAAAATTTTCTACGTAGCTTCACATCGTGGAGTCGCCATTGAGGCATCTCCGTGTACTTCCAGTGTTGTTTTTGAAGTTACTTCCTGCCAAATTTATGGCGAAGACACTTGCAGTTGGCTCCTTCATTTTACTATCCTTGTTTAACCCTTTGAACCCGGCAAACCACTGTAGCGGTTGGCGGCCTCGTATACCGTTGAACCCGACAAACCGCTACAGCGGTGTCAGGTGTTTCATATCGCGCGCCCTGTGACGCACGAGCCTCGCTGCGCGTGTGGTGACCTCGCCCTTCACACTGACACATCCTGTTTACACTCAGTACACGGCCTGACAGTAGTACGCACGTTCGTCTGTGGTATGCGGTCAACTTTGCGGCGCTAGCGTGGGAATTACGGTCGGAATGGCGAGTGGATGTCTAGATATTCGGAGTGGTACAATTTTGTGTTTGGAGACATGGTTTCAATAGCAGATATTTTTGATGTATTGGGACATGTGTGCCTACCTACCGCTAGGCAGCATAACCACGTGTTGGCAGTGTCAGCTGGAGCGATCGCCATTTGAGGCACTGACAACGGCAATGACTTACAGCTTGATTCTAATGCTGAATTCGGAGGTTCTAATTGATATTCCGTTTTTTTATGCCACACCTTGGTGCACCTGTAGGTAACTCTGTGGACACCAACGACACACATTGGTCACGTGTAGTACATGTATAGTCTTTACAACACTGGTACTTCCATCCGATCGTGTACGAGACACAACACAGACACACTGATCATCATTCGATGCCGCTTATTACATGTTGTCTAGACCGTGGATATACCAAGTGTAAACATTGATATCCGGTGACAAGGTAGGGGTCTTACGTTGTATCGGCATGCTGGAAATGCATGGACACTTATGTGTCACACTAACAGACACCCTATTTAGTGATGCATGTTAAGTACCAGCGACCTGTCATGCACGAAAGACTTTTTTTTCAAGTTTATTGTCACCTGTCACTATTTTTGTCACCAGGCATTACGACACACGTGACACAGTGTGGTCAAATGCATAAAACGGTAGTCCATCCAATTGCAAATCTGTACATATATACCTTTATGGGGATATCTGTTGTAAAGTATTATTTACAAATATTTTACAGTGCACAAGCATTTTCAACAGAAATTTCTCAGATAAAGTGAGGGCTGAAGGGTATATAGACTTCTTATTTACTCAGGGTTCAAAGGGTTAAACGCTCGTAACGATCGTATTTGATTCAGCCACATGGGTGCACACACCACATTCTCTGTGGCTCACTTTCAAGCAGAGATCGAAAACGAGGCGCTATCTATAAATAGTATATGCAAATGAGGAAGAAACAGGTCAGCATGCAAGCGACAAAATCTTGCGGTCGAGAGACACAACAGGTTACGATCTGGCGCTAAATTTTTCAGACCCTGCTGTTATTAACTACCGAGCAATCGGAAAAATTATAGGATTTTAAATGATTTATATGGATAAATAAGTCAGTTTGGAGTGAATGCAAGAGTTTTATTGTGTATAACCCGATTTCAGAAGGCGCTGCCCGGTTGTGCCATTTCTGAGCAGCTTTCAGGTGCTCACATTCTTATTTTGAAACACTAAAACCATGCTGTCCAAGAATTTGGCATAACCATTTTAAGTATTTTATTTCTCAAACCATTTTCAAACACAATTGCGCTTAAAACATGCAATAAAAGACAAAATATTAGGTTTGATATCACTTTTACTAGAGCATGCGTTTTACTGATGAACTTGTGGCACAGTATCAATACATATAACAAGCATTTCTTGATAGCTCTGCTGAAAGTGTGGTTTGTTGAGGGTAAATTAGACAAAATCATTATTTTTGGCAGCTTAAAAGCGTGATGCGATAGCCCCTACTGCGAAAACAAGTAAAAACAAACCTTTCGCTGTGATTTTTTCCCCCCGTGAACCAGCCCTTTCCAGGATAATGGATAGATTAGGTGTAGTTCTTGTTCCCAACATTTTAGTTAGTTCCAGAAAAACGTTTTGTTGGTGTTGAAACACCTGCAAATTTACACAATTGGACGTTGTGTCCTTTCATCGAGTACTAGTTCGGGGAGAAAACTCGTATTGGTAAATAAGTGAACCTGGAGGAGTTACCATAGCTGCCAACCCTCCCGTTTTTTTCGGGAATTTCCGGATTTTTTTTCAAGTCCCGATTTTCCGTTTTTTTGTACATTTTTCCCGATTTTCAGATTTTCAAGCTTTGTTTTAAAATTCCGAGGCATTTTGGCTTACCGCTCCCGGTCAAGCGCCTGTAGTTGAGAGCCTGCCGCTATACTGTACCACTAAGCTTTCAGGGACCCACAGACAGTCTTGATTATGCATGCGCAGCAAATTTGCATCCATTCTGTGTTCCGGTTCCTTCGAAATTGCCCTGGTCTGGAGCACATGCTTAGCGATTTTCACAAGTGTTATTTTCGATTTTCAACAAAATGATGCCTCCAAAGAAGAAGTGGTTGGTGAAGTTCCATCCAGACTACAAGCGTTCCTTGCATCGATGAATCGAGAAAGGGCTAACACTTTGCCTTTTGTAAAATGTGCCAGGCAGACATAAACATCGCTGCACAGTAAACCTAGGCGGGCTGACGCGCACTGTGTTTGATTATTCGGCTGGAGCAAGGTGCATACCCCCCCCCCCCCTCCCCCCGTTTGATTTTTCGGCACCTGGAGGCAAGGGCTAGCGTCGTGGAGGCCGCAGCTCAGGATTTTTGTTGCCTCAAGGTTGGCAGCTATGAGTTACAACTACAAGCCTATGTCTATACTGATATATTTTAATGATATCGGTGCAGGTGAACGCTTTAGCTCTTTCAGGCACCAATTTAGTTTTATAGGCTTTTATGTTTTCGCAAGAAATGTCCGGTCATTTTTCATGTGCACGACAAGCACCCATTTCCAAACTCTTTAGTAGGGTAATAAAAGACAGGGAGGGAGCTTGTTGCCAAGTCATCAGTGGCGCCTCAACGGTTGGCAAGACTACGGGATATAGATAGATAGATAGAAAAGACAGGTCCCACCCAGGTATGCATCCTGTCATTTTGGTCCCTAATGGACAAACGGACGGATGATGGATAGATGACACTTGTCAAACTGGCTGGCTGGCTGGAGAGAGAGGATGGATGGATGGCAGTCTGGGTGGACAGACGGGTGGAAGGATGGGTGGGTGGATGGATGGATGACAGTCTAACTGGCTGATTGGCTGGAGACACAGAGTTTGGGGTTGGGGGAGGGGGGGGGGGAGAGAGAGAGCATGCACTATTTATTTGTGAAATGGGCATAAAAATAAGTTTTTGAATGTTTGTGTATATGGCTGGATGGATGGGTGAATGGATGACAGTCTGGCTGGCTGGAGAGAGAGAGAGAGGAGAGAGAGAATGTTTTATTTATCTGTGGTAAGGGCAATTAACATCCACAGATACGTATGTGTGACCATTGTGTTCCCTCTCATTCATTCATGACCACGGTGAGATGGCCTTAGTCGCCTGCTCGGCGTTAAACCCAAATAACTAACTCTCATGATAGTCCCATTTTGGTCTCATACAAAGGTCGCATCGACATTGCAGCACTGTCTCATCGGTCTTTTGAGGATGAGCTCGTGTAAGCCAGTGCTGCTATGGCACAGCAACCTTTGCTTTGTGACAGTCACATTTTGGTCTCATTCAAAGGTCGCATAGATGTCACAGTACGATCTCATAGGTCTTCAGAGAAGAGCTCAAAAGGGCTATTCATGGGCAGTTGCCGCGATGTGGTGTCGAGCCCGATGTAAATGTAACTCTTTGAAAAGACCAGGACCATAAAGGAACGCTGTTTCCACATTGCAATGGTCCCATGAGAGAATGAGAATATGAGAGGAATTGGACAATTTTTGTTTACTCCATAATTTTACGATTTTTGCTAACAAACTTTGTAATGATCACGCCGCCCATATTTCCAGAAATGTTAGTATTAAAACAGCGCCCCGGCAAGCTTGCCTAACATACCGGCCGCTGCTGCATTATTATTTTAACAATCACTCTTTTATGTACCTCTCAGCAGAGTAATACCAACAGGGGGTTAACACCCTGAGTTAATTAATCTATTGATGATGTAAACATTTACACACTAAAATGCAGTAAATCAGCGTCCATTTGCCTAGCTTATGTGTGACGTATTGCGGGAATTTCCGATTTGGTTATAGGCAAAACATCATACAGCAGTTACATCCCTTATAAATCTTTTTTTAGCCCGCTTACCGCTTTCGCCGCTCACATTTTTTAGAAAAGAGATACACAATTACTCGCTTATCTATAACAACCCACTAAAACAAGGTTAATATGACTACTAACAATGTTCACAGCTCAATCGGTTGTATGATTAGTTAGCGCTACAGACCTGCAAATCAAACAATACAGAACCAGTCTGCAAATGCATTGCACCACGTCCGGTTTCGTATCGATCTTATATTTAAGTACGTAAGAATAACTACATTGTCTTGGGCCGAGGTTGGCCTGGTGGTTTCGGCCCCGTTACACATGTACCGAGTAAATCTTGGTGCAATTTACTCAGTACGTGTGTGCGTGGGATCGAATCACCTCGGGGAATCTCAAAATTTTCTTTTCGGTAAACGTCTGAGCTGTGAGATTCCCATCTGGGGGTGCGACGATCAAATAATTATCAGAAGAAATATAAGACCAGATAAATAAATAATTAACTGTAGGACCTAGAGTAAACAAATTACCGGGCCGGCAAATAAATAAAACAAATTGTGTGCACACGGGTAAGGGTGGGGGGGGGGGGGTGGGTATGGGTGGTGGGGGGTATGGGTGATGGGGGGGGGGGTATGGGTACGGGTGGTGGGGGTGGGGTGTGTGTGTCTTACCTTGTCCCGTCTGGGCGACGGATCGCCAATCCGATTTCCAATGCCTCTTCAAGAGAGGCAAGTGTGAATCTCTCTTGAAAAGGCCATTGGAAATTGGATAAACAGATGGGATTTTTGTTTAAAAAGTTTATTAAGGTGTTTGCTTTTAATAACCCATGGCTCATATGATATCAGCTTTAATCTGTGCCACGCTATCACTTCCATGCTAGACGGAACACAGAGTTAAATGATTCTGTTTACAAGGACCTATCTCATGCGATCACTAAGTGCACAGTTGTGTGTACACAGCCGTATGTGACAGTATCGCGTGTCATACCACTAAAATGCGGATCGGAGTCTAAAATATTCATGTATTCTGAATAAAGATTTTGTGTGTATGTGTTTGACTGTGGGTATGTGTGTGTTAGTGCATGTCTGTGTATGTTTGAGTGTATATGTATGTGTATATGTGTATGTTTGAGTGCATGTGTGAATGCATGTATGTGTCTGTTTACGTGCGTATGTGTGTTTACGTGTGTGTGTGTCTGTGTGTGTTTATGCGCGCGCGTGTGTATATATATATATATAGAGAGATTAGTGTTAGAGATAAGAAAAAGGATATTACAAAAACATTTTTTGTAACCATTGACTCTGTGTCAATACTCCAAAACAGTAATAATAATAATAACCAATAGTAATAATAACCACACACACACACAAAAACCCATCGTTATATGCACTTGATAACAATTTTTTTTAAAGTTACCTACAGATACTTGATAACAAATTTTCAAAGTCTCCTATAACTGACAAATTGCTTTTCAGGTAACTTTTTAAATTCTTATAAATTAGTTGGCATAAATTATTATAAGTTAGTTGACACAAGAACATATAAGTGTCATAAAATAAGAACTTATAATTTCTTATAAGAACTTGAACATAAACAACTTGTAAGTTCTTGACTTAAGTCACAACTTACTCAAATTTGATAAGATACAAGGACAACAAAAAAACTTTTTTTTAAGTAATAGTCTGGTGGTGGAGCTGATGGGGCTAAATAATCAGGCACAAGTGGTGTAAATGATGTGTCATCTCTCTGCAAAGCATATGACAAAAATATTGATTGATTACCTAATCTGATTTTTATTTGTTTAAAAGACTGTGTAATTTCTCTGTGGTTTCCTTTACACCAATCTGTTTTCCCATCTCTAAAAGACTGGCCTTCAGTTCTTCAACATTCACGGGGGATTGACTCCGCATTTTATTCTGTATTTCTGACTTCTGTTTTTTGTAATTGTTCAAATCATCCTGCACTCTCTTAAATTCAATATCATCAATAAAATTATCATCTAATGCCTTACTTATAATAAGTTTCATACTGCTAAGTTTAGCACCTGCGAGCGTACTCAATGCTTCATGTTTCTGTAATTTCGTATGAAATCTCTTGTTAATGCCTTCCAAAGCAAAGCATGCCAGTCCTGTGGCAATGCTAGCTCCTTCAAGTCCAATTCCAATTAAACTGCCAATTCCAGTAGCAATCAGTGCAATACCTCCTGCAGATAATCCAGCTGAAACCATACCAACAGCCATGGATGTGTTTTGAACAGAATTGAAAACTGTCTTATACCGTCTTTTACATCTGGAGTATTTTGCCTCTTCTCCCTCCAAATATTTAATTGCTTCTGTAATATTATTTAATCGGAATGCGTCTGCCTGTAATGTTTTATCTGTTGCAATTGGCACATGTGGATCAGGCGTCACAAGTGTCTCAGTCAGAGTAGGCGCATGCGGTTATAGTTGTGGATACAAGTTCACCATTTTTTTTATTCAGAAATATTTTTATTTATTTAATCAGCGATTACATTTTGCAACTCGTCAAGAGTATATAATTTGTTAGCATAATAAAATGAAACAAGATCAATGTGTTCTAGTTTTATGTAATTTAGAAAAACGAAAGTTGTTTTATCTATTACTATCTTGACAGCTGGAATACTGCTCGAAACCTCAATATCTGTGCCTTTCCTAATAACAATAAAGACCTTTGATGATTCTGCCACTGTTTCATCCCATGTAAGTTTGATTCCCTGTGCGATATCTGTTTCTTTGGTAACATTTAAAGATCTCATGATAATTTCAAATACTATTGTCACTTCTCTTGCAATGGTACAGTTTGCTGGCATAAACACAACAGAAGTATCTGATCTTCCTTTTCTATGTGTAAGGAGATACCGTCGTCTCTCATATTCTTGTACCTTCAGCTTTTCTCTGCTATTGTTGTCTGGGGCAAAACTTGGAACAAGGCTTACAATCAGCGGCCCAGAGTTAACAACCTTCCTAAACACTAAGGCATCATCAGTGTATACATAAGGACTAATAAATTCCAACTTTATATCCCAATCAATTGTTGTTGGCGGTGTAGGCACAGGCGGCACAAGCGAAATAGGTACAGTAACATCACGCAGCTGACCAAGTTTAGGAATCGGTCTTTCACCGTCTTTCATGTCATCGATTAATTTCCTCTTGTACATGCCAGTCGAATCAAGTTCAAAACCATACACTTCCCCCACTTCCCCCTCTTTTTCAAAATCCTGCACGTCAGCCAAATCTTTCAACTCTGTTACTGGACACAACTGGAATAATTCTCGGCTTTGGACCAGCACTCATTTTTATAAACAAAAATAAAATTATTTAACTTCCAACACAACACTAAAATCCTGCATTACAACTTGTTTGTCATCTTGATTAGTTACAGATATACACAGTGACTCAAAGAAACTAGAACCTAATTTCTTAAACTGCAAATTAGGAAATCTAGCAGCAACACTTCCCAATAGGGAGCAGTTCCAGTCGATAAGCATCTCAACAAAGTTGAAGGCTTTCCATTGTGAACATTTTCAGTTGTGTTTAGTTCTTTCAAATGAACATTTAATACTGTGTGTACTGCCAAATGGACAGGATATCTTCCAGTTATTATATCTTTTTTTGGCTTTAAAAGTTTTTCATTTACATTATCTTCCTCAATTTTTTCATTATCTAATGACCAATCTTCGTCGTAGTTTTTTTAAAAAAAAATTCTAATTTTTGTTTGTATTTTTTGTTTAAAAAACCAAGTAGTATTAAAAGTCTGTTAATAAATAATTACCATTTTTCGGAAATTCTAACGTAACAAGTAAGTTAGCTGGATTTAAAGTTTCCCCACCCGGGTCTGCCCTGGGGGACTTGGGTGGGGTTAGGTATTTTTTAGTTCCCAGGGTCACCCTGGTCAGCCCCACAGGGTGGGTTTTTCTCTCTATTCTGGGGCATGTGTTTCTGTCTACCCTTTGTCCATTTACCTGTATTTGCCTTTTTAAAACTCTCCCTACTGTCTGCACTGCCTGTAGCTCTTGATATTGGATGTGTGTTGCTAAATGGTCTTGGCTTTATTTAGGCCCCATGTGTTAGGTTTATTTAATGTATTTGACCGGCTGGCGACATACATTCAATGTTCTGTTTAGTTTTTTTTTTCACAAGCAGTGCAGGCACGTCCTGAGAAAGCCTTGTTGCTGTCGGGACGTTAAGCAATGTACAATCAATCTATGGATTTAAAGTTGCTTTAATTTTAAATTTACTTTGAAACCATTCAGCTATAGTAAAAAAGTCATAATACCCAGGCCATAATTTTAAAATGGAAACAGCCTCCATAATCCGCATACTCCTCATAATCCCACGTGCATAATAATTATTATCTTCTACATTAAACCACTTTACAGTGTAGAACATTTCATGGATAGCTACAGTCTTGTTACCATCTCGATTATCAATTACATTAGTTAACCACACTGGTTTGCTTGTGTCAATATTTGTTAAAGTTATAAACATTTTTATTCAGCTATAGTACAAAAGTCATAATACCCAGGCCATAATTTTAAAATGGAAACAGCCTCCATAATCCCCATACTCCTCATAATCCCACGTGCATAATAATTATTATCTTCTACATTAAACCACTTTACAGTGTAGAACATTTCATGGATAGCTACAGTCTTGTTACCATCTTGAGTATCAATTACATTACTTAACCACACTGGTTTGCTTGTGTCAATATTTGTTAAAGTTATAAACATTTTTATTATCTCATAAAAAAGAAGGATGGAATTTAAATCACCAACAAGTGTAAACACAAACGCATTTCAATTTAATGTGGATGCCAAGTATAATGTTGCGCCTACTTATGAACAGAAAATAATTCAACTAAATCAGCTCGATATAGCTGTATCTGAACAAGATTTGTTTCAAGTCAAAATACCCAACCCCTTTGACCATTACCTAAACCCTCCAATAACGGACGATGCTACTGCAAGAAAGTGGTCTTCAAGTCCACTACAGATGTTTCAAAACCAGCTCAACTTTGCTATTCTATGTTCAACTACAGGATGTGGTGTTTCATTTACAGACCATTTGAATCACTCAAACAAACTGATTAAGTCTGTGTATCGTTTCTACACGTATTACCACCCCACCCGGGTCTGCCTTGGGGGACTTGGGTGGGGTTAGGTATTTTTTAGTTCCCAGGGTCACCCTGGTCAGCCCCACAGGGTGGGTTTTTCTCTCTATTCTGGGGCATGTGTTTCTGCCTACCCTTTGTCCATTCACCTGTATTTGCCTTTTTAAAACTCTCCCTACTGTCTGCACTGCCTGTAGCTCTTGATATTGGATGTGTGTTGCTAAATGGTCTTGGCTTTATTTAGGCCCCATGTGTTAGGTTTATTTAATGTATTTGACCGGCTGGCGACATACATTCAATGTTCTGTTTAGTTTTTTTTTTTCACAAGCAGTGCAGGCACGTCCTGAGAAAGCCTTGTTGCTGTCGGGACGTTAAGCAATGTACAATCAATCAATCTACACGTATTACCAGCTTAGAAGAATACTGTCAGAACTACATACCCCACTATCAACTGAATCCAGTTTTAACAGGTATAACAACCCCATGGATATGAAAGCATTTGAACGAATTTGTAATGAGTAACATTATCACCAGGTATGACTTCACACAAAAACTTGATGATCACAACGGCATGGGTACATTGTATTACGCTATGAGTCACAGACAATACCCTCAAGATTACTACCCTGGTTACACATTATTCTCATCAAAATCTGAAGTCTGGTTAGGCTCAATAGAACAGAAACAGTCTAATGCCTGGACCACATTTATTTTAGACAAGAGTGACGGGTTTACTCAAGCGGGAGTCGAGCGCGTAAATGAGTCAATCAGAACATATGTGTGGTGTTTACTAGGAGCACAATCATTAACAAAATCAAACATTTTAAACGGGAGTGGAAAATTTGAAGCACAAAAACAGTTTCTCGCTAATCTAGAAGATTCAATCAACTCAGTGGTTGATCTCCCATCAAGCATACAGCGCTATCAAGACGTTCTCAGATATGCTAGATCAAAAGTTGACTTTGTAGTTGGCATCAGGTTATACATGTTACCATCTGACCTTCAACTCCAAATGGGGACAATAACAAATTATAATAATGAAATAATTGTTGCAGGTGTTGGTCAGAAATTAGGACTCAATCAAACAGTAAACTTAGGCCTAACAACCACACATCAACAGGTATTAAAACCATCAATAACACCAGCCTCAGTAACATCATCACCCGTACAGACAGTAACAGCCCCGGCCCCTACACCTGACTCACCATCACCAAACACACATGAGTCAGAGAGAACTGCATTGGTAATAGGCCTTACTGGATTAGGGATATTACTTCTTTACCTGTTTCATTAAATACCCAGTTATTAATCCTCCTACTGTAACCAGAAAGACCCATACATTTTCTGCCATAAACCCAACTACTTTCGCTGCTGTACTGATAAGCCAACTGACAACTGTGCCTATTATGCCATTGCTTTCAGAGCCAATTTCTTAAGCAAGTCTGATATGTGTGACAGTTGTTTTTTTTTTACCCACGACTGTAAATCTTTTGGGTCAGTGGGGGCTGGTGGACCTGGTGGAAGAGCACCACCACCACTACCACCACCACCGGAGACAGCCAACACAACAGTACTGATAATAAATCCAAGAGCAGTAATTAAACTCGCAATAGTGATACCCTGTTCTCTGAAAAGTGTTTTCAATCTCTTAGCCAAAGTTGTGTCTTCGTGAAGTATTTTCTGAATAGTTTCTCTAATCCTGTTGACCTATGTTTTGAGTTTTTCTCTTCCAATACTAATCACTTCTAATCGCCCTGATCTTTCTATCTGCATATCATTTAATCTGTGTTGGATTCTTTCTTTCATTTCTGTGTCAAGATTTTCCTCATCTGCGGTAGCCAGTTTCTCTTTTTTCTCGTTCTATGTGTTTATCAAGCTCACCTAGTTTGGCTACATTATTTACCATCTCACCTCTTATTGACTGCAGTGATTTATTTAAGCCCATTAAATCTTGCATTGGTAAAGGAGAGTCTTCTATTGTTTTCATTACTTCACCAGTAAACGAGGTTTCTTGTTCTACATTGTTTGCTATTTCTGGCAGTCTTGTTACTTCCGTCATTTCAATTTCTTGTCCTGTTGGTAACCTTGTTTGCGTGTCGTGAAGAGCACTAACAAGTCTAGGGGGTAACTTCTTACTAGTACCAACACCAAGGTAACGCTGCAGTGCTGCCTCACCACCTACATCAGTTTTGATTGTACTTAAAGCTCTAAACTTAGCAGGGCTATTTTTATGTGTTAGATACACTTTCCCTCTGTCAACAGTCTTTACAAATAAGTGACCTTTATCATATTCAAACGGATTAGGATCTATTACATCTGGGCGCACACCAACACTGTCATAAAATGAGTTTACTTTGTCTTTTAACAGTTTGTGATACATAGGAGAAGTATTTCCCATTCCAGTCATATCCGTCATATCTGTGATACTAGTATCTGAGACACTCATGTCATCCATTTCAAAATCTTCATGATTAAATCCTCCTGCTGCCATTGTTTTTATTAATTTAATATTTTTGATTTTTGCATAATAAAACGACACAGTCTTACGGATCAAAGTTAGACCCATATAGAAAACTACGTGAGCCCCTTGGTGTTAAGGGCATTAGACAATAAATCGTCATCACAAATAATCCAATACCATAGACCAGAACCAAACACTTACTATCAAGTTTCCAAACCTAGGGCCCAGTGACGTTATTGTTCCTGGCACTGCCTGCCTTGCATTTAATATTGAACTATCATCAGACGCAGATGTAAACAGAACACTAGTTAACAATCTTGGCAGAGCAATTATTAGAACTATTAAAGTTAAACTTGAAGGACAGGAAGTGTTTAGTCTTGATGATGCTGATGTGTTCTACTGTTACAAAGATTTGTGGCTTACAAGAGAAGAAAGAGAAGACCGTATTTACCAAGGCATACAGTCAGATAATATTACTAAACTTCGAATCGATGCCGGTGACAAAACAACCACAGCAGCCAAAGACGTTATAATGGCTGAAACATACGGAACCAGATTTTTCATTCCACTTGAATTGGATATCCTCACAGCACATTTGCCTTATTACCAAGGAGCACTGAATGACCGTCTGAGTTTTGACAACTTTCAATGACTACTCCAAAATTATTAAATCATCTGATCTCAGTGCAACATATAAGATCTCTAACATCTCTTTGGAATATGAAATTGTCACACATACTCATCTGGCTACTCTCATTCAAAATCAGTATGAGTCAAAACTTCCAATTTATTATGACAGGGTGATTAGACATAGTTTAATCCACAAAGACAAGAGCGACCCGTTGTGGAACATAAACTTGAACACACCAGCTAAGTCACTGAAAGGTATTCTTATGTTGTTTGTTGAACCAGTCATCATCATCAGTCCCTTGCCCGAACTGGGCTTTGGGGGGACTGAAAGGCAGCAGCAACAGACAGTGCTCTCCACTGAGTTCTATTTTGGGCGGTGGCAAGCAAGTCTGGCATCTCGAGTTCGGTCCATTCTTTTATGTTTGCGACCCAACTCTTTCTCTGACGACCTCGCCGACGACTTCCTTCGAGAGTGCCTTGGAGGATAGTCTTGGACAAGGTGTTGTGTCGGGTCACGTGGCCAAACCAAGCAAGCTTGCGCCGTTTCACGGTTGCCAGAAGGGGTTCATGTGGGCCCACCAGGGCAGACGATGCTCCGTACATATTCGTTGGTCTTGTGCTCGCGGTACGAGATGTGGAGCAACTTCCTCAGGCACTTGTTCTCAAAGGCCTGGATTTTCTTTTCTGAGTCTGCAAGCAGCGTCCAAGTCTCACAGCCGTAGAGTAGAATAGACACTACGAGGGACTTGTAAAGCCTGTACTTGATGGTGAAGCTGATGGAGTTACTTCGCCATATCCTGTCCAGCCTGGCCATTGCGGATGTTGCTGTACCTATCCTGATACGGATCTCTGCTATGCAACTACCGTCTTTGGACAGGGTGGCTCCCAAGTACTTGAAGCTATTGACCTCTTCTAGCTTCTGGCCGTTCATGTGAATGTTGCTGCTGCTGTCGCTTGTGGTGTTGATCATCACTTTGCTTTTATCCGTACTGATCTCCATGCCATAAGACCCTGCGCTACTTGAAAGTTTGTCTGTCAGGTTTTGCAGCTCACTATTGCTGCCTGCCATGAGGTCAATGTCGTCTGCGAATCGAAGATTGCACAGGGATCTGCCACCAATAGAGATTGAAGTATGGTGGTCGTGGAGGGTTTCCTGCATGATCTTCTCCAGGAATATGTTGAAAAGGACAGGAGAGAGCAGGCATCCTTGACGGACACCGATCGTCGTCCTGAAGAACTCGCCTGACTGATTGTTAAGTAGAACCGCGCTGCAGGCGTTCTTGTAAAGCGCTTCTATCATTTGGATCAGCCCCTCCTCTATGTTGAACGATCTCATGACTTGCCAGAGTCCGTCGTGCCAGACGCGATCAAATGCTTTCCTGAAATCAATGAAGTTGTGGTAGAGTTCGCGCTGATGCTGCAGATGTTTCTCGATCAGGACGCGGAAGTTGAAAATCTGCTCTACAGTGCTTCTTCCAACTCTGAAGCCAGCCTGTTCTTCTGCCAGCAGTTCCTCGGCGAAAGTTTTGAGGCGGTTGAGAATGATTCTAAGCATTACTTTGCTAGGGTGACTTATCAGACTGATAGTTCTGTAGTTCTGGCACTGTTTCAGGTTTCCTTTCTTGGGGAGCGGGATCACTAGAGACTGTGTCCATTCTACTGGCCATTTCTTTTGCTCCCAGATCTTTTGACAGAGTGTAGTGAGTACCTTCGTTGTTACTTCTCCTCCATGTTTCAACAGTTTAGCAGGTACGTTGTCTACACCTGGAGACTTTCCTCCCTTCAGGCCGCGTACGGCTGTTTCCACCTCTTCAGCTAACACTGGCAGGTCTTCGGCCTTCCTGGCCCCAGCCTGGTTGTTTTGGAGGATGCTAGTGAGTCCATACAAACGGGATTCAGAAAAATTCTATAATCCAAAGATTACGCATTTATCTTGTACAATCGAAGGCCGTCCTAATCAAGTGTACGCCTCTGGAATGTTACCATACCAGCACTACGATGAGATCACAAGGTATTTTGCGGGTGGAAGACTTAGAGATAAACCTGCAAACATTGCGTGTAAAGATTTACATCTGTATGACGTAAGGATCGGTCAATACCTGACAAATAAGTATGCACTGTGGTTAGACCTGCGCAGTACAGATGACGACTACCTTCATGGGTCAGGTCGAACTGTTGAAAACGGCAGTGACGGGATTACAATTCAGATTAAAAAAAAAAAGACTGAAAAAGCCGAAGCCATTAACATATATTTGTATCTGATTTATGATGCACAACTAAATATTGAAGACAGTAGACTAAAGGGTGTCATGAGAGTACCCAACGGAGAAGAAACACGCTTAGAAAAAACGGTACAACACAATTTATTAATATTTCGGGTAAATACCCTTTGTCAAAATAGACAAACAAACAGAGACATTAGCCGCTACTTATCTTCATATGCAGAAGGAATGTGGCAACTGAAGGTGACGTAAAAATAAAAAGAAAAAGAAAAGAAAAGGAAGAACGAAAGTAAAAATGACGTCAAAGAAAAAATCGTAAGAGAAAGATTCCGAGAGAAACTAAATACAAGAGACAAGAGTGTGTGTAAGTGCGCGCAGAAGCGAGCCGGCCAAAAGTAAATGCGCGTGTGTGAGGCCGGGGAGAGAGAGAGAGAGAGAGAAGAGAGAGACTGCGAGAGAGAGAGAGAGAGAGGGAGGGGGGGGGGGGGGGGGAAGAGAGAGAGAGGGGGAAGAGAGAAAGAGAGAGAGAGAGGGGGGGGGGAGAGAGAGAGAGAGAACGAACGGGGAGTACCCTTGGGCACGAAGTAGGCTGTGTGTCTAATACACAAAGCGTTAGCAGGCTTTGTGTATTAGACACACAGCCTACTTCGTGCCCAAGGGTACTCCCCGTTCGTTCTCTCTCTCTCTCTCTCTCTTCCCCCCCTCTCTCTCTCTCTCTCCCCCCGGCCTCACACACGCGCATTTACTTTTGGCCGGCTCGCTCCTGCGCGCGCTTACACACACTCTTGTCTCTCGTGTTTAGTTTCTCTCGGAATCTTTCTCTTACGATTTTTTCTTTGACGTCATTTTTACCTTTGTTCTTCCTTTTCTTTCTTTTTCTTTTTATTTTTACGTCACCTTTGGTATCAGTTTCAGTCCACTTAATAAAATTTCAAATACAAACGATTTTGAATTTCCAAAAACTACAGTAGCTCGCTTGAGCTTGCCCTTAGCACCACGTGAAAGTTCTGTGTTTACGTTCAGCGTGTGAGTGAATGCGCGTGATTCACGTGAGCGTGCTTGTTGGGTTCAGTTCGCGGCGGCGCTTTGAGCCGATTTTCAATTGGGATAAAGCGCCTATTTAATGCGCTTATTATTATTATTATTATTATTACCTTCAGTTGCCACATTCCTTCTGCTAATGTCTCTGTTTGTTTGTCTATTTTGACAAAGGGTATTTACCCGAAATATTAATAAATTGTGTTGTACCGTTTTTTCTAAGCGTGTTTCTTTCTCCGTTGGGTACTTCTTTCCATTTCACATGCTTGGCAGTCACCTTTTTGGTCTGGATTGATTAAAGGGTGTCATGTATTAAAATTATAATTAGTATTAAAAGTGAGAATCCATACACTGGCAGACGCGCAAACATCAGTGTATGGATTCTCACTCAAAAATATAATGCTGTACTGATTTTTGTGAACAGTTAAAGTTTATCTGTTTGTTTTACTGTAAGGATCGTGACAGCTTTGAAGACTGTCTCAGAGAAAACGATGTTATCCCAAATAAACATGAACGAGACATTGTGAAAAATAAACTGAAATCAACTAAAGCTTATTTTAAAGACAGATCAGCCCACAGGGTATGGGTTAGTAAATTAATTTATACTCTTGTTTTAACCAATAAAAATGACAGATGGACAAATCATGCAAAATTGGCCTATTGGTGAAATCATACATATTACATACTACTTTAAAGACGTTAAATATGTGGACGGGCTTAAAAAAGAGAGACCTGAAAATTTATTTGTAACACTGTACATGACAGGTAATATAACTTTGGGTGTCGATAATCCATTTAAGTCATCAATAATACAAAAAATAACTGTTGATATTAAGACACAAACTTTCACTGTTAATGAATATTACAGTGGCTGGTTTAATGTAGTGTGTAGTGATTTAGTGAAAGAACTAAACAAAATAAATTTGTATTTTTTCATTATTACAGTTAATAAAATGGTATTACACGTACAGAGCCTGCATTAATATTTTTTATATTATTATTTTGTCCGTGTAATAAAAATGACAGACAATGCTCAAAGCCCATCAGGCTCGACAAGTCAACCAAGCTTAAGAAATGTGTTTCACACAACAGACTTGCCTATATTTAATAGTAACAATGTCTATGAATCGATAGAAAGATCTTTTTCTGTCGTACCCCACCCGGGTCTGCCCTGGGGGACTTGGGTGGGGTTAGGTATTTTTTAGTTCCCAGGGTCACCCTGGTCAGCCCCACAGGGTGGGTTTTCCTCTCCATTCTGGGGCATGTGTTTCTGTTTACCCTTTGTCCATTCACCTGTATTTGCCTTTTTAAAACTCTCCCTACTGTCTGCACTGCCTGTAGCTCTTGATATTGGATGTTTGTTGCTAAATGGTCTTAGCTTTATTTAGCCCCATGTGTTAGGTTTATTTAACGTATTTGACCAGCTGGCGACATACATTCATTGTTCTGTTTATTTTTTTTTTCACAAGCAGTGCAGGCACGTCCTGAGAAAGCCTTGTTGCTGTCGGGACGTTAAGCAATGTACAATCAATCTTTTTCTGTCGTACAAAATAATCTTCTTACAGGCAGTGTAAAGATTCAGGTTGTTGCCAAAATAGAATTTACTAAAGTAGACGGTGAAGTGATTGTTTCATATATATCGACAAGACAACACACAGTTAACACAAGAAAAGAATTGGAAAACGTGTTTAGAGACAGACTGTTACCAGACTTTCTCGAAGCAATTGACAAAGCAAGAATGAAGGGGTCTGGTTGGCACGTAGGTCATGTGCATGAACTACAATTAAAACAGTCGAGGTATCATCCTATATTAGGTAAATCATGTATACCACTGCCAAAAGAGGTTGTAAACAAAAAGGCTGTTGTTAATATTCAGAACAAATATAATTTTTGTTTCATGTGGTGTGTGCTTGCTAAACTGCATTTTATAAAATCAAAACCTGAACGTGTATCTATCTACACCAAATTTGTAAATGAACTCAACTTCAGTGGTATAGATTTCCCTGTTAAAATAGAAGATATAGACTTGTTTGAAAAACTAAATCCCGGTATATCTGTAAATGTGTATGTGTGGGATAATGAGTCTGTTGACAAGTTACAACCCATTAGAGTATCACCACTTGCTCCCACCTACGGACAGTCAGAAGATAATCGGTGATGACAGTAACTTTCACTACACAATTATCAGAAATGTCATGTCTAATTCATGAGCATACAACAAAACACAATGGCAAACAGGAAGTGTGTAAAAGATGTTTACAAAGATTTTCCTCTATAAACGTAGCGCACAATCATGTTTTGCATTGTAGGTCAGCTGATGACATATAAACAGTACTTAAGTATCCAGATCCTGGTAGTCAAGTGTGTTTTAAGAACTCTGGGAATCAGCAAAAGCTGCCATTTGTAGTGTATGCTGATTTGAATCATTGGTTGTTCCGTATGAGGGTCCTGTTCCAGAATCATTACCAAAGACTATAAAGTTGAGTGACCAAGTGGTGTGTTCTTTTGGATACATTATTGTTAGGTCAGACGGACAGCATTCAGAACCTGTTATCTATAGGGGGGAAAATGCAGCATGTCTGTTTTTAACAGAAATGAGACATCTGTATAGTCAGGTAGTACAATATCTCACAACATTGCAGATGCCTTTGGTGATGACAGAAGAAGACAAACTAAATTTTGATACAGCTGTGACGTGTTGGATTTGTGAACAACCCCTCCAGGGTGACAAAGTTCGTGACCATGATCACATAACTGGACGGTACAGAGGTGCTGCACATAACAATTGTTACTTGTTATTAAAAATAGATCCTAAGACATACAAGTTGCCAATCTTTTTCCACAATCCCAAAGGATATGATTCACACATTATCATGCAGACTGTAGACGAGTCTTACAGAAACATTAGTTGTATTGCGCAGACAACTGAAAAATATTTGACTTTTAGACTGGCCAACAAATTAGCATTTTATGACTCTATGCAACATTTGTCTTTAGGGTTGGCTAGTCTGGCAGTTTCCAATAACAAGTAAATATTTTGAGCCAGACTTAATTAAGACAGGTGTGTATCCGTACGAGTACATTGATCACTGGGTTGTGTTTGAAGAAAGGAGACTGCCACCAAAAGAGAAATTTTATTCTACACTTAATGGTAAAGGTATTTCTGACTCTGATTATCAACATGCTTTTGATGCATGGGGTAAATTAGGATGTCAGACAATTGGTGACTATCATGACCAGTACTTGAAAGCTGACATTTGTTTGCTAGCAGACGTATTTGAAAGTTATCGAGAAAAGGGTCTGTTGCACTACAGTCTTGACCCAGCTTGCTACATAACTAGTCCTAGCTTGACATGGGATGCATTTTTGAAATCCAATAAGATATTTATTGACCTGCTGTCTGATCGTACGATGGGTGAAATGGTGGAACGTGGATTGAGGGGCGGTATTAGTATAGCCGCAAACAACTATGCCGAAACCAACAATAAATATCTGGATGACCTTGACTTTGACCCCTCACGGTCAAGGTCATTCATTACATACGTGGACGCGAACAATTTGTATGGCTGGGCGATGTGTGAGTTATTGAAAAACTTTTGTCTGCATGATTTGTCACAGTATGACATAACGCAGTTATGAAACTATATTATGAATCATGATCGGAATGATGCGAAGGGTTGGATCTTTGAAGTCGACCTGGAGTACCCACACCATCTACATGATTACCACAATGATTATCCATTAGCAGTTGAGAAAATGAGTATGACGGGGAAAAAGAAGACACTAAACTTGTACCAAATTTGAATGACAAATTCAGTTACGTGTGTCACTATCGCTTGTTGCAGTTTTACATCAGACATGGGTTAGTACTAAAGAAAGTTCACAGAGGAATTCAATTCGATCAAAGTGCTTTTATGAAAGATTACATAATGAAGAACACAACACTGCGTGCAAGAGACGGCAACACTGCATTTGACAAAGACTTCTTTAAGCTTATGAACAATGCCTGTTTTGGAAAGACTATGGAAAATCCTCATCACCGAAAGATGTGAGACTGGTCACAACTGAATCGGGTGCAATTAAACTTACAGGTAAGCCACAATACACAGGGTACAAAGAGTTTCATTCATCATTGTATGCAGTGTCACTCAAAAAAAAAGATTGTTAAACTGGACAAGCCAGTATTCATTGGTAAGGCAATTCTTGAGTTGTCAAAACTGTTGATGCTTGAATTTTATTATGATTACTTCAAACCGAAGTATCGTGAGTGTCGTCTGCTATACACTGACACTGACTCTATGATCATAGACGTGCCTACTGAAGACTTTTATGAAGACATGAAAACAGTTACACATGTATGACACGTCAGATTATCCAAAAGACCACCCATTGTTTAGCACACAAAATAAGAAAGTGCCTGGGAAGTTTAAGGATGAACTGAATGGAGTGCCGATAGTTGAGTACGTTGGACTGAGGTCAAAAATGTATTCTATACTGCACCAGAAAGGTAGTCAGTCAAAAGCCAAAGGAATAAAAAAAACAGCGATTAAAAATAAAGACATTCGTCATGAACATTACAAGGAAGTATTAGATGGGGCACTGATGCCTGATTATCCAAACAAGTCACTGAGATCAAACAAACATAATCTTGAAATGATCCAAACACATAAAAAGTCACTTGCAGTTGGGGACACGAAACGAGTGTTTCATAGTAAGGAGAAGGCTTATGCGCCTGGGCATTACAGGCTCAAGTTATCTGAAGGTATTTGTAACGAGCTCATTGATGAACTGATTGACGATTTGGTCAAAAGTGAGTAACAGTGTCTGGGGGAATAATCTGTAATTCTTCTCTGACAAATGCCCTCTGTGGGGCTGGTTCATATAAATAATATATTGACGCGTCAGCGCTGGGAATTATTTTTTTTATATTATGAACGGTCGTGGACCAGATGGGGTCGGTTGCTCTGCGTCTGACGTCATTCTCAGACTCACCGGGCTGATATAAATATCTCACTTGTTTAGTAAATAAACTTGTGTTTGGTAGTGGTGTTTTTATTTCTGGCCCTGACACTGACAGTATTGTTTTTAATTTAATAGCGTCAGCAGGCTTTACATGGCCTTCGTTATTCATTGCTTTTATCACAGACGGTAATCTCTTTACCCATTCAGTG
Organism: Semisulcospira habei; assembly: GCA_036245525.1. Lineage (NCBI taxonomy): Eukaryota > Metazoa > Mollusca > Gastropoda > Semisulcospiridae > Semisulcospira > Semisulcospira habei. Next base: position 182,409,636 of record BTPG01000001.1, read on the forward strand.
TTACGTGTGTCATGCATGAGTTCCTTTGAATACTGGTAGCTGAAAAGTCTTTCTGATAACTGTTTGTTGAAGTTTTCGACAATTGCCTGTGATCTGTGTACGCCTGGAATGCCTCGTCTAACCAGTACGCCATGCTTTGCAAATAACTGATTAACGGCGCCCTTGAATTCAGATCCATCATCAACCTGAACAAGTCTAGGGTATTTTAAAGGGCCTCGACTATATATTTTTGTTAATGCTGTCGCAACTGTTAATGCTGTCGCAACTGTGGTAGCGTGTTTGTCAGTTATGGGTTCGGCATCTTTGTACCTTGAAGCAATGTCGACAACAGTCAGTGCGTATTTGTAACGCTTTTTTTTTCTTATTGTGTCATGGGGTAGGAACAGGAGGTCCATTTGATGCGTGTCATTTGGGATAGTTTTTCAAAATGAGGTCTTGTTATTTTTCTTGGCGCAGGTAAATATATCTGCCAAATTGCCTGTCTCTGTAACCATTGTTTGACTTGATTGAGTGTTATATCTCCGCCCACGGCCGCCTGTAATTTCTGAATCGTGGTTTGTCCTTTCCAATATCCAATTGGGGAGTAATATATTTTCGATAGTTTAGCGTCTGTCATTTCTTCTAGCAATATAAACTCCTGTGAAATATACAAATGTCATTCCCACTAGAACAAAGATAATTTCTCCGTTTTTTTGTTGTGTGCTTGGTTGATAATAGTCGCTAAGTTTCGGTTTTGGGATGGTCATGTCATTACCAGTGACAAGAAAATATTCACGGATTGCGTCATCGGTATTAGAAAATGTATGTTGCGCGTGACCTTCAAGCCTAAGTTTTTCATTGATGAAATCAAGTTTCTCTATTCGTTGCTTCTCATAATCCTGCTGGGCTTGTGCAAGTTTCTCTGATGCTTCATTGTGGCGCTTAATTTCTTCTGCTGATTCCTCTCTACCCATTTTTGAAAAGAGATAATTTGATCCACTGAAAGCAAGTGCGTTGACCATCGCTGCTCCAATCATTATAGCTATAGTTGCCATATTTTTTTTATTTACATAGAAACATTTTCTGGAATAATTCCTTGCTTGACGAGAAAGTCTTTTGTGGCAATTGACGCTGTTACAGCTACAATTAATTTAGCACTGTCTTCGAAGTCTAATCTACTCAGGTCTGCTGATTTCATTTTGAGAAGACTTTTTCCCAGCATAGAGTAAGCAACTGGCAGAGTGATAGACAAGGTTCATTAAATTCTTTGATGCGCTCATTTTCTAATACAAGAAAAATTAAAATAAAAAATGTATTTATTGCATAAACAAATGGGTCAACGGCTTTGGATGATACTGGTAATGTGGCGACTTCTGGTTTTGTTTTTGGAGTGTCTGATTTTTTTTGTCACTGTTCGAGTCTGTGGTTTGTATTTTTTCCATAGCGTGTAACTTATGTAACCAAATCCGAAACAAATCCGGCAACTATATATTTTGCTGTTTCGGATTTAGACTCATTTGTTAGTCTTACACTTTGATGAGGGTGTGATTGTCCTGACGGTGTTGGCAGTGTTGGTTCTGATGGTCCTGACGGTGTTGGTATTGAAACTGGTCCTGACGGTGGGTTAGTTACATGAGCCTTTTCTGTTAATGCTTGAAGCTGTAATTTTTTTTGTCTGTTATATTCGGCTAATCTTTTTCCTGCCTCAACCCTTCCTGGGCTTTTAGTCTTAGTCACCGTTTGAACCTGTGTCAAGACAGGACTCGGTTGTGGAGTCGTCTGGGTTTTGTCCATTTTCTTCTGCAGTAAAATTTATTTTCGAAAAATCAATATGACTGCCAGTAACAAGCAAGGTTACCACAGGCGCAAGGTAATTGCCAAACTTGTAAAACATGACGCATGCTAATTTACCAATTGAACTTGATACAATAGGGTTGCTTTCAAGGTCGTGTGATAGACTGTCAGTGTTTACAGGTAGAAAGTGACTCACAGCTTTTGTGTATAAACAGACAAGAGATCGACTTAAGTCACGGGTCATTAGTGAAGCGATGTGATTTTCATATTTAGAATGTAGTTTAATTAACTCCTCAGCCGTGAGGGATTCTATATCTTCTGTCATGTATTGTTTACCAAGAAAAGCTTTTGATTTTCCAGAAACAACTACAGACAAAAGACGCTGTTTTTTCGAGTCTAAGTCTTTGTTTTCTACAACGTTGATATTGTTTAGAAGAAGTAATTCATTTTGATTCATTTTATAATAAAAAATATTTTTTTTGAAACTATAATTAAACATATTAAATACACATTTCAGAATGTACACACATAACCGATGGATTAATTAACTCAGGGTGTTAACCCCCTGTTGGTATTACTCTGCTGAGAGGTACATAAAAGAGTGATTGTTAAAATAATAATGCAGTAGCGGCCGGTATGTTAGGCAAACTTGCCGGGGTGCTGTTTTAATACTAACACTTCTGGAAATATGGGCGGCGTGATCATTACATAGTTTGTTAGCAAAAGTCGTAAAAATTATGGAGTAAAAAAAAAATGTCCAATTCCTCTCATATTCTCATTCTCTCCCATGACCATATTGCTATGACGGCATTTGTTTAACCAGTAGACTGTGTTCAGTTGGCTCATTTGACATGTAATGTTCATGTTTTGACACGACAGAATTGACAATTTCTCAAAGTGTTGGCTCATTTGACATGTAACGTTCATGTTTTGACACAACAGAATTGACAATTTCTCATAAAGTGTATCAGCCACAAATAAACATATTTGCATAATAGTTGTTTGTCTTATTACCAAACTAGAAGCAGCCATACCAACGCCCTCTATTTAAGGTCAAAGTTGTGGGTGTACCCCTAGTATTTAATTAGTTTTTTTTGCAATCCTGTTTTATAAAAGTGATAGGACCTACAGACTGTTTTAATCACAGATTGTCATATGACACTGTACATCATCTTACTTTACTTCAAGATGGAATATGCCTACCCGGCACCGGCCTCCACGTGGCGTAGGTGGGTAGTCCGCTCAGTCCCTGACCGAGTGGGCTAGCGGACGGGTGCCATCTTTGTCCAGGATTAGGACTTGATGTCAGCAGATATGTTGTTCAGCCTTTTCACTGGTCCGGTTTTTAAGGAGCTGTGCTAACCTAGGTCGTACCATGTTGGATTGGTCCTTAAAAATACTCGTGACTTTTTGGTCCTTTGGATCCCAAGTGTTTGCCGTGCTTGGAGACCCGTGTCGGGGGAGAAGAGGATCCTGGTGGCTGAAACACTCCACTTTGGCCTTGACTTCTGCCTAAACGGGAGGCTAGTCGTACCGGCCTAGTCAATCGGCTCTTGTCACGTTGAGCCCTATCCCACTGTTGACATGCGGGTTGCTATACGGAGCACCATGCTATAGCCTTTGCTGCTGATTAGGTGCTTTACGCCAGTATTCCCCTGCATTCAACGGTGTGATCGAAGGCGGTGGCTCAAACGGTTCAATCGGGCTTACCCCCTTGAGTATATCTTTCGGGCAGTCTCCATTGTGCGTCGGCTGGAGACCCGCCGACAGTTGCACTTTCCCTTGTTGGGCTCGGTGGCGGGCGGGGACCCCCGGGGGATGAATATCTCTACTAATATAATATGGATAAAACAAAAAAACCAAAACTAGCACAGAAACGGCATATAGACACCGAATTTGAACATGACAGTGATTCAGACTGTGAGGAAGCGACGCCTCAGGCGTCGGCCGTATGGCCTCGCTTCCTCATTGTCCATAGCAAGATGAAGGAGAAACCAGTTACCAAGCTGCATCCTTTTCTGGTGGGGGAGACCCTCAGGAGCCGTGTTGGCAGGCCTGACGCCCAGCGCCTCAGGTCTGGTGACTTGCTGGTGGAGTGCCGTACTCGGGCACACTCCAGCGGGCTACTGGGGCTCTCTTCCATCGGAGACACTCCTGTGGAAGTCACACCCCACAAAACTATGAATTCGTCAAGAGGCGTAATCAAAGATCAAGCTTTGGCAGAACTGTCAGAAGATGAACTTGTAAGGAACCTTAAGTCTCAGGGGGTGACTTGCGTCAGGCGCTTCGCTTCCAAGCGAGGTGGTGGGGAGATCCGTCTCCCTACCATCATCCTGTCGTTTGGCACCCCCACCCCTCCTACTACCATCTGGGGAGGTTACTACTCCCTGCGAGTGAAAAAGTACGTCCCTCTTCCCCTCCGGTGCTTTAAGTGCCAAAAGTATGGCCATGGGCAGAAGACGTGCCGTCAGGCAGAGGCTTCATGCGCCCGTTGCACTAGGCCCGGACACTCTGCTGAGTCCTGCACAGCCACCCCCCTGTGTGTGAATTGCCAGGGGGCGCATATGGCTTCGGATAAGAAATGCCCTCGTTGGATATCCGAGTGCAAGATTCAGCAGGTGCGTGTGGAGAAGGGGTTGTCCTTTCTGGATGCCAAAAAACTGGTTGAAGGCCCTGGTGCAGCTGCGGCTGCCCCAACCTCTAACACCTCTGTGTATACTTTTAGTGCAGCGGTGGCAGGCAAGCGCCCCACCAAAGACTTTTCATGTCAGACCCCAACTTCTTGGTTGGGGGCGGAGCCTCGGCTCATCTCGCCCCTGGAGAGTAACCCTCCTCCGGTGGTGACAAGGAGCCAGGGAACGCAGAAGGCGGACACGGCCGGTCCGGTTGTGCCGCCTTCTGTTGCCCCTAAGCCTCAGCCCCCACCCAAACCTGTTAGTCAGTCAACTCCAAAGGCTTCTGGCTCTGGTCAGCCTTCTAAGGCCGCTAACTCTAGCGGCAGGAACGCTGCCCAGGACCAGAAGTCTAAGAAATCTATGGGACCGCTGTGCGCACGGGCCCAGAAGGGGAACACAGATGTCCCCCTTCAAAACAAATATGCTGCACTGGAGGAGCAGATGGAGGGAGTGGAAGTTGTTGTTGCTGATGCTGCGGCAGCTCCACCCCCTTCCTCTCCGAAGAACCAGAGGAGGCCCGGGAGCCGGCCCCCCTCTGTTTCTTCAACTCCTTCCAAGGTAAAGGAAAAAGGGGGGAAAAACTCCTTACCCCCAGATAAGACTTCATCATGGACTCTTTGCTTCAGTGGAATTGTCGTGGTTTTCAAGCTAACTTTGAGGAATTGCGTCTTTTAGTCAAGTTCTATAACCCCTCAGTAATATCTCTTCAGGAGACTTACCTGAAGACTTCTGACCCTGTGTCCTTTAATGGTTTTAATGTTATACATAAAGGCTCTGATTCGGAGAGGCGCTCGGGTGGAGCGGCTCTTCTCATTAGTAGCCAAATTTTATGTAGCCCCGTTAGCGTCGACACCTGTCTTCAGGCTGTCGCAGCTCGGGTTACCTTAAAGAAGACCATAACCATATGCAGTATTTACCTGCCACCATCACTGCGGGTCTGTAGCAATGATATTTTTAACTTAGTAGATCAACTGCCCCCTCCCTTTATTCTCATGGGGGATTTTAACGGTCACGCTCACCTTTGGGGCAGTGACCACTATGATGGCAGAGGTCAAATGTTAGAAGATGTTTTTTCTCAACTTAACCTATGTGTCTTTAACGATGGCTCACCTACATACTCTAACCCAGGTTCAGGATCTAGTTCTGTTCTAGACCTCACTGTGTGTGATCCTTCTCTCATGCTGGACTTTGACTGGAAGGTTCACGATGACCTGTGTGGTAGTGACCACTTCCCAGTAGTCCTGTCATCGGTCAGCTGTGTGGAGGATTCGCCGGTGGGGCGCTGGAATCTCAAGAAAGCTAACTGGCCTCTGTTTGCCTCCCTCTGTCAGTCTCGTCTTACAGAGGAGGTGGTCATGTCAGCTGAAGAACCTGTTTCTTGTTTTACTTTGATTTTGTTGGACGTAGCAGGTGAAACCATCCCTAGAACTTCCACATCAGTCCCTCGGAGGCCGAGAGTACCATGGTTCAATGAAGAGTGCCGCAAGGCCCAAAAAATACGCAAATCTGCTCAGCGACGTGCTTTTCGTAATCCGTCGCAAGCAAATATTTTAACATTTAAAAGACAGCGGGCGAAAGCCCGTTACATTTTTAAACGCGAACGCCGTGCTTCCTGGAGACGCTTTGTCTCATCTTTATCTTCTAGGACTCCGTCCCAAAAAGTCTGGAAGGCTGTTCGAAGAATTAGGGGCAGGGGTGGCTCGGCTTCTGTCGGCCATCTTAGAGATGGTGCCAGTTTGGTCACAGATAAAAAGGCTGTGGCCAATTTGCTTGCCTCCACCATTGCCCATAATTCTTCAACAGAGAATTATTCACCTTTCTTCCAGAGAGAGAAGGAGAAGCGAGAATCTTGTGCTTGTGATTTTATATCAGATAACTCGGAAGACTATAATGCCCCCTTTACATTTTCAGAATTGCAGCAAGCCATGCTGAAATGTACTGACTCTGCTGCTGGATTAGATACCATCCATTATCAGCTCTTAACTCATCTGCCTGAGGATTCACTCCTTGTACTTCTCAAGGCCTTTAACCATATCTGGATAACCGGTCGTTTTCCGCCATCTTGGCGCCAGGCTGTGGTTGTGCCAATCCCCAAGCCGGGTAAGGATCCTTCCGACCCGGGCAACTACCGGCCAATAGCTTTGACATCATGTTTATGTAAGACTATGGAACGCTTGGTCAACGCCCGACTGGTGTGGCATCTTGAGTCACATGGTCTCATCACAGACCTCCAGTGCGGTTTCCGGGGCTTCCGTAGTACAACTGACCATCTAGTCCGCTTTGAGTCTTTTATCCGAGATGCTTTTGTCAACAAGCAGCATGTCTATGCAATTTTCTTTGATCTTGAAAAGGCATATGACACTACCTGGAAGTATGGTATAATGTCTGATTTGTCGGACATGGGTTTTAAAGGGCACCTGCCTGTTTTTATTCACAATTTTTTGTCTAACAGGTCGTTCCATGTCCGTGTGGGCTCCACCCTCTCCGACTCCTTTGAACAGGAGATGGGTGTCCCGCAGGGCAGCATTCTATCTCCTGTTTTATTTAGCATTAAAATAAATAACATTGTAAAGGCCGTCAAGGATGATTCTGAATGCTCTTTGTTTGTGGACGACTTTGCTTTGTGTGCACGAGGTCGAGGACTTGCGTCCCTTGAGAGGCGCTTGCAGCTGTGCGTTGATCGCATCCAGGGGTGGGTGTCTCTCAACGGATTCAGGTTCTCGCCCTCCAAGACAGTCTGTGTGCATTTTACTAACCAGATGAAATTTTTTCCAAAACCTACCCTGAGCATTGCTGGAGTGCCAATTCAGGTGGCCGAAGAGGCAAAGTTTCTGGGGGTCATCTTTGACAAAAGATTGACCTTCCGCAACCATGTTAACTACCTTAGAACCTCTTGTCGGAAGGCCCTCGACATTCTTCGTGTCGTTGGTCGTACTGACTGGGGTGCAGACCGTATCGTCTTACTTCGACTGTACCGGGCCATTGTTCGGTCCAAACTGGATTACGGCTCTGTGGTATATGGCTCGGCTTCCAAGTCTGTTCTACAGCGTCTGAACACAATTCACCATCAAGGTCTGCGCATATGTCTGGGAGCCTTCAGGACATCTCCAGTTCCTAGTCTGTATGCAGAGGCAGGGGAGCCTTCTCTCAGGCTCCGCCGCATCCGCCTCATGCTCAGCTACGTTCTGAAGCTGAAGGCCCATCCAGAAAATCCTGCCTATGATTGTGTTTTTACCCCGTCGTTTGCAGAGATTTACGATGCCCATCCGGGAGCTGTCCGTCCACTTTCCTTCCGTGTCCGACCTCATCTGCAGGCGGCCGGAGTGGACCTGGACAAAGTTTCGGAATCTCTGCAACACGTCACTCCACCCTGGCTACTACCAGTTCCTGACATCTTGCTGGACTTGACTGCCCACAAGAAGGATTGTACTCCACCAGCCATATACCAACAGAGCCTCAATGAACTCCTTTCAATTTTTCCTGGCTATTGTCGTCTTTATACGGATGGGTCCAAATCTGAGGATGGAAGAGTGGCTGCGGCTGCAGTGTCCTCTCGCCATCCTAGACGCCCATTTAAGCTCCGTCTCCCTGACCATTCCTCTGTATTTAGTGCCGAACTGCAGGCCATTCTGCTAGCACTCAAGCATGCCTATCAGTCTCGGGAAAGGAACTTCCTGATTCTGTCTGACTCTCTTTCTGCCCTGCAGGCCCTTCAGGGCGCGGGAACAGACCATCCACTGCTGGTGCAGATTAGAGAGCTCTACGCGGACTTGATGAAGGAATATTATGACATCATTTTTATTTGGGTCCCAGGCCATGTGGGCATCGAAGGCAACAGAATCGCAGATTCTGCTGCCAACAGTGCCCGCAGTGACCCTGTCCCTGACACACAGACTGTCTATAGTGATTTTAAACCTGGTATTAGTGCGTACATAGCCCGCGAGTGGCAGTCCGAGTGGGACAAAGAGGAAGGGAACAAGCTTCATGAAGCTCTTCCTAAGTTGTCTGACAGTCTACCTTTCCGCTGCGGCAGCCGCCGTGAGGAGACTGTCCTTGCTCGGCTCCACATCGGGCACACGTATGTTACGCACTCTTACTTACTTAAACAGGATGAGCGTCCATGGTGTTTTGCCTGTGATGAGCAGTTTTCTGTTCGACACTTTTTGCTGTATTGTGCTGACCTCATTGACACCAGATATAAACACTTCACAGCAGACTCCTTGAAGGTTTTGTTCCGGGATGTTCCTCCGGACAAAATCTTCAATTTTTTGAGAGAATGCAATATTTTTAACAAGATCTGAGCATTCATTGACTATGTGAATTTTTTCTTTGCCCTTTTTGAGAGTCTGTAGACGTTTCTTTTAAAGACATGTGCGACATTTTAGCCTGAGATTTTTAATCTATATTTACATCTTGTCTTAAGACCTTGCTTTTAGTCTGGCTGACCAGATTTTTACCCATCCCGCCGTGAGATGGCCTTAGTCGCCTGCTCGGCGTTAAACCCAAATAACTAACTAACTAACTATCAAGATGGAATATTATCAACTAGAGTTGTGTTGTATTTTTTGAGGTCAAGGTCATAGCTGTCACATGTATTGGAGCTTTTTTGCATCTCTAAAATCACTGGACAATCAATCCAGATAGTCAATGATAACATTCTTAATTTTTAAAGGAAATACCAGAAACTCGTTGCTGCCGTAAAGGTCAAGGTCACAGCAGCTATTGTATTGGAATCTAAGTGCAGCTGAAAATTCTGACGGAACTAAACCAATTCAAACTAAATTTAAGATACTGACACTACAACTCGTAGAATGTTTGATGAGAGAATCAGGCTGTCATCCTCAAGGCAAGGTCATGGATATTCGTGTGATGCATTCTTTTCTCTTAAGTTAAAAGGCTTGACTCATTGGATCTAAATTTAAGGCCATGTTACTCGAAATAAAAGTTAAGTACCATTAACCAAAATACGGACCTTAACCTCAGGGTCAAGGTCATGACTACTGACCATATTTGCTAGAACCTTGGTGTAGTTAATGAAAAGAAAAGGGGAAACTGCCAGTGCTAATATTTTAGGAAGGTTACAAAGTAAAGTAGATTATAGCACTGTCAGGGGAGAGAAATGTGCATGATCGACCAGTGATCATAGATCTACTGTGGCCAAAGCACAAAAAAAAAAAAAAAAAAGATAGGAAAGAGAGGGGGCGCTAAAAAAGTGACTGAAAGCAATGCATATGGAAGCCCCCCCGAAGGGGGGCGTATCACATATCCCACTGTTCCAGCCACTCAGTGCATGGAAATTTAAATCTAGGTCCCCCCGAGGGGGGTCCAGATATTTAGCCGGTGTGGACAGCTGTTTCGGTCTTGGCGACCTCCTCAGCACACCATCGGCGATACTGGAGGAGGCAGGAATTTCTGCCTACCTGCAAAGACAACCACATTTTACTGTGGTGTCTGCAAGGGCATACATTCCATGCCACCACCTAGAGCCAAATTTCCATGCACCCTAAAAGAGAACCTACCAAAAGGGGGGAAGGGGTTGCAGTCGATATTGTAGTAGTAAATGAAAAGAAAAGGGGAGACTGCCAGTGCTAATATTTTAGGAAGGTTACAAAGTAAAGTAGATTATAGCACTGTCAGGGGAGAGAAATGTGCATGATCGACCAGTGATCATAGATCTACTGTGGCCAAAGCACAAAAAAAAAAAAAAAAAGATAGGAAAGAGAGGGGGCGCTAAAAAAGTGACTGAAAGCAATGCATATGGAAGCCCCCCCGAAGGGGGGCGTATCACATATCCCACTGTTCCAGCCACTCAGTGCATGGAAATTTAAATCTAGGTCCCCCCGAGGGGGGTCCAGATATTTAGCCGGTGTGGACAGCTGTTTCGGTCTTGGCGACCTCCTCAGCACACCATCGGCGATACTGGAGGAGGCAGGAATTTCTGCCTACCTGCAAAGACAACCACATTTTACTGTGGTGTCTGCAAGGGCATACATTCCATGCCACCACCTAGAGCCAAATTTCCATGCACCCTAAAAGAGAACCTACCAAAAGGGGGGAAGGGGTTGCAGTCGATATTGTTGTAGTAAATGAAAAGAAAAGGGGAGACTGCCAGTGCTAATATTTTAGGAAGGTTACAAAGTAAAGTAGATTATAGCACTGTCAGGGGAGAGAAATGTGCATGATCGACCAGTGATCATAGATCTACTGTGGCCAAAGCACAAAAAAAAAAAAAAAAAAGATAGGAAAGAGAGGGGGCGCTAAAAAAGTGACTGAAAGCAATGCATATGGAAGCCCCCCCGAAGGGGGGCGTATCACATATCCCACTGTTCCAGCCACTCAGTGCATGGAAATTTAAATCTAGGTCCCCCCGAGGGGGGTCCAGATATTTAGCCGGTGTGGACAGCTGTTTCGGTCTTGGCGACCTCCTCAGCACACCATCGGCGATACTGGAGGAGGCAGGAATTTCTGCCTACCTGCAAAGACAACCACATTTTACTGTGGTGTCTGCAAGGGCATACATTCCATGCCACCACCTAGAGCCAAATTTCCATGCACCCTAAAAGAGAACCTACCAAAAAGGGGGAAGGGGTTGCAGTCGATATTGTAGTAGTAAATGAAAAGAAAAGGGGAGACTGCCAGTGCTAATATTTTAGGAAGGTTACAAAGTAAAGTAGATTATAGCACTGTCAGGGGAGAGAAATGTGCATGATCAACCAGTGATCATAGATCTACTGTGGCCAAAGCACAAAAAAAAAAAAAAAAGATAGGAAAGAGAGGGGGCGCTAAAAAAGTGACTGAAAGCAATGCATATGGAAGCCCCCCCGAAGGGGGGCGTATCACATATCCCACTGTTCCAGCCACTCAGTGCATGGAAATTTAAATCTAGGTCCCCCCGAGGGGGGTCCAGATATTTAGCCGGTGTGGACAGCTGTTTCGGTCTTGGCGACCTCCTCAGCACACCATCGGCGATACTGGAGGAGGCAGGAATTTCTGCCTACCTGCAAAGACAACCACATTTTACTGTGGTGTCTGCAAGGGCATACATTCCATGCCACCACCTAGAGCCAAATTTCCATGCACCCTAAAAGAGAACCTACCAAAAGGGGGGAAGGGGTTGCAGTCGATATTGTAGTAGTAAATGAAAAGAAAAGGGGAGACTGCCAGTGCTAATATTTTAGGAAGGTTACAAAGTAAAGTAGATTATAGCACTGTCAGGGGAGAGAAATGTGCATGATCGACCAGTGATCATAGATCTACTGTGGCCAAAGCACAAAAAAAAAAAAAAGATAGGAAAGAGAGGGGGCGCTAAAAAATTTCCATGCACTGAGTGGCTGGAACAGTGGGATATGTGATACGCCCCCCTTCGGGGGGGCTTCCATATGCATTGCTTTCAGTCACTTTTTTAGCGCCCCCTCTCTTTCCTATCTTTTTTTTTTTTTTGTGCTTTGGCCACAGTAGATCTATGATCACTGGTCGATCATGCACATTTCTCTCCCCTGACAGTGCTATAATCTACTTTACTTTGTAACCTTCCTAAAATATTAGCACTGGCAGTCTCCCCTTTTCTTTTCATTTCCCCCACCCGGGTCTGCCCTGGGGGACTTGGGTGGGGTTAGGTATTTTTTAGTTCCCAGGGTCACCCTGGTCAGCCCCACAGGGTGGGTTTTTCTCTCTATTCTGGGGCATGTGTTTCTGTCTACCCTTTGTCCATTCACCTGTATTTGCCTTTTTAAAACTCTCCCTACTGTCTGCACTGCCTGTAGCTCTTGATATTGGATGTGTGTTGCTAAATGGTCTTAGCTTTATTTAGGCCCCATGTTGTAGGTTTATTTAACGTATTTGACCGGCTGGCGACATACATTCAATTTTCTGTTTAGTTTTTTTTCACAAGCAGTGCAGGCACGTCCTGAGAAAGCCTTGTTGCTGTCGGGACATTAAGCAATGTACAATCAATCATTTTCTTTTCATTTACTACTACAATATCGACTGCAACCCCTTCCCCCCTTTTGGTAGGTTCTCTTTTAGGGTGCATGGAAATTTGGCTCTAGGTGGTGGCATGGAATGTATGCCCTTGCAGACACCACAGTAAAATGTGGTTGTCTTTGCAGGTAGGCAGAAATTCCTGCCTCCTCCAGTATCGCCGATGGTGTGCTGAGGAGGTCGCCAAGACCGAAACAGCTGTCCACACCGGCTAAATATCTGGACCCCCCTCGGGGGGACCTAGATTTAAATTTCCATGCACTGAGTGGCTGGAACAGTGGGATATGTGATACGCCCCCCTTCGGGGGGGCTTCCATATGCATTGCTTTCAGTCACTTTTTTAGCGCCCCCTCTCTTTCCTATCTTTTTTTTTTTTTTTTTTGTGCTTTGGCCACAGTAGATCTATGATCACTGGTCGATCATGCACATTTCTCTCCCCTGACAGTGCTATAATCTACTTTACTTTGTAACCTTGGTGTAGTTAATTTGTCTTGAAACACTCAAACGATTTTATCAACAATTTGAGTGCCTTAGGACAAAGTGTGGCACACACACATTGGTACTTCAGTTAACATTGTTCTGTTGACATTTTTGTAATAACTATAATGAAGAGCTGTGGATGCAACTATCAACTATCTGTCAACTATCAACCCTTATCTTCTACTTGTTCAGCGTGTCTGCCTCATTTCTCTTCTTCTTCTTCAGCCAGCCACAGTCAACATGGTAGATAGCAAAAGCTATCGCAAAGCGATGGCAAAACTGAGTATGTAATGGACCATCCATTGTCTGTCGTCCGTGGTAAACTTTAACATTCGCATTTTCTCGGAGACTGTTCAAGCCTTAAACTTGGCCCAAAGGTACTTTTGGCAAAACCTTTCTAAACATACCAATTTCAATTACCTTTCTCAAAGGTCAAGGTCGCAGGGAGTCCAGAAAGGGGTAATATAGCTGTATTTTGACACAAATTGTTTCTTCTCAAATACTGCTTCAACTTCAAAACCAAACTTGGTACAGAGATGCCTGATGGTGAGACCTTTCTATGTATACTAATTTGGATGCCCCCCTCCTCCCCCCCCTCCCCCTCCCTTCCTCCCCCCTCCCTCCCTCCCTCCCTCCCCCCCTCGGAAAGTTTAAGGGTCACAGTAGGTATCCAAATGCCTGAAAATGACTTTTTGGCTCAGTGCAAAGCAAAAGTGACTATGTTTTGGGCCAGTGGTCGTCCGTCTGCTGTCCGTGGTAAACTTTAACGTTGGCATTTTCTCGGAGACTATTCAAGCCACATTCTTCAAACTTGCCCCAAGGATACTTTGTGGTACGACCTTTCTAAACATACCAATTTGAGTGACCTCTCACAAAGGTCAAGGTCACTGATCAGGAAATAGGTTAAAAAAAAATAGCTTTATTTTGACATAATTTATTTTTCTCAAATACTATTCACAACTTCAAACCCAAACTTGGTACAAAAATACCTGATGGTAAGACCTTTCTATACGTACTAATTTGGTTGATCCCTTGGAAAGGTCAAGGGTCACAAGAGCTCAGGAAATAGGTGAAAAATAACCATATTTTGACAAAAGATGTTTTTTCTCAAATACTATTCACAACTTCAAACCCAAACTTGGTACAAAAATACCTGATGGTAAGACCTATCTATGCATATTAATTTGGATGACACCTCAGTAAGGTCAAGGGTCATAAGGGCTCAGGAAATAGGTCTGAAATGGCCATATTTTGACAAAAGATGTTTTTTCTCAAATACTATTCACAACTTTAAACCTAAACTTGCTACAGAGATACCTGATGGGAAGACCTTTCTATGCACACTAAAGTTGCCTGCTCGGCGTTAAACCCAAATAACTAACTAACTAACTATGCACACTAATTTGGTTGATCCCTCGGAGAGGTCAAGGGTCACGAGAGCACAGGAAATAGGTCTAAATAGCCATATTTTGACAAAAGATGTTTTTTTCTCAAATACTATTCACAACTTCAAACTTAAATTTGGTACCGAGATACCTGATGGTAAGACCTATCTATGCATACTAATTTGGATGACCCCTTGGAAAGGTCAAGGGTCACAAGAGGCTGGCAAATGTGTGTAAAATGCGGATTTTTGATAAAATTGTAAGTAATCAGAAATATTTTGCAAATTTTTTAACCAAATTTGGTACAAAGATAGCTGATGATAAGACCTTTCTATGCATACTAATTTAGTCGACTCATCACAAAGGTCAAGGGTCATGGGGAGTTGACAGATGTGAGAAAAATGCTTACATTTTCAGAAAACATGGATTTTGCTGCTTCAGAAACCAGCCCTTGTCACAAAGGTCACACATGTAAATCAGTCATACACGTGAGTCATAATGGCTTTGTCTTTCTTGTTTGGGGATAGAATTGTAGTTTTTATCGAAGTTTTAGCCAACCTTTCAGTCAGATTTTGCACAGAGGTCGATAAGACCTTTTCATGCATACTAATTTGCTGGTCCCCTCTAAAGGTCAAGGGTCATTACTTTACTTACTTACGCCTGTCACCCCTACCCGGGTATAGGCCGTCGACGAGAGACTTCCAGCAACTCCTGTCATGTGCTTCTTCTTCGATTCTACTCCAGGTGGTTCCCAGTCTCTTGATGTCTGCTTGGAGGTCTCGACGCCAGGAGTTTCTCGGCCTACCTCTTTTCCTCTTTCCCTGGGGGTTCCATGACAATGCCTGCCTAGTGATACTGGAAGCTGGCTTTCTCAGACTGTGACCGATCCATCCCCATCTTCTTCGCCCAATTTCATTCTCTGCTGTTATCTGCTCTGTTCTCTCCCAGAGTCTGACGTTGCTGATCTTCTCTGGCCAGTGGATTTTCAAAATTCTTCTAAGGCAACTGTTCATGAAGGTCTGTACTCTGTTGACTGTAGTTTTTGTCAATCTCCAAGTCTCTGCTCCATATAGGAGAACTGCTTTTACATTGGAGTTGAAAATCCGGACTTTGGTGTGTTGTGACAGCTCTCTGGAACTCCACACTTTTTTCAACTGGAGAAAGGCTGCTTTGGCTTTACCGATTCGTGCTCTGACATCTGCATCAGTGCCGCCTTTTTTGTCTATGATGCTCCCGAGATAGGTGAAGGACTCCACCTCCTCCAACGGGGTGCCAGCAAGCAAGACTGGTTCTTCCCTGGTTGCGTTCAGCCTCATTGTCTTTGTTTTCTGTTTGTGAATGGTGAGGCCCACTTGGGACGAGATGTCAGCAAGCCTCGTGGTCTTGTCCTGCATTTGTTGATGAGTGTGGGACAGTAATGCCAAGTCGTCTGCAAAATCGAGGTCGTCAAGCTGTGTCCACAGTGTCCACTGTATTCCACTTCGTCTGTGCTCTGTGGTCATCTTCATGACCCAGTCTATGGCCAGTAGGAAGAGGAACGGAGACAGCAGACACCCCTGCCTGACACCAGTTCTGACCTGGAGCTCCCTGGTGAACTGCCCTTCGTGGATCACGCGACATGTCATGCCATCGTAGCTGCTCTTGATCAGGCGGACGAGCTTTGTGGGTACACCGTAGTGTCGTAGGAGTTTCCACAGTCTCTCGGTCCACGCTGTCAAATGCTTTCTCATAATCCACAAAGTTGACGTACAGCGGGGAGCTCCACTCCAGAGACTGTTCCACGATGATGCGGAGAGTGGCGATCTGGTCTGTACATGATCGGTTCTTCCTGAATCCTGCTTGCTGGTCTCTCAGCCGGGGGTCAACGGAGCTCTTCATTCTCTCCAGGATGATCCTGTTGAAGACCTTTCCTGGTACTGACAGCAAGGTGATTCCTCTGTAGTTGGAACACTTGCTGAGGTCGCCTTTCTTGGGAAGCTTGATTAGGTACCCCTCCTTCCAGTCAGCCGGCATCACCTCCTCTTCCCAGATCTTTCCAAACAGTGGGTACAGCATCTCCACTGTTGTCTCTAGGTCTGCTTTCAGATACACCGCTGGGATGCCATCTGGGCCTGCTGCTTTGCCGTTCTTCAAAAATGCCACTGCTTTTCTGATCTCTTCCCGGCTGGGTCTGTCACAGCTGATGGGTAGGTCGGTCTCTGCCGGCTGGATGTCTGGGGGGTCAGGTGGGCTAGGTCTGTTCAGTAACTCTTCAAAATACTCGGCCCATCTGTCGAGTTGGTCTGCTCTGTCTGCAATAGGCTTGCCTTCTTTGTCTTTTACTGGTTTTTCTGTATGGCCATACTTGCCTGACAATCTTTTGGTAATGTTGTAGAGCTGTTTCATGTTGCCGCTGCCTGCTGCCTTTTCTGCCTCTGCTGCCAGGCTGTCTGTGTAGGCCCTCTTGTCTGCCCTGATACTCCTCTTCACCTCGCGGTTGGCTTCCCAGTATTCCCCCTGTGCCCTTACTTTGGCTGCTCTCGTGCGACTGTTGTTGACAACTGCTTTCTTCTGCTTCCTCATTTCTATCTTCTTCAAGGTCTGTGCCGATAGCTAGTCCTTGTGATGGTGTTTCCTGAACCCTACAGTGTCTTTGCAGGTTGAGTTCAGAGCCTCTCTAACTGCCTTCCACTGCTGCTCTGTGGTGACCGCCTCCTCTTCATTTACTAGCTCCTGTAGCGCTTGAAACTGGTTGGACAGCACCAGTTTGAACTCTTCTCTAACTTCAGTTTCTCTCAGGAGGCCTACATTATAGCGCTGTCTTCTTGTTGTCTCTGTGCGGCTTTTCTTTAGCGTGAGCTTCATTCTTAAGGTAAGCAGATGGTGGTCGGAGGCGACATCTGCTCCCCTCCTCACTCGAACATCTTGAAGGGATCTTCTAAATTTCTTGCTAATGCAGATATGGTCTATTTGGCTGGGAAGATGCTGCCTCCAATGACAAGTCGGTTTAGAGCACAAAAGTCTACAAACCTCTCCCCGTTCTCACTCATCTCCGAGCCTAGTCCCTGTCTCCCCATCACCTCTTCGTATCCAGTGTTGTCCTCCCCTATTTTGGCATTAAAATCGCCCATGACGATGGTGATGTCTCGCTCTGCACATTTGTCCAAGGCACTCTGGAGTCGGTCGTAGAACTCTTGTTTCTCTTCCTCGTCACTGTCATTAGTGGGCGCATAACACTGGATGACGTTCAGCTTGAGCTTTTTCTTGGTTCTAAAGGCTGCTGTGATAATTCTTGGCCCAAGAGGTTCCCAGCCCATCAGCGCTCTCTGTGCCACTGGTGACAGCATGAATGCTACACCTTCTGTATGGGGGGCATTCTCCTCTTCATGACCTGAATACAGAATCATCTCCCCACTTAACAGCCTTTTCTGGCCAGACTGCGTCCATCTGGCTTCACTGATACCTAGCAGGGAAAGGTTGTACTTTTACATTTCCGCTGCTATCTGGGCGGCCTTTCCGCTCTGGTACATGGTCGTGACATTCCATGTGCCCATGGTTGTATCCATGGATAGAGAGAGGCGGCTCGGTCCTGTGGCTTCCGAAGACTTCCGGCTTTCACCACAGGACGTCATAAGTCTTCTGGTAGAAGAACCTTCCTCCTCCAGGAAAGGAATTACTGTTAGTCTTTTCTTCGGCGTTTTTGTAGCTATTTCTTTTTTTGCAGGGTGGGGAAGCTACCCCCACGCCCAACCCCCTTACTAGGAGGACCAGGGGTTTTCTGTCGGGGTCACCTTCCCTTAGACCATGTTGGTTCACGGCACCTTATTTCATTCGGTGCACCCCTCTCACGAGGGACCCCCTATCCACCACCCAGGGGACGCGCCTCAACGCCATATGGTCCCAGCGCGAGGTCAAGGGTCATGGGGGACCAGAAAAGGGTAAAAAATAGCTATATTTTGACAAAAACCTTTTTCCTGAAATACTATTTTCTACTTCAAACCCAAACTTTCTATAGAGATACTGAAGATAAGGCCTTTTGATGCATACTAATTCAGATGACCCCTTGGAAAGGTCAAGTATGTGGTGTGGGTGGGTAGTCTCCTCAGTTATTGACCGAGTGGGCTAGCAAAGGGGTGCAACCTTTGTCCAGGATTAGGACTTGATGTCGGCAGAATGTTGTTCAGTCTTTCTCACTGGTCCAGTTTTTAAGGAGTTGTGCTAACCCAGCTCTTACCATGCTGGACTGGTCCTTGAAAATACTTCTTAGTTTTTGGTCCTTTGGATCCCAAGTGTTTGCCGTGCTTGATGACCCATGGTCAGGTTAGAAAAGAATCCTGGTGGCTGGGATTCTCTTTGGGTTGTGGCTCACTAGTGCCAACATTCCTCTTTGGCCTTGACTTATACTTAAACAGGAGGCTAGGAGTACCAGCTTAGTCAATCGGCTCTTGTCACGTTGAGCGCTATGCCACTGTTGACATGCAGGTTGATATACTGAGCACTACACTATGTTGGGCTTGTGTGTGTGTGTGTGTGTGTGTGTGTGTGTGTGTGTGTGTGTGTGTGTGTGTGTGTGCGTGCGTGCGAGTGTGTATTGTAGAATCCGTTGTTTCTTTGGTCTTATGACCCCCTCCACTCCCACTCTTTATTTGTAAAGCGCTTAGAGCTTATTTAAGGATAAGCGCTATATAAGTTGCCATTATTATTATTATTATTATTATTATTATATCCTCTGCTGCTTATTTGGTGCTTTACGCCAGTATTCCCCTGCATTCAACAGTGTGATGGCTCAGACGGTACAATTGGGCTTAACCCCCTGAATATATATTACGGGCAGTCTCCATGCATCCATCATGCGTCAACTGGAGACCTGCCGACAGATGCACGTTCCCTCATTGGGCTTGGTGGTGTAATCTGTGTAATATTGTAATATGGAAACAACAACAAAACTAAAAATGGGACAAAAGCGGCACTTTGCCACTGACATTGCACTGGATAGTGACTCGGACTGTGGGGAAGCGACACCTCATGCATCGGCCGTCTGGCCTCGCTTCCTCATTGTCCATAGCAAAGTGCAAGAGAAGCCTGTTTGCAAGCTGCATCCTTTTCTGGTGGGGGAGACCCTCAGGAGCTGTGTTGGCAGGCCTGATGCTCAAGGTCACAGCACAGCCATCCCCCTGTGCGTGAATTGCCTAGTGGCGCATATGGCTTCGGATAAGAAATGCCCTCTTTGGATATCCGAGTGCAGGATTCAGCAGGTGCGTGTGGAGAAGGGGCTGTCCTTTGTGGATGCAAAAAACCTGATTGAAGGCACCGGCGCAGCTAAGGCTGCCTCAAACACTAGTAACAGTGACTAACACCTCATGTGTTCACATTCAGCGCTGCGGTGGCAGGCAAGCACCCCACCAAAGATTTCTCATGCCAAACCTCGTCTTGGTTGAGGATGGAGCCTCGGATTCTCTCACCTCTGGAGAGTAACCCTCCTCCAGTGGTGATAAGGGACCAGGGAACGCAGAAGGTGGACACTCCAGGTCCGGTAGCGCTGACTTCTGCTGTCCCTAAGGCAGCTTCAGCCCCCACCCAAGCCTGTCAGTCTGCCCACTGCAAATGCCTCTGGCTCTGGTCAGCCAAGGCCGCTAATTCTAGCGGCAGGAACGCTGCCCAGAACCAGAAGGCAAAGAACTTATGGGCCCGCTGTGCGCACAGACCTAGAAGGGGGACACTGAGGTCCCTCTTCAAAATAAATTTGCTGCACTGCAGGAGAAGATGGAGGATGGATGGATGCCCCATTCAAGCCGCGACTACCTATTTCAAATGCAAGAGGCATGGATCCTCGTGAGCCCCTGCAGATGCACGGGCTCATGAGGATAAATACCACATGCCATGTACAAGCCTCAAATGCGAGAAACATAGATCCTCATGAGCTCCTGCAGGTGCATGTGCTCATAAGGATGGCTGCCTCGTGCAGTTTACACTCGCATCTGTACTTCTCGCGAGTGTAAGTTATTACGTTTAGTACTGCATGATAAAAGTGTGTATGGTGCCATAACTCCATAGCTTCTGTCGATACATAACTGACTTGCCAGGACTTCTGGACTTTTCTTACATCTTTTGCAGACTTGACTGAGTGTCTTAAGTGAACGCTGCGTTTTTGTAGCGCTTTCACTTAATACATTCCACTGAGCACTTCCATGTGGAAGCTTTATTAAACTATTCTCATCTAAATCGGCATTTATTAAGCTGTACTGTAGACATTGCAGGAAATTTGACTGTGGACACTGATGGACTGTTTTATTTACAGTGATTCGTTTTATTGTGGGTGCTCCACGGCGTAAGTTCTGTTTTCGTTGTCATTGCATGTATTTATCCACAGCAGCACAAACAATACCTAAACAGACGTGGAGTATTGTGACATTGCTCCTTCAGGGTAGCGGACATTGATACTTCCCGTATACACTTCAGTTGTGGGAGAGCGTTTTTCATGACGCTCAGCTGTTGTAATCTCTGAACGTTTGATCATCACATTTTGTCTTCATACTTTATTGTTTTCTTTGATTGTTTTGTTTTCTCTTTACATTGACTGTCCATCTTTGATTGACATTTGCTCAACCACCGCTATTGTAGTTGCTATGTCATTTTGAAACAAAATACAGCTGTTAGCGAAATACTCATGGCTAGAGGCAAACAGAAAAAAAACATAAATTATGAGTGAGTCACCTCAGTACTTTTCATCTTTATAATAAGGTATCTGACCTGTTGGCATTCCTTAACAATCCTACACTGTTTAACATTTTCGGCCTGACCGAGTCGCATCTGAATTTAAATATCAGTGATGATGTGGTGAAAATTCCTAATTTTAGTATCATGAGAAGATTCCTTCTGTCACTGTCAAACAGACATTGCTGTATACATTTATCACTTAGTCTGTAGGCGTAAAGACTTAGAAATGGCTGAAGTAGAGTGTGTGTGGATTGAGGTCATAAGCCCGTACTGCTCACCGTCATTTGACGAGTTTCTTTACTGCAATTTGGCATCTGCCTTCGAGTGGTATGACAATTTTTACTACTAACCTAGACAAAGTATGTAAAGGTCAAAATGACGTCATTCTTCTAGGTGACTTTAATATAGACATGATTAAACCCCAGCCTGCATGGGAAACTACATCTTCTTTATTTGGCCTAGTACAGCTACCCCCACCAGAATTATCGCCACAAGCTCTACGCTCATTGACCATGTCTATACAAACCACAGGCGGTGACCGATGTTAGTGTTTCAGATCTTAGTGTTAGTGACCACTGCCACGCGATTTGTTGCTGGTCTATAAAACTCCCCAAATAAAAGAAACATTGTCATACCACAACAACCTACAGGTCGTTTAAGCATTTTAATCGTAATGAGTTTCTACATGATCTTAGTAACACTCGTTTTGACGAGGTCCTTCTCACAGATGATCCAAATATTGCGCTCTCCACTTGGTGCAGTCAAAGACAATACATTATAAGACTAACTGATAAAAGCAAGGTCAGTGTAAAGGTTCAGTCCCTTTGCTTACTCGTGCTGTGTTGCTAGGCTTTCTGAAGGGGAACACGGCATATACATGTGCTATGTGCGTGTATTGCACAGGACTGATTCTTTTTCAATTAAAAAAATATATTATTACTTTTTTTTTATAAGAGCTTTGATTCTAATATATTTTTCTCTGAATTTTGCTATTTAATTTAAAGATTTTTGTGTGTGAAAAGTAGAAAATTAACAAGATATATCAATAAATTCAGGCGGCACTTTCTTGTTGCTGTAAGAATAGGTTGATGTATAGCATGCACACGTGCACATGCATGCACGCACAAGCACACACACAAACCAAAAACTTTTTTTTGTTGTTGTTTTTTTTTTTTTTTTTAAATGATCAGTCACTCTGGTCAGTATTCATACATTTACAGCTGGCAAGGGTATTACCACCAATCTATCAATAAACAGCCCTGAAAGTCAAAAATTTTGCCCACCAGCCTTTGGCTAGTGACTTCCAAGTTTTACTAGCCAAACTGAAAATGTTACTAGCCAAAACTGAAAATTTTACTACTGAAAATAGCCCCCCAACTCAACAATATAATGTACCACACAGAGAGTGTTTTCTGCCCAGAGGCATTGAAAACAAATATTTGAACAGACTATCATAGCCAAGTTAATGTTTATGACCTGACTTCAGGCTTTTGATAGTATCAAGTGGAGAAATAACTGACAAAGTCCCCATGTGAACTGTGGTGGGATTTTTTATTTATTTATTTTTTGTAAGTAGAGCTGGGCTTGTGTTTGCACAACAGGTTAAAGGATCTGTAGACTCCCAGGTATAAATTTTAGAGGGTATACAGACCCCCATCCTAGCATTATAGAGGGTCCGCAGATTTATTTAAGAAAAACTGCATCATCTGTATGTTCCTTAAAATAAATTATCCCCACCCGGGTCTGCCCTGGGGGACTTGGGTGGGGTTAACTACATTTTAGTTCCCAGGGTCACCCTGGTCAGCCCCACAGGGTGGGTTTTCCCTATATTCTGGAGCATGTTTCTGTCTACTCTTGGTCCATTCACCTGTATTTGTCTTTTTAAAACTCTCCCATCTGTCTGCACTGCCTGTAGCTCTTGATATTGAATGTGTCTTAGCTTTATTTAGGCCCCATGGCGTAGGTTTATTTAACGCATTGGACCGGCTGGCGACATACATTCAATATATATATATATTTTTTTTTTCACAAGCAGTGCAGGCATGTCCTGAGAAAGCCTTGTTGCTGTCGGGATGATAAACAATGTACAATCAATCAATCATTAAAATAAATTCTCATTACGCTCTCTCCTCTTAAAATGTGTTGTGACAGTGTGTGCGTGTCCTTTCCATGATACTGATTCTTTAACTGGTGAGCTATCGCGCAAAAGCCTGTCTCCCTCGCTCTCTCACACACAGAAAAACATATATCTATTTATTTATTTGTATGATCGTTTGATAATGTATTGTAACAGAGAATATAGCGTTTTCTGCTGAACACGGCAGATTGACAACCAAAGTGTGACTTGTCTAAACTCTGTGTGTAGTGTGTGTGTGTGTGTGTATAAACTGATGTACTTCAAAGCTTGTTTCAACCCGTTTAACCACTCAGAAAGACGTGTTTCTCCAATTTTTGCCTAATAACTGCATGTGTACCAGAAGATGGATCGACCACGATTAAAAAATAACTGACAAACTTACTTACTTACTTACGCCTGTCACCCCTACCCGGGTATAGGCCGTCGACGAGAGACCTCCAGCAACTCCTGTCCTGTGCTTCTCCTTCGATTCTACTCCAGGTGGTTCCCAGTCTCTTGATGTCTGCTTGGAGGTCTCGACGCCAGGAGTTTCTCGGCCTACCTCTTTTCCTCTTTCCCTGGGGGTTCCATGACAATGCCTGCCTAGTGATACTGGAAGCTGGCTTTCTCAGACTGTGACCGATCCATCCCCATCTTCTTCGCCCAATTTCATTCTCTGCTGTTATCTGCTCTGTTCTCTCCCAGAGTCTGACGTTGCTGATCTTCTCTGGCCAGTGGATTTTCAAAATTCTTCTAAGGCAACTGTTCATGAAGGTCTGTACTCTGTTGACTGTGGTTTTTGTCAGTCTCCATGTCTCTGCTCCATATAGGAGAACTGCTTTTACATTGGAGTTGAAAATCCGGACTTTGGTGTGTTGTGACAGCTCTCTGGAACTCCACACTATTTTCAACTGGAGAAAGGCTGCTCTGGCTTTACCGATTCGTGCTCTGACATCTGCATCAGTGCCGCCTTTTTTGTCTATGATGCTCCCGAGATAGGTGAAGGACTCCACCTCCTCCAACGGGGTGCCAGCAAGCAAGACTGGTTCTTCCCTGGTTGCGTTCAGCCTCATTGTCTTTGTTTTCTGTTTGTGAATGGTGAGGCCCACTTGGGACGAGATGTCAGCAAGCCTCGTGGTCTTGTCCTGCATTTGTTGATGAGTGTGGGACAGTAATGCCAAGTCGTCTGCAAAATCGAGGTCGTCAAGCTGTGTCCACAGTGTCCACTGTATTCCACTTCGTCTGTGCTCTGTGGTCATCTTCATGACCCAGTCTATGGCCAGTAGGAAGAGGAACGGAGACAGCAGACACCCCTGCCTGACACCAGTTCTGACCTGGAGCTCTCTGGTGAACTGCCCTTCGTGGATCACGCGACATGTCATGCCATCATAGCTGCTCTTGATCAGGCGGACGAGCTTTGTGGGTACACCGTAGTGTCGTAGGAGTTTCCACAGAGTCTCTCGGTCCACGCTGTCAAATGCTTTCTCATAATCCACAAAGTTGACGTACAGCGGGGAGCTCCACTCCAGAGACTGTTCCACGATGATGCGGAGAGTGGCGATCTGGTCTGTACATGATCGGTTCTTCCTGAATCCTGCTTGCTGGTCTCTCAGCTGGGGGTCAACGGAGCTCTTCATTCTCTCTAGGATGATCCTGTTGAAGACCTTTCCTGGTACTGACAGCAAGGTGATTCCTCTGTAGTTGGAACACTTGCTGAGGTCGCCTTTCTTGGGAAGCTTGATTAGGTACCCCTCCTTCCAGTCAGCCGGCATCACCTCCTCTTCCCAGATCTTTCCAAACAGTGGGTACAGCATCTCAACTGTTGTCTCTAGGTCTGCTTTCAGAGACTCCGCTGGGATGCCATCTGGCCCTGCTGCTTTGCCATTCTTCAAAAATGCCACTGCTTTTCTGATCTCTTCCCGGCTGGGTCTGTCACAGCTGATGGGTAGGTCGGTCTCTGCCGGCTGGATGTCGGGGGGGTCGGGTGGGCTAGGTCTGTTCAGTAACTTTCAAAATACTCGGCCCATCTGTCGAGTTGGTCTGCTCTGTCTGCAATAGGCTTGCCTTCTTTGTCTTTTACTGGTCTTTCTGTATGGCCATACTTACCCGACAATCTTCTGGTAATGTCGTAGCCTACCCGGCACCGGCCTCCACGTGGCGTGGGTGGGTAGTCCACTCGGTCCCTGACTGAGTGGGCTAGCAGACATGTGCCATCTTTGTCCAGGATTAGGACTTGATGTCAGCAGATATGTTGTTCAGTCTTTTTCACTGGTCCGGTTTTTAAGGAGCTGTGCTTACCCAGGTCTTACCATGTTGGATTGGTCCTTAAAAATACGCGTGAGCTTTTGGTCCTTTGGATCCCAAGTGTTTGCCGTGCTTGGAGACCTGTGTCGGGGGAGAAGAGGATCCTGGTGGCTGAAACACTCCACTTTGGCCTTGACTTCTGCCTAAACGGGAGGCTAGTCGTACCGGCCTAGTCAATCGGCTCTTGTCACGTCGAGCCCTATCCCCCTGTTGACATGCGGGTTGTTATACGGAGCACCATGCTATAGCCTCTGATGCTGATTGGGTGCTTTACGCCAGTATTCCCCTGTATTCAACAGTGTGATAGAAGGCGGTGGCTCAAACGGTTCAATCGGGCTTACCCCCTTGAGTATATCTTTCGGGCAGTCTCCATTGTGCGTCGGCTGGAGACCCGCCGACAATTGCACTTTCCCTTGTTGGGCTCGGTGGCGGGCGGGGACCCCCGGGGGATGAATATCTATCATACTATAATATGGAAAATATCAAAAAACCAAAACTGGCACCAAAGCGGCACATAGCCACTGACATTGACCTTGAAAATGATAGCGACTCTGATTGTGGGGAAGCGACGCCTCAGGTTTCGGCCGTCTGGCCTCGCTTTCTCATTATCCACAGCAAAGTTAAAGAGAAGCCTGTTTCCAAGCTGCACCCTTTCCTGGTGGGGGAGACCCTCAGGAGCCGTGTTGGCAGGCCTGAGGCCCAGCGCCTCAGGTCTGGTGACTTGTTGGTAGAGTGCCGTACCCGGGCACACTCCAATGGGCTACTGAGGCTCTCCTCCATCGGAGACACTCCAGTGGAGGTCACTCCCCACAAAACAATGAATTCCTCTAGAGGAGTGATTAAAGATCAAGCATTGGCCGAACTGTCTGAAGATGAACTTGTACGGAACCTTAAGTCACAGGGGGTGACCTACGTCAGGCGCTTCATTTCCAAACGAGGTGGTAGGGAGATCCGTCTCCCTACCATCATCCTGACGTTTGGCACCCCCACAGCTCCTACTACCATCTGGGGAGGTTACTACTCCCTAAAAGTGAAAAAGTACATCCCTCTCCCCCTTCGGTGCTTTAAGTGCCAAAAGTATGGCCATGGGCAGAAGACATGCCGCCAGGCAGAGGCCCTATGCGCCCGTTGCACTAAGCCCGGACACTCTGCTGAGTCCTGCACAGCCATCCCCCTGTGTGTGAATTGCCAGGGGGCGCATATGGCTTCGGACAAGAAGTGCCCTCGTTGGATCTCCGAGTGCAGGATTCAGCAGGTGCGTGTGGAGAAGGGGCTGTCCTTTGCGGACGCAAAAAAACTGGTTGACGGTCCTGGTGCAGCTGAGGCGGCGCCAAACTCAAATAACAACTTTGTGTATACTTTCAGTGCTGCGGTGGCAGGCAAGCGCCCCACCAAAGACTTCTCTTGTCAAACCCCAACTTCCCCACCCGGGTCTGCACTGGGGGACTTGGGTGGGGTTAGGTATTTTTTAGTTCCCAGGGTCACCCTGGTCAGCCCCACAGGGTGGGTTTTTCTCTCTATTCTGGGGCATGCGTTTCTGTCTACCCTTAGTCCATTCACCTGTATTTGCCTTTTTAAAACTCTCCCTACTGTCTGCACTGCCTGTAGCTCTTGATATTGGATGTGTGTTGCTAAATGGTCTTAGCTTTATTTAGGCCCCATGTTGTAGGTTTATTTAATGTATTTGACTGGCTGGCGACATACATTCAATTTTCTGTTTAGTTTTTTTCACAAGCAGTGCAGGCACGTCCTGAGAAAGCCTTGTTGCTGTCCGGACGTTAAGCAATGTACAATCAATCAATCAATCAATCAAACCCCAACTTCTTGGTTGGGGGCGGAGCCTCGGATCCTCTCACCCCTGGAGAGTAATCCTCCTCCGGTGGTGACGAGGAGCCAGGGAACGCAGAGGGCGGACGCTACCGGTCCGGTGGCACCGCCTTCTGCTGCCCCTAAGCCTCAGCCCCCACCCAAACCTGCTAGTTTGTCAACACAAAAGGTTTCTGGCTCTGGTCAGCCTTCTAAGGCCGCTAACTCTAGCGGCAGGAATGCTGCCCAGGACCAGAAGTCAAAGAAATCTATGGGACCGCCGTGCGCACGGGCCCAGAAGGGGAACATTGATGTCCCCCTTCAAAACAAATATGCTGCGTTGGAGGAGCAGATGGAGGGAGTGGAAGTTGTCGATGCTGCGGCAGCTCCACCCCCTTCATCTCCTAGGAACCAGAGGAGGCCCGGGAGCCGGCCCCCCTCTGTTTCTCCGACTCCTTCCAAGGCAAAGGACAAAGGGGGGAAAAACTCCGCACCCCCAGATAAGACATAATCATGGACTCTCTGCTTCAGTGGAATTGTCATGGTTTTCAAGCTAACTTTGAGGAATTACGTCTTTTAGTCAAGTGCTATAACCCCTCAGTAATATCTCTTCAGGAGACTTACCTGAAGACTTCTGACCCTGTGTCCTTTAATGGTTTTAACGCTATACATAAAGGCTCTGATTCGGAGAGGCGCTCGGGTGGAGTGGCTCTTCTCATTAGTAGCCAAATTTTATGTAGCCCCGTTAGCAGTCTTCAGGCTGTCGCAGCTCGGGTTACCTTGAAGAAGACCATAACTATATGCAGTATTTACCTGCCACCATCCCTGCGGGTCTGTAGTAATGATTTTTTTAATTTAGTTGATCAACTGCCCCCTCCCTTTATTCTCATGGGGGATTTTAACGGTCACGCTCACCTTTGGGGTAGTGACCACTATGATGGCAGAGGTCAGATGTTAGAAGATGTTTTTTCTCAACTTAATCTATGTGTCTTTAACGATGGTTCACCTACATACTCTAACCCAGGTTCAGGATCTAGTTCTGTTCTAGACCTCACTGTGTGTGATCCTTCTCTCATGCTGGACTTTGACTGGAAGGTTCACGATGACCTGTGTGGTAGTGACCACTTCCCAGTAGTCCTGTCATCGGTCAGCTGTGGGGAGGATCCGCCGGTGGGGCGCTGGAATCTTAAGAAAGCTAACTGGCCTCTGTTCGCCTCCCTCTGTCAGTCTCGTCTTACAGAGGAGGTGGTCATGTCATCTGAAGAACCTATTTCTTCTTTTACTACTATTTTGTTGGACGTAGTGGGTGAAACCATCCCTAAAACTTCCGCATCAGTCCCTCGAAAGCCGAGAGTACCATGGTTCAACGAAGAGTGCCGCAAGGCCCAAATAGCGCGCAAATCTGCTCAGCGACGTGCTTTCCGTAATCCGTCGCAAGTAAATATTTTAACCTTTAAAAGACAGAGGGCGAAAGCCCGTTACATTTTTAAACGTGAACGCCGTGCTTCCTAGAGACGCTTCGTCTCATCTTTAACTTCTCGGACTCCGTCCCAAAAAGTATGGAAGGCTGTTCGGAGAATTAGGGGCAGAGGTGGCTCGGCTTCTGTTGGCCATCTTAGAGATGGTGTCAGTTTGGTTACAGATAAAAAAGCTGTGGCCAATTTGCTTGCCTCCACCATTGCCCATAATTCTTCAACGGAGCATTATTCACCTTTCTTCCAGAGAGAGAAGGAGAAACGAGAGTCTCGTATTTGTGATTTTGAGTCCGATAACTCAGAAGACTATAATGTCCCATTTACATTATCAGAATTGCAGCAAGCTTTGCAGAAATGTAATGACTCTGCTGCTGGCCTAGATACCGTCCACTATCAATTCCTAACGCATCTGCCTGAGAGGTCACTCCTTGTACTTCTCAAGGCCTTTAACTAGCAATGCCCACTCAAAATTAAGACACTATCTAGTACTGTAGGAAATATATCCATTTAAAAGAGTTCTTATTTCTGAGTATATAGCAATTTGAATTTTCAGAATCGGATGTAAACTTTCAGAGATATGGCTGATCTAGTGCGGCGATTTTCAACCTGGGTGGGCTGGATAGGGCTCTTCATTACATGACTAAATTAAGGGAAAACAAATGGGCAGCAATTGTCTGCATAAATTTCAGTGTTTAAGAGGTAGAAGCCACAAAACTTGACCGACATAGGTGAAATTTTACACACTTACTGAATTTGACATGCCGAATTCAACTGCGCTGACGGCAATGTGGTAACATGA
The DNA here is from genome assembly GCA_036245525.1 of Semisulcospira habei. NCBI lineage: Eukaryota > Metazoa > Mollusca > Gastropoda > Semisulcospiridae > Semisulcospira > Semisulcospira habei. The sequence goes on from BTPG01000001.1 coordinate 182,439,125, forward strand.
TTGTATGGTTGGTAATTTGCATAAATTTGCATAATTTTAGGAGTATTTTACAAATAGTCATGTCTCTGTGCTGATATAAACCCCAAATGCTTAACATTTGAGTTTGAAATTGCATGTTGAAGTGCAAACATAAGAAAACCACAATAAACATAAGACACATAATCATCTATAACTAATTAGCATAATTAATTAAATCTTAATGAAAATGAAAGCCAACAGTTCAATATTCATCAAAACTTGTTATTCTGTCTAAAAACAAAACAAAGAGTAAAGAGAATAACACAAGTTGTTCTTTTTAAAAAGTATTTCAACACCAACCCAGGCTTAAGTACACACTAATTAAGACTAATTAGCATAACAAGACTATGTTAGTAGCGGCAGGATTTTGAAGTAATAGTTTCTAATACTAATACATTATTTTAGAGATACTGCTGCTAGAGGTACAAGTATGGCTAAGTTGACATTCTTATTATCTAGGTGAGTTATCATTACATGGTAATCATCCAATTAAAGTTTAGTAATTAGCACTAATGAGCTCATATCGTTAACAGATAAGTGAAAATAGCCAATAGAAAGCAATAAAATTTGAATTTGGAAGAAAAGCAAAAATGTTGTGATCAATGGATCAAGGGTCTTCTTCATTTGCACAGTACAAAACCAATGATCTACACACTAAGAACTAATTGGAACAACACACTGTTTAATTTTACATGTCTGCGCCAACATATTTCTGCACTTGAATCATGAAATTCAAGTCCAACACATTTGCACAGTGAAGCAGACGACGGCGCACTATGCTAACTACCCTCTACTCTCAGATAGACTTGTCCCATTTATGTGAAGTACGTTGCGTTAGTAGGCAAGCGAAGGGGGCACGCGCATGGAATGGACTGGCCCATACTAGAGCCATGGACATCTCTATCAAAATTAAGTGAATACAATTAAATTCATTATGTTTCCATCAAACACAAGGAATATGCCCTCAACGGATATAATTCTGGATTCGTTTGCACTAATTAAAATAAAATATAATGTTGATAAAATGCACCACGTTAGCGATAAACCTAGGATTTTCAGACCGCGATACCCTAAAACCCACGCCACGCAGGCAAATTTACAACGACGCTCTACGTTTTTCACTCACTACGCTCACAAATCTGAAGTAATAGTTACAAAACACACATCATTTTTTAGGAAAATGAACATAGAATACGAAGATATATGTTATTTTGGTATGTTATAAACGTATCGTGGCTAATTTTAGCGTTAAAGTTGACAAAATTACTCGCCGCCATAACTCGTGAACCGCTTGGTCGATCGCAAAATAACAAACTGGAACGGATTTAAGATTCTCTCCTCTGATTGGATGCCAAATTTCAGTGTTCTACGTCATCACTGCAAGCCGTACGGTCGGTTTGAATATTCATGACCATTTCGTGCTCGCGCGGCGCCATGCCCATTGCGGCGCGGTCGGCGTAAACACCCAGTCCCGCCGGTAAATCACGATTTATTTTACCAAACAACAACAGCAAAAGCACAAACAAGGTATCAAATGATAAAATAATGTTTACTCTTTCACACTATGTAGATGAAATTAGCACAGCTATTATAGTTGTTGAGAAATCTCCATTCAAAGTGTATGACCCCACTGACTTCCCCATATTCCACACTTTTCCAGGGGGCAGTGGGCATTGCTACTTTAACCATATCTGGAGAACTGGTCATTTTCCGCCGTCTTGGCGCCAGGCTGTGGTTGTACCGATCCCCAAGCCGGGTAAGGATCCTTCCGACCCGGGCAACTACCGGCCTATCGCTTTGACATCATGTTTATGTAAAACTATGGAGCGCCTGGTCAACGCCCGCCTGGTGTGACATCTTGAGTCACAGGGTCTCCTCACAGACCTCCAGTGCGGTTTCCGGCGCTTCCGTAGTACAACTGACCATTTAGTCCGCTTTGAATCATTTATTCGAGATTCTTTTGTCAACAAGCAGCATGTCTATGCAATTTTTTTCGATCTTGAGAAGGCGTATGACACTACCTGGAAGTATGGCATAATGTCTGACTTGTTGGACATGGGTTTTAAAGGGCACCTGCCCGTTTTTATTCACAATTTTTTGACTAACCGGTCGTTCCATGTCCGTGTGGGCTCCACCCTCTCCGACTCCTTTGAACAGGAGATGGGTGTCCCACAGGGCAGCATTCTATCTCCTGTTTTATTTAGTATTAAAATTAATAACATTGTAAAGGCCGTCAAGGATGATTCTGAATGCTCTTTGTTTGTTGACGACTTTGCTTTGTGCGCACGTGGTCGAGGACTTGCGTCCCTTGAGAGGCGCTTGCAGCTGTGCGTTGATCGCATCCAGCGGTGGGTGTCTCTCAATGGATTCAAGTTCTCGCCCTCCAAGACTGTTTGTGTGCATTTTACTAACCAGACGAAATTTTTTCCAGAACCTAGCCTGAGCATTGCTGGAGTGCCAATTAAGGTGGCCGAGGAGGCAAAGTTTCTGGGGGTCATTTTTGACAAAAGACTTACCTTCCGCAACCATATTAATTACCTTAGAACCTCTTGTCAGAAGGCTCTCGACATTCTTCGTGTCGTCGGTCGTACTGACTGGGGTGCGGACCGTACTGTCTTACTTCGTCTGTACCGGGCCCTTGTTCGGTCCAAACTGGATTACGGCTCTGTGGTGTATGGCTCAGCTTCCAAGTCTGTGCTACAGCGTCTGAACACAATTCACCATCAGGGTCTGCGGATATGTCTTGGGGCCTTCAGGACGTCTCCAGTTCCTAGTCTGTATGCCGAGGCAGGGGAGCCTTCTCTCAAGCTCCGCCGCATCCGCCTCATGCTCAGCTACGTTCTGAAACTGAAGGCCCATCCAGACAATCCTGCCTATGATTGTGTTTTTAAACCATCGTTTGCAGAGATTTACGATACCCATCCGGGAGCTGTCCGTCCACTTTCTTTCCGTGTCTGACCTCATCTGCAGGCGGCCGGATTGGACCTGGACAGAGTTTCGGAATCCCTGCAACACATCACTCCACCTTGGCTCTTACCAGTTCCTGACATCTTGCTGGACTTGACTGCCCACAAGAAAGACTCTACTCCACCAGCCATATACCAACAGAGCCTCAATGAACTGCTTTCAATTTTTCCTGGCTATTGTCGCATCTATACCGATGGGTCAAAGTCTGAGGATGGGAGAGTGGCTGCGGCCGCAGTATCCTCTCGCCATCCTAGACGCCCATTTAAGCACCGCCTTCCAGACCACTCATCTGTATTTAGTGCGGAACTGCAGGCGGTTCTGCTGGCACTCAAGCATGCTTATCGATCTAGAGAAAGGAACTTCCTGATTCTGTCTGACTCTCTTTCTGCCCTGCAGGCCCTTCAGGGCACGGGAAATGACCACCCACTGCTGGTGCAGATCAGAGAGCTCCACGCGGACTTGATGAAGGAATATTATGATATCATTTTTATTTGGGTGCCAGGGCATGTGGGCATCGAAGGCAACAGGATCGCAGATTCTGCTGCCAACGATGCCCGCAATGACCCTGTCCCTGACACACAGACTGTTTATAGTGATTTTAGACATGTGGCTAGTGCGTACATAGCCCGTGAGTGGCAGTCCGAGTGGGACAAAGAGGAAGCTAACAAGCTGCATGAAGCCCTTCCTAAGTTGTCCGACGGTCTACCTTATCGCTGCGGCAGCCGCCGTGAGGAGACTGTCCTGGCTCGGCTCCACATCGGCCACACGTATGTTACGCACTCTTATTTACTTAAACAGGAGGAGCGTCCATGGTGTTATGCCTGCGACGAGCAGTACTCTGTTCAACACTTTTTGTTGTCTTGTGCTGATCTAATCGACACAAGGTATAAACATTTCACAGCAGACTCCTTGAAGGTTTTGTTCCGGGATGTGCCCCCGGACAAGATCTTCAGTTTTCTGAGAGAGTGCCATATTTTTAATAAGATTTGAGCGTTTATAGATTATGATGTTTCTATTATTTTAACCTTTTTGGAGAGTCTTCCGACGTTTTCTTTAAAGACCTGTGCAACATTTTAGCCTGACATATTTTTAAGGTATATTTACATCATGTCTTAAGACCTTTCTTTTAGTCTGGCTGACCAGATTTTTACCCTTCCCGCCGTGAGATGGCCTTAGTTGCCTGCTCGGCGTTAAACCCAAATAACTAACTAACTAACTGGTAATGTCGTAGAGCCGTTTCATGTTGCCGCTGCCTGCTGCCTTTTCTGCCTCTGCTGCCAGGCTGTCTGTGTAGGCCCTCTTGTCTGCCCTGATACTCCTCTTCACCTCGCGGTTGGCTTCCGAGTATTCCCCCTGTGCCCTTACTTTGGCTGCTCTCGTGCGACTGTTGTTGACCGCTGCTTTCTTCTGCTTCCTCGCTTCTATCTTCTTCAAGGTCTGTGCCGACAGCCAGTCCTTGTGGTGGTGTTTCCTGAACCCTACAGTGTCTTTGCAGGTTGAGTTCAGCGCCTCTCTAACTGCCTTCCACTGCTGCTCTGTGGTGACCGCCTCCTCTTCATTTACTATCTCCTGTAGCGCTTGAAACCGGTTGGACAGCACCAGTTTGAACTCTTCTCTAACTCCAGTTTCTCTCAGGAGGCCTACATTATAGCGCTGTCTTCTTGTTGTCTCTGTGCGGCTTTTCTTTAGCTTGAGCTTCATTCTTAAGGTAAGCAGATGGTGGTCGGAGGCGACATCTGCTCCCCTCCTCACTCGAACATCTTGAAGGGATCTTCTAAATTTCTTGCTAATGCAGATATGGTCTATTTGGTTCTCTGTTGTATGGTCAGGTGAGACCCAAGTTGCTTTGTGTATTCTTCTGTGTGGGAAGATGCTGCCTCCAATGACAAGTCGGTTTAGAGCACAAAAGTCTACAAACCTCTCCCCGTTCTCACTCATCTCCGAGCCTAGTCCCTGTCTCCCCATCACCTCTTCGTATCCGGTGTTGTCCTCCCCTATTTTGGCATTAAAATCGCCCATGACGATGGTGATGTCTCGCTCTGCACATTTGTCCACGGCACTCTGGAGTCGGTTGTAGAACTCTTGTTTCTCTTCCTCGTCACTGTCATTGGTGGGCGCATAACACTGGATGACGTTCAGCTTGAGCTTTTTCTTGGTTCTAAAGGCTGCTGTTATAATTCTTGGCCCAAGAGGTTCCCAGCCCATCAGCGCTCTCTGTGCCACTGGTGACAGCATGAGTGCTACTCCTTCTGTATGGGGGGCATTCTCCTCTTCATGACCTGAATACAGAATCATCTCCCCACTTAACAGCCTTTTCTGGCCAGACTGCGTCCATCTGGCTTCACTGATGCCTAGCAGGGAAAGGTTGTACTTTTGCATTTCCGCTGCTATCTGGGCGGCCTTGCCGCTCTGGTACATGGTCTTGACGTTCCATGTGCCCATGGTTGTATCCCTGGATAGAGAGAGGCGGCTCGGTCCTGTGGCTTCCGAAGACTTCCGGCTTTCACCACAGGACGTCATAAGTCTTCTAGTAGAAGAACCTTCCTCCTCCAGGAAAGGAATTACTGTTAGTCTTTTCGTCGGCGTTTTTGTAGCTATTTCCTTTTTTGCAGGGTGGGGAAGCTACCCCCACGCCCAACCCCCTTACTAGGAGGACCAGGGGTTTTCTGTCGGGGTCACCTTCCCTTAGACCATGTTGGTTCACGGCACCTTATTTCATTCGGTGCACCCCTCTCACGAGGGACCCCCTATCCACCTCCCAGGGGATGCGCCTCAACGCCGTATGGTCCCAGCGCGAGGAACTGACAAACTTATTTCTGTTCAAATTTCTGGACTTGCTTTTTGAGTTTGCCTCGGTGCTCATTGCTCATGCCATTCGAGTGCCGTCGTGCTTTAGCCATGGAAATACACTCAGCACAGCCATGGACTCTGAAAACTGTGTCGTAGCGGCGGTGCCACACACGGCACAGGGGTAGCATTTCTGGTACTTTCGCTTGTCGATGGAGATGGCGATGTCGAAGTGCAACTTTCTTCTTAGCGATTATCAAGATTAGACGGTGCCGGATTGAAGAATCCAAAGCATTCCAGCTCTTCCTTTGCTTTTTCTCCGCCATGTACAACTTCGTTCTAGATCGAAAGCGAAACGCACGATGCCGTATCCCATAATAGTATTATGGTGAGGTCACAGCAAGTAACGCGTTCAACATGTAGCGCGCACTTTGTAATAACATGCTGACACTACACATAAACTAACAGTTTGCCCGCCCTGTTACACTCGCACGGACCCCGGCGTCGGGTCGATTCTGAACGCAGCCGCGACTGAGCAAGGTGCTAAACGAACCAATTCATCACTAAAAATAGAATAACCGTCACCGACCTCTGTTATGGTACGCATAGTTCGAGTGACGTGTTCGGCTACTGCCGCAAAGTGATGTTAGAGGCGACTCGCGGTGCGGTCAGGTCACGCGCCGGCGTACCTGATGTTCGGCTGGCGGTTAGCCGTTGGATTGGAAAACGCACGAGCGCACTCGCATTTGGCGAGTGGGTTTTTTTTTTTACTCGCCAATTTTTTTTTCACTCGCCATGGCGAGTAAATTACTCGCCATTTTCAGGGCTGATAAAGCCAAACAGTTATTATACGCACAGGCCATATTAACCCCCTTGTGCATACAACCCCAGCAACTGTAAACAGTACCTGGCGGTGCATGCACAAAAAGATTAATGAGAAATTATCACAAATGACTTGTTCCTCCTCCTCATTCCTCTTTTCACCCAACATATATAAACGCATGCAAATTTAAGACGGAATTATGCATCATCCATGAAATAGTAGGTCAACTTGATTATTTATAATGACTTACAGCGGACGATACCATCAGTTACAGATGAACATTATTACCAGAAAAATGATAAAACAGACATCACCAGTCATGTTCTCCAACCCCCACCCCTTCCCACTCTCCATCTCCAAATCCCCCTTCCTCCTTCCCTAAAACAAACCCCCCACCCGGGTCTGCCCTGGGGGACTTGGGTGGGGTTAACTACTATTTAGTTCCCAGGGTCCACAGGGTGGGTTTTCTCCTCTATTCTGGGGCATGTTTCTGTCTACCCTTGGTCCATTCACCTGTATTTGCCTTTTTAAAACTCTAACTACTGTCTGCGCTGCCTGTAGCTCTTGATATTGGATGAATGGTCTTAGCTTTATTTAGGCCCCATGTCATAGGTTTATTTAACGTATTGGACCGGCTGGCGACATACATTCAATATTCTGTTTAGTTTTTTTTCACAAGCAGTGCAGGCACGTCCTGAGAAAGTCTTGTTGCTGTCGGGATGTTAAACAATGTACAACCCACCAACCTAAAACACACACAGACAGAGAGAGTAACTGTATGTTTGAAGAGCAATTTACTTCTCAATAATATGACTAGGAACTGATTTGGGCTTTTTAAATGAAACAAATTGTTTACTGTTCAACCTTCTTTCGGTGTTTTTTTTTTTCTTTTTTTTTATCTTTCTGTAATCGTCTTATTACTGCAGCTTATATTCCTTCTGGTGGTACAGTCTGTTGCGCCCAGTTTTCAGATTTCTCTTGAAACTAGCCTGCTTTTTTTGTAAATAGCTGGCTTGACCACCTCTTGTGAGGGGCAGTTACCTGGAGGAGGGGGGGGGGGGAGGGATGTTCCAACTTTTTGTTTGGGTCATTGGACCTGATGCAAAAAGACCTGCCGACTAGATCTTACTGCCAGTGGCCGAAAAATCAGACAACACGTCTTGTCGAAATAACAAACAGGGACCAGGGTGTCCCTGGGAAACAAAAGGGAACTTTGTTATAGCATTGCCAGTAAAGAATTTCTCTCCTGGAGAAGGGGGGGGGGGGTGGTGGACCCCCCCACCTTCCGCCCCCGGTTGCTGCTGTTCCCCCCCCCCCACATCAGTATTGGTTTCTCCACTGCACACGTAAAAGCGACCATGCATTAAATCATTTTATGACATACTGATAAACCACCACACCTTTACTCAAACCAACAACTCAAAACAATCAGTTCCTATTATATGTAGCTGACTTACACACACGCGCGCGTGCGCTCACACACACGCACACACACACACACACACCAAGACAAAACAAACATAGATCATCGAAAAATCATAAGAATGTAAATTCTGCATGTCCGACTGAATTTAATGGAAACAGTTTTAACCCTTTGCATGTCGGTAGTGGTTTTAGTCACGTTGATTCCTACAGCAATCATCACGGCTAAAACCGCTACCAACACGCAAAGGGTTAAGATTACAGTTCTGAAAACAACTCTCATCTTTTGTGCTGTTTTTGTTCTTTGTTTGTTTTTGTTTTCTTTTGTAGGGAGGTAAACTTAAATATTTGAGAGTTTTTGGTTTACATATTATATGAACAATTTATTTATTTATGTAAATTACCTGGCTGAAGTGACACGTGTAGCAGGATCTCTCTTCTTGGGTGGCTGTCTCTTTGCTGTCACTTTTGGGTCTGGGTTGGGCATAGCAAACGAAGTTGGCACAGCATCCCACAACAGACTGTGTCTTTTCGTGACACACATAAACTGGCTGTCTTCAAAATGGATACTACATTACATGTAGGCCCGTGAATGCAGCTCTGCAGGTGGCAGTCTCAACAAATCTTCTCTTAAATTGTTCTGCATTTATTTCTTACATCTGTTGGGAAAATAACAAACACTGAATGAAATTGAAGTATTAAAACATTACCTAAACGCTTTAATATGTAGTCCTAGTTCGTGAGAACAGTTAGGTTGCAATGTTTTTCCCATTTCTAAAGTAATATTAGCTGTGCACAAGCAGCAGAAATGATTGGATCTAACTTGCGTTAATCCAATATTAGTGGAGAGGAGAACTATTCTATGTACAGATGGATCACTTATACATTTGAACGGAAATACTAAGAATGTATAATTTCTTTGGATCTAAATGTTAGACCACTTTCCAACTGATAACATTTCTTGGAATTCGTGGAGAGCTAGGGTCTAATTGCAGTCAGACCAGTTTTCCGCTTCAGACCAAAAAGGTGACTGCCCAGCGTGTCAAATGCAGAGAAGAACCGAATGGAGAAATTTCCAGACTCAAACCCAAAGATAATTAAAATTGTTTTTAATGCCTATCCGTTTACATATCACTCGTGTACCTTTGTCACATGCGTGACCAATGCTTGCTTATTGCCCGGCATCCCTATCTCAAAATCGTTTTTTTTTTCCTCTCATATACCGAGACCACTCATTCTGTATGCCATTCAATTATTCTCTAGTCGTAAGTGTATGCAGAAATAAGAGCTAAAAGTGATTAGCTTACCTTTTTTCTTCCTTGGGTAAGCAGAAGAAGGATATGCTGATACAACTTCGCTTGTTGCGTTTGAGAAAGAAATTGCTTTGCGAGTTTTAGTCCCCTTCGCTTTGCTCAGTCAGCCTGTTGTAGCAGGTTTACAAGGGAAATAACTCTCAAGACGCGTCCTCGCCGAGTGCTTTGTCTTATAATGTATTGTCTTTGCCAGTTTATGATTAGAACAAAAAGAGTAAAGAGTGAGATACTTCCCCCTTGGTTGACCAAAGAAGTAATGCATGCCATGTCAGTGCGAAATGACCTAAAAAGAGTTAGTTATTTGTGTTTAACGCCGAGCAGGTGACTAAGGCCATCTCACGGCGGGTACCTAAAAAGAGAAAAGAACTTTGATGAATTTAAAAAGCAGCGAAACCATGTGAGGTCAGTGGTGTGCGCCGCAAGGAGGGACTTTATCCACAACACTGTCAAGGACAACAAAGATGTGTCAGCAGTGTGGTGGGTACTGAATTCGATCACCCAAGGCAATAGCATTAGGTCAACAATCATCCCTAGCAATCTCTCCGCCGACACATTCAACGAACATTTTTTGTCTGTTGCGGATTTTGATAACTACTCCTAGTCGTGATACAGAGGCTGACATATGCCCCGATTACTTAGTTAATTTCTGCAACAAACTGGCACACCACCATTTAATATCCCCATACTTGCTGTGCACGAAGTGGGCAAATGAATTAATGACCTAGCTAATAAGAAGTCCTCCGACCATGATGATATCAACCCACAAATATTAAAGTTGTCATCGTAGAAACCCTTACTTATATTTTCAACTTATGTATTCAAAACAATGCATTTCCTACAGACCTTAAAGTCGCTAAAGTCGTTTCACTGCCAAAATCAAAAGATCATACTGACCCTAACAACTATAGACCCATTTCTCTGCTGTCAGTATTATCTAAACCCCTCAAAAGGCATATATACATAAACACCTGTCTGACTACTTAGAATCACGAAAGTTGCTCCATTCGTCTCAGTCAGGATTTTGCCCTCGGCACTCATGTCCTACAGCTCTGAGCAGATTAACAGACACATGGCTGTCAAATATGAATAATTCATAGCTGACAGGTGTAATTTATCTTGACTTTAAAAGGCTTTCCACTTGGTGAACATACAATATTGATTTCCAAACTGAGCATTATCTTCAAAACGATATGGCTGTTTTTTTTTTTAGTTTTTTTTTTTTTTTACATCTTACCTCAAAAACAGGAAACAGAAAGTAATTGCTAATGAGCCTACACTTCTTCTAAAGATGTTAAACTCGGAGTGCCACAGGTGTCAATCTTAGGTCCTCTTTTATTTGTATTTACATCAGTGACCTACCTCTTAAGTCTAACCTATGAAGCAACACAGTGTGATATATTCGCCGATGATACCTCAATCAACACAGCTAACAAAGACATAAGTGTAGTTGAAAACAGCCTTCAAAAAATTCTCAACGATATATCAGCATGGTGTAAAGTCAACTCAGTGATTCTGCATCCTACTAAAAACAAAATCTATGACTATTGCAACACGCCAAAAGTATAAGTTGAAACCATTAAAGCTTAATCTATCACTCAGCGATTACATAGAACAGGTAGCCGAACATCGTCTATTGGGGGTCACAATTGATAATCAGCTGAGGTGGCAGATGCTAATTGACAATGTCTGTAAAACAGTCTCTAGAAAAATGTCTTTACATTATCAAAATTAAAGTATTACACAGAAAATTGTTCAGTAATGCACACATCATGTCACATATATAAACTACGCATTGACGGTGTGGGATTGTTGCAGTGATGTCCACTTAAAAAGACTAAATTCTTTAAATAGGAGAATGGCAAAATTAATTTTTCCTGACCCGCACTTGACGACCGAGGAAAAACTCAATAAAGCTGGATTCCTACCCCTTCAAAATCACTTTAAATTTAACAAAAGGGTACTGATCTTTAAAGTGTGGAACCATATCGCTCCAGAATATCTAACACTAGAGCTGTTTAAAAAATCAGATTCCTGCTATAGGAATATGAGGGGTCTTTATATTGTTCCAAAACCCCAAATAGATATAATGTTTAAATCTACTTTGTCGTTTGCAGGTTCCACACTGTGGAACTCGCTCCCACATCAGGTTAAAGCCACTGCGACATTATCTCATTGCAAGACGAGTCTTTATAGATACATGACATCACTCAAATAACAATATCTAGTTATACGTTGACACACGAATGTACGTATATGTTCTAACAATCATGTGTACGTGTGCGCGTGTGCCACCCCTGCTATAAGCTTTATTGTTTTCCTCCCTACGTCACACGACCAGTCACTTTAGCGCAAACCGTACCATATCACCCTGATACAAAAACCCTTGTAGCAAAAATGGCGGACTTCTTGTAGCCCTCTTTGTGACGCATCTTGAATGCGAGTTTTGTTCTATAAAAGATCTCCAAAACGTTCAAAAGTTAAAAGTTACTTAGTGTTGTTCGAAACAACAGGCACACTCAGTACTTGAGACAGCAACGTTATGAAATATTTTAAATTCCGTCATAAGTCTATTATGTATAAATGTATATTTCTTTGACGTCAGTCATGTCTGGTGTGATCTAGGTCGGAAGATGTCTTCTTGATTTCTTTTATGAAAATAGTGGAGGAATGAAAACAAATATGTTATTGGTAGCAGGGGCTTGCTGCATGGATCCTTGTAGGCCTTCGGGAGGTCAAAGAAACCATTGTACCCCTCAGGCGTTCGGCCTGAGGGGTACAATGGTTCCTTTGACCTCCCTCAGGCCTACAAGGGTCCGTGTAGCAAACCCCTGCGACCAATAACTTATAATCTCTCATGTTTAGAGATCTCGAGATTGTCTCTTATTGTGCGGCATGGAATGGTACATAATAATAATTATATATTTATTAAAAACACTGTAACAACTGGTCACCACCCAACTGCAACTGCAATCCCCACCCGGGTCTGCCCTGGGGGACTTGGGTGGGGTTAGGTATTTTTTAGTTCCCAGGGTCACCCTGGTCAGCCCCGCAGGGTGAGTTTTTCTCTCTATTCTGGGGCATGTGTTTCTGTCTACCCTTTGTCCATTCACCTGTATTTGCCTTTTTAAAACTCTCCCTACTGTCTGCACTGCCTGTAGCTCTTGATATTGGATGTGTGTTGCTAAATGGTCTTAGCTTTACTTAGGCCCCATGTTGTAGGTTTATTTAACGTATTTGACCGGCTGGCGACATACATTCAATTTTCTGTTTAGTTTTTTTTCACAAGCAGTGCAGGCACGTCCTGAGAAAGCCTTGTTGCTGTCGGGACGTTAAGCAATGTACAATCAATCAACTGCAACTGCAAGGTCTTTCCTGGAGGAGGCGCCAGGATGCATTCCTAAGATGCTTTGTCAACAATTACCATATTTTGACCCAAATTTTTTTTTCTTCTCAAATACATGTACTATTCACAACTTAAAATCCAAACTTTGTACAAAGATATCTGATGGGAAGACCTGTTTATGCACTTTGTACAAAGATATCTGATGGGAAGACCTGTTTATGCATACTAATTTGGTTGACCCATCAAAAAGTTCAATGGTCACAAGACAAAATTTATTTTTTCTCAAATACTATTCACAACTTCAAACCCAAACTTGGTACAAAGATACCTGATGGTATGACCTTTCTATGCATACTAATTTGGTCGACCCCTTGAAAAGGTCAAGGGTCACAAGACCTCTGGAAATAGGTCCAAAATACCCATATTTTGACAAAATATGTTTTTGTCAAATACTATTCACAACTGCAAACCGAAACTTGGTACAGAGATACCTGATAGTAAGACCACTCGGAAAGGTCACAAGAGGTCAGCAAATTGTAAAATGCCAATTTTTGATAGAATTGTAACTTGTAGTTATTATCAACATTTTTGCAAACTTTTCAATCAAATTTGGCACAAAGGTAGCTGATGATAAGGCCTTCCTATCTTATCACAAAGGTCAAGAGTCATGCTGTTGCAGAAACCAGCCTTTTACTTATTGCTACAAAGGTCACACGTGTAAATTGGTCATACACGTGAGCCATAAGAGCTTTGCCTTTCTTGTTACTTATAGATCTACTGGTGGTTCATGTGTGTTTAATGGACCTAGGCTCTTGTAGGAAACGATTGTGTTTCGCAACAAATTTTCAGGCCCTCTAAGAATGTTAAGTTCGGGTTTGGATACCCTTTTTAATATGAGCTGGGGATTTATGGACTACCTATATAATAGAGTTATGATACAGTCTTTGGATGGTTCGTCCATGCTTATTAAATGCAATACAGTGGTACTGTGTGGATTAACATTGGTGTTGTGTAGCCACGGCAAGTGCTATCTTGTCTTTTTAGAAGATTCAAGACTACGCATTATACAGGTCACTGTCAGCTGCAGTTGCCCTGCCTACAGCTGGGGTTTACTTCCTGGATACATACAAAATATTCTCACTAGTCTCAGTGATTGTTATATGTTTTGCAATAGTTGTAGGGCATAGACAATGACATACGAGTAAAAGTTGGACAGCATGCAGCACTTAAGTTTACATTCTGTACATGCTGAATACAGTGAATACTATTTTGTTTTTCTGGTGATTGAGATCTACAAGATGAACTGCTTTCTTTACATTGCATGGTGGATTTGGTATCTAGTGCATGTACTGTGATGTTTCAGTGAATGCTATGTTTTGCAGGTGATTCAGGGCTACAAGTTGAACCGCACGCGTTACGTTCTTTCCTGGATTCTCTATGTACTGACAGTGGGCCTGATGCGGCTGGTATTTTACTGGTTGCCTCACCTCATGGTGCAGTTCACATACTCATGCTGCTCTCTCACACAGGCTGAGAAAGTCATCCTCAAGGTAAATAACACTTACTAATTAGTTATAGTAGTGTAAATCGCCATACTCTTCTTCATCACTTCTAGAGAAAGTCAGACAGTGGCTGTGACGTAAAGATGCAACTCCAGAGATCACCACACATACTCTAAATATGACGTAATTCTCTCTCTCGCTCGCTCTCTCTCTCCCCACCCGGGTCTGCCCTGGGGGACTTGGGTGGGGTTAACTACTTTTAGTTCCCAGGGTCATCCTGGTCAGCCCCACAGGGTGGATTTTCCTCTCTGTTCTGGGGCATGTGTTTCTGTCTACCCTTGGTCCATTCACCTGTTTTTTCCTTTTATAAACTCTCCCTACTGTCTTTGCTGCCTGTAGCTCTTGATATTGGATGTGTGTTGCTAAATGGTCTTAGCTTTATTTAGGCCTCATATCGTAGGTTTATTTAACGTATTGGACCGGCTGGCGACATACATTCAATATTCTGTTTTTTTTTTTTCACAAGCAGTGCAGGCACATCCTGAGAAAGTCTTGTTGCTGTCGGGACGTTAAGCAATGTACAATCAATCAATCGCTCTCTCTCTCTCTCACACATATGCATGCATCTCCGAGAGGCATAGATCCTCATGCACCTGGAGGGTGCATGAACATCTATGACTCTTGAGGATGTTTTGAGTGCGCGCGCACGTGCACACGCATTGACGCGCTTTCAGAACAGTATGCAGGTCAACCTGATTTCACACCAATTATAGCAAGACTGAAATTATACCATGAAATTCTAATTTTGTCACCATTTTCTCAAGTCTTGAAGCGAAAGCGAAACTCGTATCACTTTAAATATAAAATTTTGTAAAAACAAAAAATACGTCATGATAAATGATATTTGACAAACCAGTGACGCCTATACACTGCACGCGCCCCTTCTAGAGTTTACTATGACACATTGGCACATCTGCGAGGCTTTTTCAAAAGGAGATATTTCAACATCAGAATCAAGTCTAAAGCAAAAGGTAGACACCCTTGACAGCGAAAATAGCTCTCTATAGAAGGGACTGTATGAGTTATAGTTTATCCAATCTTGTTTCAATAATAATTAATTCATTTTTGCAAGTTTTAGAGCCACTCTTTACTCCCATCAAACAGTCAGCCCTGGAAGAGGCTGTGTGGAACAAAACTGTCAGTTCTGGAAAAGGCCTTTTGGATGAGTGACGTGAAACATCAAATTTGTCACAGTGTACACGGCGTCGTGAGACCAGCGATGCCATGACGTAAAGCTTATAGTGACGTCATTTTGCTGCTTGCGCTGTTCTTCTTCTTCAGAATGCCTTTTGCTACTCCAGCCCACAGAGCATACTAATGGTGGGAAGCGCCATGTGTCTGTCTTTATTTGTGTGCGCTGGCATGTGTGTTGGTCAGAGATTGGCTTAGATTGGAGGGAAATAGATCAAAAGGATAAGTTTAAAAATATGAACAACTCTGAATGTTCCTAAAAGAAAAACGCATGTGAGCCCCAAACAGTATGATAGACTTTGGGATGAAATCCTCATCTTGTCTAGATCTAGTGAGCCTTGCACTTGCAGTCACAAAAAAGGGCATCAATGTAAGCTTACCAGCCTGGAATTCCATGGCATGGCATTAGCGCTGCAGAGCACTCTCAGAATTTGTGTGTGTGTGTGTGTGTGTGTGTGTATATATATATATATATATATATATATATATATATATATATATATATATATATATATATATATGCAGGGCCGGACCCAGGGGGGGGTTACCTGGGTTCCGGAACCCCCCCTCCCAACAGTGAATTTTTTTTTTATGCAAAGGGAGTTCCAAAGTTTTTTTTTTTTTTTTTTTTTTAATTGTTTTTAAAACATTGCAGTTTTTAGTCACTTTTGATCCAAGGCACAAAGAGTTATTTATAGATAATTCAACGGAAATCCATTTCAAGGGATCCGTTTAAACGTCCAAAAGATTTCCCGTTGAAACGACCAAGTAACCCAACCCCTAACCGTATTATTAGTAAATGCAGCCATATTTTCTTGTTCTGGCCGCAAGCCTCTTCCAGCGCCTTCACCTTGATACAGCCCTAATCCCCCAAAAACGACTTTTTAGAAAGATTAATTAAGACGCTAAGTTGATAATTATGATAATTCGTTGTAACGAACATCCGTTAAAACGACCATCATTGAATCATCCAAAAACATCGTTGAAATGGATTTCCGTTGAATCAACCAGGTACCCAAAAGAGTTGCTCTCCTTCAGTGCACGTCTTTCCGAGAAAGATCAGTGAAAAGACGTCTGACGTCATTAAGGTTTGTGGGGGGAAGTTTAAATCTAGATCTATTTTTTTTGGTAACACTTCACTTTTGCTGTCTCCTCGAAAATGCCGAAACTGAAAAAAACAGATGCTGATGGCAGTAGGCGACTGTCATGCTGGTTTTCATCAAGCTCCATTTCAGAAGGTGGGTACATTTTTAAATCCAATTTTGTCTCATAAAAGAAATGTAGTCAGTAGAACTAGGTAAAATTCACCCAATCCGAATTCGATTCAAATGAGCACGTGGCGATGGCGCCGGTACTTCCTTCCTGTGAGTGTAGCCTACGCTGTAGGAGCTGATACTAGCTGCATATAATGAATATCATAGATATAAAACAGCCCCACTTATTAAAATACCAAAACAGGTAACAATTAAAGTAATGCATAGCCTAAAATTTATTTCACAAAGTATTATGATATATAACTTTAAAAATGTCAATTTAAAAAATAAAGATATCGGCATCAATGATCAATATTGCTTTTATATTTATAAAAAAAATCTTTGGACGGCAAAATATCGTTTTCAATAACAAAACCAAGGGCTAAGTTATAAGGTATCGTTATCACTAGTGCAGCTTACTAGCTATGTATTGTGACGTAAATCTCTTCGGAGAGCAAAACAGAACCGTCTTGATGGCTGACTATGGAAACCATAGCCTATCTGACGCCACTTGTTGACAGCGTCGCCATCAATTGTGACGGCAACATAGCCTTTCCGGGTGCGAAACCGTCATGACGACTTCGGTTTCTGGAACGACAAGAAGCCATCATGACGGCATCCCAACCACTGCCTTTTTTACATAATAAAATGGAAAATAAAAATGTGCTGAAATTTTGCCAACTGCTGAAAATCAGCAAATTTGTTAACAGTTCCTATGCCTGTGAACAACGTGCTACAAAATAAGATTATTCACCCTTAGGCCTTTTGTTGATGAAATTTAAAATAAGCTAAGAACTAGTCAGAAAACCACTGTTTTTCTTTTTTTTATATTAAATTATTATTATAAAATTGTAGTAGACGTGTTAACACCTGCAATGCATAATCATATATAAGATGTTGAAAAGACGGTTTTATTTTATTTTACATTTTTGTTGTTGCTTTTAGGATAAAATTTCATGTTTTAATTTTTATGTTATGTCTTTGTTTTTTCTTTTTTTTTCTTTTTGTTTGTTGTTGTTGAGTAAATTGTAAAGCGCTTAGAGCTGTTTACAGGTAAGCGCTATATAAGAAAACTTTTAATAATAATAATAATAATAATAATAATAATAATAATAATAAAAGTTGTTTTTCTAAACGGCAGATGATGCAGTTCCTCGAAAGAGACAAAAATCAACCCAAAGTGAGACCACTGGCAGTGGAGTTCGAAACAGTGACATGGGAACAAGTAAAAGCAGTGTTGGTGAGTAATTTACTGCCCCCCTCCCCCCCCCCCCCCCTCCGCCCCCCTCTCCAAAAAAAAAAAATTAAATTAAATACAACCTGAAATTGATACGTGATTGAGTGTTTCAATTTAATAATTAATATTAAACAAAATGACTGGTGGGTTCCATTGGCTATCATTAGCCTGAAGAAGACTCTACGAGTCATAAGGTAGCAAAGATTTTGTCCATCATTTGGGGGGAGGGGTCTAAAAGAAAAGCTGTTATTTCAGATCATAAATATATATCTAAGCTTGACTGAAGTGTGTAAACGAAGACATAATCAATCCAGACCAAAAAGGTGACTGCCAAGCGTGTAATATGCAAAGAAGTACCCAACGGAGAAAGAAACACGCTTAGAAAGACGGGTACAACACAATTTATTAATATTTCGGGTAAATACCCTTTGTCAAATAGACAAACAACAAACATAGAGATAGCCGCTACTTATCTTCAATGGCAGAAGGATTCCTTCTGCCATTGAAGATAAGTAGCGGCTAATCTCTATGTTTGTTTGTTGTCTATTTTGACAAAGGGTATTTACCCGAAATATTAATAAATTGTGTTGTACCCGTCTTTTCTAAGCGTGTTTCTTTCTCCGTTGGGTACTTCTTTTAAACGAAGACATATATATGCTTTAAATGTAATTATCTTGTTGCAGGTCTCTCTCTCTCTCTCTCTAGATCTCTCTCTCTCTCTCTCTCTCTCTCTCTCTCTCTCTCTCTCTCTCTCTATGATATCTCTCTCTCTCTCTCTCTCTCTCTCTCTCTCTCTCTCTCTCTCTCTCTCTCTCTCTCTCACAGTTACACACACAATCGTTTTAGTATTTCAGACTTCTCATAGACCCAACTTTTATTTGTATTTCAGACTCCTCCTCAAGCATTGATCAGCCTGCCGGGGGCCTGCTTTCTGAATCCTCTGCCATGCCAATGACCAACCAGCCTGATGTGAGCCTGCTTTCTGACTCCTCTTCAGATTTCTCCTCTCAGATCACCAGCAACAAAAATATCGATTTTGGTGAAGTCAATTTCATGAAACACACGCGAGTCGTTTCACTGTCAAACAGTGACAAGGAGCATCTTCTAAGGCAACACTGGAGACCATCACCTGGTTTTCAGTTTCCAACAACAGTGATAAACAACAAGAACCGAAAATTTCAGCATGAGTGGTTGCAAAAGTACTCCTGGCTTGTGTATTCTCCTTTCGAGGATGGGGCTTACTGCAAGTATTGCCTATTATTTGCAAAGTCTACTGAAAACCTGGGCAAGTTTGTGAAGACGCCATGCAAGAACTGGAATAAAGCCTGTGGTCAGATCAAAAAGCACTCGTTATCACAACACCACAAAGATGCAATGGCAAATGGAGAGCAGTTTTTGACAATCATGGATAAACCAGAGCAGAGCATCGCCAGTGAAATCAATCAGAAAAATGCAGAAAACATCGCTGCAAATCGACAAGTTCTGACAAGCCTCTTCAGGATTGTTGAAGTGTGTGGAAGACAGGAGTTAGCTCTGAGGGGCAACTGTGATTATGGCATTCTTCAGAGTGAGAACAGAAGCAATTTCAATGCCCTTTTGAATCTGTGCATCAATGCAGGAGATGAAACTCTCCGGAAACTTCTAGATACATGCGATAAGAAGGCCATATACATTTCAAAAAGTACACAAAACAGACTGATAGAGGTTCTTGGTGATCAGATCCGCAACAAGATTCTTGCAGAAATTATTGCAGCAAAACAGTTTACCGTGCTTGCTGACGAAGTCACAGACAGCTCAAATTGGGAACAACTTTCAATTATATTGAGATTCGTCGATGGAAGTCTGAAAGTTCGTGAAGAGTTCCTGGCCTTTGTCCAGTGCAGAGATACCACAGGTGAAACACTTTACAACAAGATTGTTGAGTGTCTGGCCTTGTGGGGGCTTGATTTCAACAATGTTAGAGGACAAGGTTATGACGGGGCCGCAAACATGGCAGGAAAGTTTAAAGGAGTGCAGGCACGTTTTCAAGCAAGGAACAACAAAGCACTGTACTTTCACTGTGCTTCCCATAGCTTGAGTCTGCATTGTAAAAGCATGCGGCTTGCCTGCAGTGAAAAACATGATGGGAGCACTGAGGGAACTGTCACTGTTTTTCTCAAACTCTCCAAAGAGACAAAGAAAACTTGAAGATACCATCGAAGCATCTCAGCCTGACACGACAAAGACAAAGCTTGTTGATCTGTGCAGAACAAGATGGGTAGAAAAACATGAAGCACTGGAGGTTTACACATCTCTCTTCCTGGTTGTTCACGACTGTTTGGGACAAATGTGTGAAGACAGTGACATTTGGGACAGTGAGACATTGACCAAGGCAACTGGCTTTCTCCACACCTTGAGCAGCAGTGTTTTCCTCGTTGCATTCGTTGTCGTCCGCAATTGTTTGCGTTACTTAAAACCCTTGACAGTGAAGCTCCAGAAAAGAACAAAAGATGTTGTCGATGCCTACAGGGAAATCAAAGAGGTCAGTAACTGCATGTCTTCTATTAGAAGAGATGTCGACACAGCGTTCGTTGCCTGGTTTGGTGAAGTCAGCAAAATGGCAAATGCTTTGACAACTGATGTTGTTGTTCCTCGTCAAGCATCCCGCCAGACACTCCGTGACAACCAACCTGCGGCCACTCCAGAAGAATATTTCAAGATTAGCATTGACATTCCTTTCTTGGAACACCTGTCAACCGAATTGAACTCGAGGTTCAAAAATGCTGACCTAGCAGTTGATGGTCTCTGTCTGGTGCCAAGCACTTTAATAGACAACCAGGATGGTTTCATGCAGGTTCCAGAAGGGGTGAAGACACTGGCAATGTTGTGGGAGTCTGACCTACCAGACAACGCTACCCTTGATGCAGAATACCAACGGTGGGTTTGCAAATGGCGAAGTGCTGCTGAGAATGCGACAGCTATCATCCCATCCACGGCATCAGAAGCACTGAAACACTGTGACAGGGATTTTTATCCCAACCTGTTCATCATGCTAAAGAACCTTTGCATCCTGCCTGTCACTACTGCCGAGTGTGAGCGTTCAAACAGTCAGTTGCGCAACCTGAAAAACTACCTGCGCTCTACAATGGGGCAACAGAGACTCAATGCACTTGCTTTACTGACTGAAAGTGCACAGGGATGTTGATATTGACTTCAAAGAGGCAGTGAACTGTTTTGCCAGAAGATACAATTCACAAATGGTACTAATGCCGAGGAACCTAGTGCAGCAAGACTGAAAGTGAAAGCAGGGCCCTGATGTTCATAAACTACAAGGTAAAGCTTTATACCGTTAACGATCAACGAAAAGTAGTGAATAATAATAGTATACAAAACATCTCTGTTGATAAATAAATGTGTGTGTGTGTGTGTGTGTGGGTGGGTGTTTTTTTAAGGGAGGGGCAGGTGATAATTTTTGTACCCCAGAGTTTGTCAGTTCGATTGTTCAAAAAGCTCAAAGTCCCCAGACCATCACAAATGGCTTTTTCAAGGCTCAGATTGCACCAGATTGCACCATTTTGCATCCTTGAAAAAAAAAAATTCCGGGGGGGCAGGCCCCCGGACCCCCCTAGAAGGCTCGGCGCTTCGCGCCTTCGCTTTATACTGAATCTGTAACCCCCCCATCGACTTTTCCCAGGTCCGACCCTGTATATGAATATCCAGGCCTCCCCACTCCTAGGGAGGGTATGAATCACAATAGTCATTGGACCTACTATTGGGTAGATTTAGGTAGGCAGCAAACCTAACTCAACTCTATCCAATGGCAGGTCCAATGTCTATAGACCTCACAAAGCGTGCACATCACAAGCCACACCCCCTAATAGTTGTTGCTGGATCCCACAAGCTTTCCTGTCGCTTGGGCAATATGCCAGACAGTAGCGCGCGTGATTCGACAGAATGTGTTGCAAATTTTACAAACCTACAATTTTCTGCCAGGATACAAAGCTTTGTGAAAAACGGCCCTACGTCAAGGCAAAGCAAGTTTGCTTTAAGTTTCATTGATACTGTTCGTATTTATCACACAACTGGCAGTGATGCTGTTCAAGTTGCATCCGTGTATCACCGGTCACAGATTTACAAGAACGCGCCGATCCACACAAACTGTATGTGGAAATGAGCATCAGCAAGCACAGCGTCACAGAAGCTATCTGTGCCTGCAGTGCCGGGTAAGTGTTTTTGTTATTGGTGTTGTTTAAAAAAAAACACTTAGCACACTTCTCCGAGCCATTTTAGTCCATCTTGTTTCATCGTAGCAAGATGGCAGTGCTGCTTAGCGCTCTCTTTTTGCCGGCTGTGTTTACAGTGTCAGGCTGAGCTGATTACTTTCACTCCCAAATAAAATTGAAGTGTGTGTGTGTGTGTGTGTGTGTGTGTGTGTGTGTGTGTGTGTGTGTGTGTGTGTGTGTGTGTGTGTGTGTGTAAAAGAGAGAGAAGGTGAGAGAGAGATATAGAGATTATTAATAAATACCATGCATGTATGATTTGTATTTCAGATTGAATGGTAACTGTTCTTATATCATTGGGCTTCAGAAAACTCTTCAGTATTTCAAGGCAGCTAAACTGCTTGACCCATGACCAACTAAGCTGCAGCGGCATGCCGCATGCCTGGGGAGCAGCAATATCAAGAGGCACCAAGATCGCATCTGTCCCAATAATTAAACCATGGCGTGCTGGCCAGGCCGTCAGAGCAGCGGACGAAAAGGCCCATAACATGCCACATCAACACACGCAAGAAGTAAGCATCACCTAAAATAAAATCAAAACCATTATTAACTGGTAAATTATATTTTATTCTGGAATGTGAGTGGTTTACTTGCCAAAACACAGCACAAGGAGAAATAATGGTTCAGTTCATAAATGGATGCTTCACAGTGACACAATTTGATAGCACAGGAATACTAGATTAAAAACTCATTGATAACACAGGAATACTAGATTCAAAACTCATTTTCGCTTTATTATGAAGTCTTCAAAATTTCTCAACCAGCAAAGAGTGAGAAATGGTCCATCGTGCTGAAAGTTTGTCTTTTTTTTTCTTTTCTTTTTTTTTTTACTAGTGCTTAAAAGATTGACCATTTGGCAACAAAAATGACAACAAAGCCAAAAACCAAACATATAACTTGGTGTAGAACTTGAACAGGTTGTTTAGTTCTTTCTCTTTTTTTTCTCACAAACTCCACTCCAAATACTTCTTCTGCTGGTTGTGTCTGCACACCTTTAGTTCTTTGCAGCCTTGAGATGGGGTGATTCAGATTTGTCAAATTCTTGATCTGATCTCCTCCTCCAGCAGGTCTATCTTTATCTTCTAGCTTGCTATTTCAGACTTTGCACTCTGCAGCCATGGCTAGGTAGTCAAATGGTGAAATCACTAAAAGAGAAATTACAAAAATTATAAATAGTATATGTATGATTAACTTAAAATGTCAAACGTATTTCTGAAGCTGCACTCAATATTTGTCCACAGACCAGGAGACTGAAAAGACAACTAATGCCAGCGAATCAACAGGGTCGCTGACGTGTGTCACAACAAGGTCCCTGGCAGATCTCCCACGAGAATTGGATTGCCTTCGCTTGACCAGTTAGTGTGCAAATCCTGAGAAACTTGAGGAAAGAACAGAGCACTGACCAGTTCTAATCACCAGGTGGAGGCAAGAAAAAGCACAAAATATCAGAAACTCGCAACACTAAACTTCCACAGAGATCTAAATAGAAAAGCAAACATTTCTGACAAATGTCTTGACAGAATCTTTTCACACACTTTTTTTCTCAGCTGCAGCCACATTTTATTAAACGACATGAGGACACTGCCAAGAGTAAATATTTAGAAGTACTTCCTGACAGACACCTGCACAAGCACAGCATTGTGGTTAATCAACAGTTTCTATTCCTAGGAGCAACTCAAAGTGTGCGACAGTGGCCAGACAGGCATAATTAAAGTCAAATGCCCATCTGCATTCAGAAATTCCACCATACTTGGCATGTCAGTTCCCAGGATTTTGTGTGAAATTAGCTGACAGCACCAGCGTGGGACTGAAGAAATCACATTCCTGCTACGCACAGGTGCAAGGCCAGCTAAATATCACAGGTTATTGTTTACACCCAAAGGGATGTAAATGTATCCCAAATCACATCAGACATTCGATTCATGGCAATACTGTTTCACCCCCTGTCAGCTTTCTACAAAGAACAATAAAAGCCTTACTTGGAAAGTGAAATGTCATCACATTGTAAGTGAAAAGTTAGGTATGCACCTCCTGCTTTTATTGTCAGCATATATACACAAAGATATACTTACTTGATTGTTCTGCTGCCCCACACTTGCCAGCTACAGTGTCGGGTGTATGTTGCAAGACTTGATCTTCCTGCGAAGATTTTACAGAATCTGTACAGCCCCCTTTTGTGAGCAATCTGGATTTGTAGACAGGTGACTTGTTTGCAGGAATTGGGTAAGAGTGCAACTCACGGGGTTCGCCATCCCAAAAATGCTGAAAAAAAAAACGTTGCATGAATATATACTCATAAAGAGAGTGTCCGTCCGCTGTCATCCATTGTAAACTTTAACGTTGTCATTTTCTTGGAGACTATTCAAGCTACGGTCTTCAAACTTGGCCCAAGGATACTTTGTGGCAAGACCTTTCTAAACATACCAATATCAGTGACCTCTCGCAAAGGTCAAGGTCACAGGGATCAGCAATATATATATAAAATAGCTACATTTTGACATAATTTATTTTTTCTGAAATACTATTCACAACTTCAAACCCAAACTTGGTACCAAGATACCTGATGGTAAGACCTTTATACGCACACTAATTTGGTTGATCCCTCAGAATGTTCAAGGGTCACAAGAGCTCAAGAAATAGGTCCAAAATAGCCATATTTTGACAAAAGATGTTTTTTCTCAAATACTATTCACAACTTCAAACCCAAACTTGCTACAAAGATACCTGATGGTACGGAAAGGTCAAAGGTCACAAAAGTTTAGGAAATTGGTAAAAAAAATAGCCATATTTTGACAAGATTTTTTTTTCTCAATTACTATTCACAACTCCAAACCCAAACTTGCTACAGAGTTACCTGATGGTAAGACCTATCTATTCATACCAATTTGGATGACCCCTCAGAAAAGGTCAAGGGTCACAAGAGGTCGACAAATGTGTATAAAATGCCAATAACTGTAGTTATTATCAACATTTTTGCAAACTTTTCAATCAAATTTGGCACAGAGGTAGCTGATGATAAGACTTTCCTATGTATCTTAACCTTTAGCGCGCTGGTGGCGACATTTGTTACCAGCCACCATCTTGCTTGATTTATGGATGGCGACATGTCGCCACCACGAGGTCTGCTTGTAATCGGCTATGGTAAACACATAGGGTTGCTATGACAGCCTTTGCAAAGGATTGTGGGTGATTGTAAATGAGGCTTGCTTCCGTTTTCTATCGGCCATCTTGCTAACTTCGAATGTGTTTGAGCGATTTGAATTTTCTAAGGGAGAGTTTGTTTTGATGGCTTAATTTTGACAAAAGATGGCCGATTAGGAGTTGGATACATTCATCCAGTAATACTTTATGGACTCAAGATTCCGACGATGAAGACTTTCTTGGCTTTTTGCCAGAAGCCTTGTCCAAGGGGGGTGGGAGATAATGGTGATGGACAGGGGTGTGATTCTGAATCGAGTGCTAGTGAACGCGGAAACGGTGCCTGATGGATAAAGTCATCAATATTAGAATAGTAAGCATAATCTTTTTCAGTCTGCTGATTATTTTTTTGTTAGGATAATAACACAGATAACACAATTTGAAGAATTGTGACATAATCTTTATTCATTTATTTACATGCATGCCAAATTTCACAATCATACATAGAAAAATGAAAAAGTTGTGGGCTTTTGAAGTAGGGTAGCATGGGGTTCAGCCTACTCAAAAAGAATGCAGTGGCAGGGAAGGAACTGCCAGTGGAAAGCAGAGTGCTAAAGGGTTTAGTTGACTCATCGCAAAGGTCAAGGGTCACAGGGGTTTTGGAGTTGTGTGAAAACAGATTAATTTTGTAGAAAACATGGATTTTGTTAGTGCAGAAGACATCTGTTTACTTACTGTCAGACTTGTGTGGATCGGTCGATACACGTGAGGCCTTTCTTCTATGAAATGTGTTACTGTAGGATTGATGGTCTATTTGTGCATGTCATGATTTGTTACAATGAGTGAGAGAGTGCCGCCTGAAGAAACGTAAGGACATAAACCTTTGGTTATGGTGCTTCTGGAGAGTTAATTCCATATTTAAAATCACACACGCACACGCATGCATGCACACGCATGCATGCACGCACGCACGCACACAAACACACACACACACACACACACACACATCCCAAGTGTGCAGATCAGTGTAGTGGTACTGTCTGATAGCGAGTGCTTGCACATTATTGAGCAGTACGGTACGCTCTGGCCATGGTAACTCATTCACTGACTTCTGTACCACTTGCACAACTGAATTGTCACCATTTTCAGAACAAATTAGAAAAATGACACTTACCACATACAAACAGCTCTGCGTTTGCTCTTGTCCTCTAGCGGTAGTATCCCGATGTTCAGATCAGTGTGTGGTCTACAGCAAGTTTTTATTCATCCCATCGTGTTGGTTTTGAGAGGGAAAAACCCCAGAAGATTTTCTTTGATGGTTTCAGCGCATAGATTTGATCTGACTATGAAGACATCAGTGCATTGTATAACCATTCATGTTACTGAGCAAATTCTACTTGAAACTAGATCACGCATGATGCGGAAAATGCCAGGTTTGTTTTTTTAATTCTTTTCTCAGGTTGTTGATATCGCCAGCTGACTTCTCATCATTTTCACTTGCCAGTCCAGCAACTCGCACGTTTCCTGGCTTCATTTCTCTGTTTGTGTGTGTGTATAGGATATAAATTTCGAGCATTCATACACACTAAGAAGTATTTCATTACTACTTCACATAAGGAGCTTGTTAATTTTGCAGTGTGAGCATATTTTGCATTTCCGTTTTGAAAATGCAAGTATCAGCAAGAGGAGTCGTCTTGGCGCGCAAGTGTTTTTGGGCAGGAAAGTATATCAAGCAAATTCATGAATATTAATTTGCTTGTTATACAATATATCAATACATGTGACAAAGAAGGGAAAACTTTATGGAGTGGATACATATATATATCTCAGAAACATGGCCCAAAAGGGGGTAACATACTTTCGAAACAAAAAAAGTAGCATTTGTTTCTAGATCTGATGTTTCTGAAATGCTGTGTTTGTTTGAGACATAATAAAGAAATATTCACAAACATATTACAAGTTGTGATTAAATACTCTGTCTTGAATATTGTTAAATAGGCTGAAAAGTGCTTGATTTCATGCCCCCATTTTTTGACATGGAAACAGTTGTTACAAAATCCCCAAGCTTGCGTCTCGCGTAGTTTTGCAAACTTTGAGTGCCCATGGATACCGCATCGGTAGAGTATGGGGCAAGATTGCTCTTTAATCTTACGTTGTTGGCTCACTTGTGATAGTTTTATTGGCTCACCTGCTTAACAAAAGTGAGTATGTTTTGGGCCAGTGGTCGTCCGGCCGTCGTCTGTGGTAAACTTTAACGTTGGCATTTTCTCGGAGACTATTCAAGCCACATTCTTCAAATTTGGCGCAAGGATACTTTGTGGTAAGACCTTTCTAAACATACCCATTTGAGTGACCTCTCACAAAGGTCAAGGACACAAGGGATCAGGAAATAGGTAAAACATAGCTATATTTTGACATAATTTATTTTTTTCTGAAATACTATTCACAACTTCAAACCCAAACTTGGTACAAAGATACTTTATTGAAACTTTATTTCTGAACGGAAGAAGCAGTTAGCACATGTGCCATTTTTCACGCTTACCTGATGGTAAGACCTTTCTATACGTGCTAATTTGGTTGTTCCCTCGGAAAGGTCAAGGGTCACAAGAGCTCAGGAAATAGGTGAAAAATAGCCATGTTTTGGCAAAAGATGTTTTTTTTTCTCAAATACTATTCACAACTTCAAACCCAAACTTGGTACTGAGATACCTGATGGTAAGACCTATCTATGCATACTAATTTGGACGACCCCAAGGGTCACAAGGGCTCAGGAAATAGGTCCGAAATAGCCATATTTTGACAAAAGATGTTTTTTCTCAAATACATTCTTAACTTTAAACCCAAACTTGCAACAGAGATACCTCATGGGAAGATCTTTCTATGCACACTAATTTGGTTGATCCCTCGGAAAGGTCAAGGGTCAAGAGAGCTCAGGAAATAGGTCTAAAATAGCCATATTTTTACAAAAGATGTTTTTTTCTCAAATACTATTCACAACTTCAAACCCAAATTTGGTACAGAGATACCTAATTGTAATACCTAACTATGCATACTAATTTGGATGACCCCTTGGAAAGGTCAAGGGTCACTAGAGGCTGGCAAATGTGTAAAATGCTGATTTTTTTAATAAAATTGTAGGTATTCCCAAATTTTTGCAAATTTTTCAACCAAATTTAGTTCAATGATAGCTGATGATAAGATCTTCCTTATGCATACTAATTTAGTCGACTCAGGATCACAAAGGTCAAGGGTCACGGTGGGTTGACTGATGTGTGAAAAATGCTTACATTTTCTGAAAACATGGATTTTGCTGCTACAGAAGCCAGCCCGTTTTACAAAGGTCACATATTTAAATTGGTCATACATGTGAACCATAATGGCTTTGCCTTTCTTGTTGTGTTTGTGTATTGGGCTAGTGGTTGTCCGTCCGTCCACAGTTGTCAGTTTGTCCGCTTGTCTGTGATAAACTTTAACGTCTTCATTTTCTCGGAGACTATTGAAGCCACAGTCTTCAGACTTTGGCATTCAGTCCTGTCTACATATACAATTGTACTAATCTCTGTCAAAGTTCAAGGTCACAATGGATCAGGAAATACATTAAAAAAGCAATATTTTGACAAAAGAAATTGTCTGTGGTATAAAGATACCTGTTGGTAAGACGTTTCTATGCATACTAATTTGGTTGACCCACTGAAAAGGTCAAGTTTCACAAGAGCTCAGGAAATAGGTCCAAAATAGCCATATGATAGAAGATTTTTTTTTCTTCACAAATACTATTTACCACTTCAAACCCAAACATGGTACAGAGATACCTGATAATAAGACCTTCCTATACATACTAATTTGGTTGACCGCTTGGAAAGGTCAGAGGTCACAAGAGATCAGGAAATAGGTAACAAATAGCCATTTTCTGACCAAAATTTTTTTTTTTTCTCAAATACTATTTAAACTTCCATCCCAAACCTGATACAGAGATACCTGACGGTAAGACCTTCCTATGCATGCTAATGTGGATGACCTCTTGGAAAGGTCAAGGGGCACAAGAGATCAGCAAATTATGTGAAAATGTCTTTTTTGTAGAATTTTAGTTTTTATCAGGATTTTTGTAAAACTTTTCAAGCAGATTTGGCAAAAAGATAGCTGATGATAAGACCTTTCATACAAATTTGGTTCACTACCTTTACTGAAAAAGGTCAAGGGTCATGGGAGACTGACAAAAGTGTCAAATGCGTAATTTTTTTAAAATATAGAAAACTTGGATTTTGCTCGTATGAATGCCAACCCTTTTCTTATGTTATGTTAGAGCACTTGAACACTTGCTTATGTCAGTGGCCTGTTGGAAGGTCAAGGT
Source organism: Semisulcospira habei (assembly GCA_036245525.1). NCBI lineage: Eukaryota > Metazoa > Mollusca > Gastropoda > Semisulcospiridae > Semisulcospira > Semisulcospira habei. The sequence goes on from BTPG01000001.1 coordinate 182,468,789, forward strand.
CTCAAAGTCATTAATTATGCACGTGAGCCTTGAGGGCTTTGCCATTCTTGTTTTGGTTCTCAGTACTAATGGCTGTTACAGATTTTGAAGAGAAAACATTTCGGCATAAGGCTGTATTTTGTATCACAGTGTGTATAATCTCAATGTCTCAATCCATGAGGACAGGTCAATCTAACTTTGCTATTGGGTGGCTGTTTGTCACTCTTGAAACAAGGACATGTTTTTAGGATGCAGAGAATAAAGACTGTTTTTTTTTTCTTTTTTTCGGCAAAGCACAAAAATGTGACTCCAGATCTGTGTTGTTAAAAAGATATTAATAATAACTGGCAGTAGGAAATCTTGGGCGGGGTAGGCAATGAGTCTGGGAAGGTTTGGGACCCTAGGGAACTTGAAGAAGTAGGAGGCCCTGCGTGGTTTTGAAATTGTAAGGTTTGTAAGGTAACATCCACTGTTGGTAACTATTAGGAGTACACTTGTTCTGATCTAGCTATGGTCACAGACTTTGACCCGGTCTCAATTCTTTTGTGAGAATTCATTCATAGGATGAATACAGAAACAGCAGAAACAGATAAATTACAAACTGGACTCGTGGTAAGTGTGGTTTATTAAAATTGAAGAATCATCCAAAAGTTGACACAAAAACTGGAAATATTTGGGTACACCAATTGGATTCTGTGTGAAGGCCATCAAGGGCTTAAATTGTTTACTGATTGGTCTAGTCTGCTTCGGTTAATATAAATCAAGATCCTTCTCTAAAATTAAAAAATCCTGCCCCTCAAAAAAGGAAAAAAAGGTTGACTTATGCCGCACTCTCGGGCAGAAAAACTCATTTTGAAGGTAAACTGCCTTAAGGCGCAAACATTAGAGGTTGTCCTCTGAAGACTACATTATAGTGTACACCTTAGAGACATTCCACATATAGGTAGACTGTGTCTTCCCTTAGTCATGGCTGGCAGTTTGTGATCTGAATGTCTGTCTGCATGTTTGTCCCATGTTCACTATGAACAAGTTGGCCGACATTCTTGACGATGACACACATCCACTCCGACATGAATATGACATATTAGACACATCAATTGTAGTGGCTGACTATAAGTACAAAATAGTCGCATGTCACATTATGCCACTTTCTTTTTTCCCAAGTCCGTTTTAGTTTTTAACAGTAATATCAGTAGTGACCAGCAAACATTCTTGGCTTTAGATGGGGCGTAATCCTTGTGTATTTTCTGAAAACAGGAATATAAAGGTGCCAACAGGTCCATTTAATATTAATGAATTAACTCTTTGCCTGACAAACAGAAAACAAAGACAATGAGGCTGAACACAACCAGGGAAGAACCAATCTTGCTTGCTGGCACCCCGTTGGAGGAGGTGGAGTCCTTCACCTATCTCGGGAGCATCATAGACAAAAAAAGGCGGCACTGATGCAGATGTCAGAGCACGAATCGGTAAAGCCAGAGCAGCCTTTCTCCAGTTAAAAAAAGTGTGGAGTTCCAGAGAGCTGTCACAACACACCAAAGTCCGGATTTTCAACTCCAATGTAAAAGCAGTTCTCCTATATGGAGCAGAGACTTGGAGATTGACAAAAACCACAGTCAACAGAGTACAGACCTTCATGAACAGTTGCCTTAGAAGAATTTTGAAAATCCACTGGCCAGAGAAGATCAGCAACGTCAGACTCTGGGACAGAACAGAGCAGATAACAGCAGAGAATGAAATTGGGCGAAATTGGATCGGTCACAGCCTGAGAAAGCCAGCTTCCAGTATCACTAGGCAGGCATTGTCATGAACCCCCAGGGAAAGAGGAAAAGAGGTAGGCCGAGAAACTCCTGGCGTCGAGACCTCCAAGCAGACATCAAGAGACTGGGAACCACCTGGAGTAGAATCGAAGGAGAAGCACAGGACAGGAGTTGCTGGAGGTCTCTCGTCGACGGCCTATACCCGGGTAGGGGTGACAGGCGTAAGTAAGTAAGTAACTCTTTGCCTGAAGATGTTGACTTCAGCCGCCACAAGATTGCCCACTCGGTACCGGCCTCCACGTGACGTGGGTGGGTAGTCCCCTCAGTCCCTGACTGAGTGGGCTAGCAGAGGGGTGCCATCTTTGTCCAGGTTTAGGACTTGATGTCAGCAGATATGTTGTTCAGTCTTTTTTCACTGGTCCGGTTTTTAAGGAGCTGTGCTAACCCAGGTCCTACCATGTTGGATTGGTCCTTAAAAATACTCGTGAGCTTTTGGTCTTTTGGATCCAAGAGGATCCTGGTGGCTGAGGTTCCCTTTGGGTTGCGGTTCACTGGTGCCAACACTCCACTTTGGCCTTGACTTCTACCTAAACTAGTCGTACCGGCCTAGTCAATCAGCTCTTGTCACATTGAGCCCTATCCGACTGTTGACATGCGGGTTGATATACGGAGCACCATGCTATAGCCTCTGCTGCTGATAGGTGCTTTACGCCAGTATTCCCCTGCATTCAACAGTGTGATAGAAGGCGGTGGCTCAGACGGTTCAATCGGGCATACCCCCTTGAGTATATCTTTTGGGTAGTCTCCATTGTCAGCCCTGAAAGTCTAAAATTTTGCCCACCAGCCTTTGGCTAGTGACTTCCAAGTTTTACTAGCCAAACTGAAAATGTTACTAGCCAAAACTGAAAATTTTACTACTGAAAATAGCCCCCCAACTCAACAATATAATGTACCACAAGTGTTTGACGCCCAATGTTAGAGAGTGATTTCTGCCCAGAGGCATTGAAAACAAATATTTGAACAGACTATCATAACCAAGTTAATGTTTATGACCTGACTTCAGGCTTTTGATAGTATCAAGTGGAGAAATAACTGACAAAGTCCCCATGTGAACTGTGGTGGGATTTTTTATTTATTTATTTTTTGTAAGTAGAGCTGGGCTTGTGTTTGCACAACAGGTTAAAGGATCTGTAGACCCCCAGGTATAAATTTTAGAAGGTACACAGACCCCCATCATAGCATTATAGAGGGTCCGCAGATTTATTTAAGAAAAACTGCATCATCTGTATGTTCCTTAAAATAAATTATCCCCACCCGGGTCTGCTCTGGGGGACTTGGATGGGGTTAACTACATTTTAGTTCCCAGGGTCACCCTGGTCAGCCCCACAGGGTGGGTTTTCCCTATATTCTGGGGCATGTTTCTGTCTACTCTTGGTCCATTCACCTGTATTTGTCTTTTTAAAACTCTCCCAACTGTCTGCACTGCCTGTAGCTCTTGATATTGAATGTGTCTTAGCTTTATTTAGGCCCCATGGCGTAGGTTTATTTAACGCATTGGACCGGCTGGCGACATACATTCAATATTCTGTTGTTTTTTTTTCACAAGCAGTGCAGGCACGTCCTGAGAAAGTCTTGTTGCTGTCGGGACGATAAACAATGTACAATCAATCAATCATTAAAATAAATTCTCATTTCGCTCTCTCCTCTTTAAATGTGTTGTGACAGTGTGTGCATGTCCTTTCCATGATACTGATTCTTTAACTGGTGAGCTATCGCACAAAAGCCTGTCTCCCTCGCTCTCTCACCCACAGAAAAACATATATCTATTTATTTATTTGTATGATCGTTTGATAATGTATTGTAACAGAGAATATAGCGTTTTCAGCTGAACGCGGCAGATTGACAACCAAAGTGTGACTTGTCTAAACTCTGTGTGTAGTGTGTGTGTTTGTGTGTGTGTGTGTGTATAAACTTTTGTACTTCAAAGCTTGTTTAAACCCGTTTAACCACTCAGAAAGACGTGTTTCTCCAATGTTTGCCTAATAACTGCATGTGTACCAGAAGATGGATTGACCACGATTAAAAAATAACTGACAAACTTATTTCTGTTCAAATTTCTGGACTTGCTTTTTGAGTTTGCCTCGGTGCTCATTGCTCATGCCATTCGAGTGCCGTCGTGCTTTAGCCATGGAAATACACTCAGCATAGCCATGAACTCTGAAAACTGTGTCGTAGCGGCGGTGCCACACACGGCACAGGGGTAGCATTTCTGGTACTTTCGCTTGTCGATGGAGATGGCGATGTCGACGTGCAACTTTCTTCTTAGCGATTATCAAGATTAGACGGTGCCGGATTGAAGAATCCAAAGCATTCCAGCTCTTCCTTTGCTTTTTCTCCGCCATGTACAACTTCGTTCTAGATCGAAAGCGAAACGTACGATGCCGTATCCCATAATAGTATTATGGTGAGGTCACAGCAAGTAACGCGTTCAACATGTAGCGCGCACTTTGTAATAACATGCTGACACTACACAAACTAACAGTTTGCCCGCCCTGTTACACTCGCACGGACCCCGGCGTCGGGTCGATTCTGAACGCAGCCGCAACTGAGTGAGCCGCTAAACGAACCAATTCGTCACTAAAAATAGAACGACTGTCACCGACCACTGTTATGGTTCGAGTGACGTGTTCGGCTACTGCCGCAAAGTGATGTTAGAGGCGACTCGCAGTCAGGTCACGCGCGGGCGTACCTGATGTTCGGCTGGCGGTTAGCCGTTGGATTGGAAAACGCACGAGCGCACTCGCATTTGGCGAGTGGGCATTTTTTTTTACTCGCCAAAATTTTTTTTCACTCGCTTTTCAGGGCTGATTGTGCGTCGGCTGGAGACCCACCGACAGTTGCACTTTCCCTTGTTGGGCTCAGTGGCGGGCGGGGACCCCCGGGGGATGAATATCTCTACTATTATAATATGGAAAAAACAAAAAAACCGAAACTGGCACAGAAGCGGCACACAGCCACCGACATTGAACATGACAGTGACTCGGACTGTCAGGACGCCTCAGGCATCAGCCGTATGGCCTCGCTTCCTCATTGTCCTTAGCAAGGTGAAGGAGACACCTGTTTCCAAGCTGCATCCTTATCTGGTGGGGGAGACCCTCGGGAGACGTGTTGGCAGGCCTGATGCCCAGCGCCTCAGGTCTGGTGACTTGCTGGTAGAGTGCCGTACCCGGGCACACTCCAGCGGGCTACAGAGGCTCTCTTCCATCGGAGACACTCCAGTGGAAGTCACACCCCACAAAACTATGAATTCGTCAAGAGGCGTAATCAAAGATCAAGCTTTGGCAGAACTGTCAGAAGATGAACTTGTACGGAACCTTAAGTCTCAGGGGGTGACTTACGTCAGGCGCTTTGCTTCCAAGCGTGGTGGTGGGGAGATCCGTCTCCCTACCATCATCCTGACGTTTGGCACCCCCACCCCTCCGACTACCATCTGGGGAGGTTACTACTCCTTGAAAGTGAAAAAGTACGTCTCTCTCCCCCTCCGGTGCTCTAAGTGCCAAAGGTATGGCCATGGGCAGAAGACATGCCGCCAGGCAGAGTCTTCATGCGCCCGTTGCACTAAGCCCGGACACTCTGCTGAGTCCTGCACAGTCACCCTCCTGTGTGTGAATTGTTAAGGGGCGCATATGGCTTTGAACAAGAAATGCCCTTGTTGGATATCCGAATGCAGGATTCAGCAGGTGCGCGTGGAGAAGGGGCTATCTTTTGCGGACGCAAAAAAGCTGGTCGACGGCCCTGGTGCAGCTGCAGCTGTCCCAAACTCCTCTGTGTATACTTTCAGTGCTGCAGTGGCAGGCAAGCGCCCCACCAAAGACTTCTCTTGTTAAACCTCAACTTCTTGGTTGGGGGCAGAGCCTTGGCTCCTCTCGCCCCTGGAGAGTAATCCTCCTCCGGTGGTGATGAGGAGCCAGGGAACGCAGAAGGCGGTCACTGCCGGTCCGGTACTAGTGCCGCCTTCTGTTGCCCCTAAGCCTCAGCCCCCACCCAAGCCTGTCAGTTTGGCTACTCCAAAGGCTTCTGGCTCTGGTCAGCCTTCTAAGGCCGCTAACTTTAGCGGCAGGAACGCTGCCCAGGACCAGAAGTCTAAAAAAGCTTTGGGACCGCTGTGCGCACGGCCCCGAAGGGGAACACTGATGTCCCCCTTTAAAACAAATATGCTGCATTGGAGGAGCGGATGGAGGGAGTGGAAGTTGTTGCTGGTGCTGCTCCACTCCCTTCATCTCCGAAGAACCAGAGGAGGCCCGGGAGCCTCGCCCCCCCCCCCCCCCCTCCCCCCCCCCCCCTGCCCCCGTTTCTTCAACTCCTTCCAAGGAAAAGGGTGGAGGAGGGGGGGGGGAACTCTTCACCCCCAGATAAGACATAATCATGTACTCTCTGCTTCAGTGGAATTGTCATGATTTTCAAGCTAACTTTGAGGAATTGAGTCTTTTAGTCAAGCCTACCCGGCACCGGCCTCCACGTGGCGTAGGTGGGTAGTCCGCTCAGTCCCTGACTGAGTGGGCTAGCGGACGGGTGCCATCTTTGTCCAGGATTAGGACTTGATGTCAGCAGATATGTTGTTCAGCCTTTTCACTGGTCCGGTTTTTAAGGAGCTGTGCTAACCTAGGTCGTACCATGTTGGATTGGTCCTTAAAAATACTCGTGACTTTTTGGTCCTTTGGATCCCAAGTGTTTGCCATGCTTGGAGACCCGTGTCGGGGGAGAAGAGGATCCTGGTGGCTGAGGTTCCCTTTGGGCTGCGGCTCACTGGTGCCAACACTCCACTTCGGCCTTGACTTCTACCTAAACGGGAGGCTAGTCGTACCGGCCTAGTCAATCGGCTCTTGTCACGTTGAGCCCTATCCCACTGTTGACATGCGGGTTGCTATACGGAGCACCATGCTATAGCTTCTGCTGCTGATTAGGTGCTTTACGCCAGTATTACCCTGCATTCAACGGTGTGATAGAAGGCGGTGGCTCAAACGGTTCAATCGGGCTTACCCCCTTGAGTATATCTTTCGGGCAGTCTCCATTGTGCGTCGGCTGGAGACCCGCCGACAGTTGCACTTTCCCTTGTTGGGCTCGGTGGCGGGCGGGGACCCCCGGGGGATGAATATCTCTACTAATATAATATGGATAAAACCAAAAAACCAAAACTAGCACAGAAACGGCGCATAGACACCGACATTGCACATGACAGTGATTCAGACTGTGAGGAAGCGACGCCTCAGGCGTCGGCCGTATGGCCTCGCTTCCTCATTGTCCATAGCAAGGTGAAGGAGAAACCAGTTACCAAGCTGCATCCTTTTCTGGTGGGGGAGACCCTCAGGAGCCGTGTTGGCAGGCCTGACGCCCAGCGCCTCAGGTCTGGTGAACTTGTAAGGAATCTTAAGTCTCAGGGGGTGACTTGCGTCAGGCGCTTCGCTTCCAAGCGAGGTGGTGGGGAGATCCGTCTCCCTACCATCATCCTGACGTTTGGCACCCCCACCCCTCCTACTACCATCTGGGGAGGTTACTACTCCCTGAGAGTGAAAAAGTACGTCCCTCTTCCCCTCCGGTGCTTTAAGTGCCAAAAGTATGGCCATGGGCAGAAGACATGCCGTCAGGCAGAGGCTTCATGCGCCCGTTGCACTAGGCCCGGACACTCTGCTGAGTCCTGCACAGCCACCCCCCTGTGTGTGAACTGCCAGGGGGCGCATATGGCTTCGGATAAGAAATGCCCTCGTTGGATATCCGAGTGCAAGATTCAGCAGGTGCGTGTGGAGAAGGGGCTGTCCTTTCTGGATGCCAAAAAACTGGTTGAAGGCCCTGGTGCAGCTGCGGCTGCCCCAACCTCTAACACCTCAGTGTATACTTTTAGTGCAGCGGTGGCAAGCGCCCCACCAAAGACTTTTCATGTCAGACCCCAACTTCTTGGTTGGGGGCGGAGCCTCGGCTCATCTCGCCCCTGGAGAGTAACCCTCCTCCGGTGGTGACAAGGAGCCAGGGAACGCAGAAGGCGGACACTGCCGGTCCGGTTGTGCCGCCTTCTGTTGCCCCTAAGCCTCAGCCCCCACCCAAACCTGTTAGTCAGTCAACTCCAAAGGCTTCTGGCTCTGGTCAGCCTTCTAAGGCCGCTAACTCTAGCGGCAGGAACGCTGCCCAGGACCAGAAGTCTAAGAAATCTATGGGACCGCTGTGCGCACGGGCCCAGAAGGGGAACACAGATGTGCCCCTTCAAAACAAATATGCTGCACTGGAGGAGCGGATGGAGGGAGTGGAAGTTGTTGTTGCTGATGCTGCGGCAGCTCCACCCCCTTCCTCTCCGAAGAACCAGAGGAGGCCCGGGAGCCGGCCCCCCTCTGTTTCTTCAACTCCTTCCAAGGTAAAGGAAAAAGGGGGGAAAAACTCCTTACCCCCAGATCAGACTTAATCATGGACTCTTTGCTTCAGTGGAATTGTCGTGGTTTTCGAGCTAACTTTGAGGAATTGCGTCTTTTAGTCAAGTTCTATAACCCCTCAGTCATATCTCTTCAGGAGACTTACCTGAAGACTTCTGACCCTGTGTCTTTTAATGGTTTTAATGTTATACATAAAGGCTCTGATTCGGAGAGGCGCTCGGGTGGAGCGGCTCTTCTCATTAGTAGCCAAATTTTATGTAGCCCCGTTAGCATCGACACCTGTCTTCAGGCTGTCGCTGCTCGGGTTACCTTAAAAAAGACCATAACCATATGCAGTATTTACCTGCCACCATCACTGCGGGTCTGTAGCAATGATATTTTTCACTTAGTAGATCAACTGCCCCCTCCCTTTATTCTCATGGGGGATTTTAACGGTCATGCTCACCTTTGGGGTAGTGACCACTATGATGGCAGAGGTCAGATGTTAGAAGATGTTTTTTCTCAACTTAACCTATGTGTCTTTAACGATGGCTCACCTACATACTCTAACTCAGGTTCCGGATCTAGTTCTGTTCTAGACCTCACTGTGTGTGATCCTTCTCTCATGCTGGACTTTGACTGGAAGGTTCACGACGACCTGTGTGGTAGTGACCACTTCCCAGTAGTCCTGTCATCGGTCAGCTGTGAGGAGGATTCGCCGGTGGGGCGCTGGAATCTCAAGAAAGCTAACTGGTCTCTGTTTGCCTCTCTCTGTCAGTCTCGTCTTACAGAGGAGGTGGTCATGTCAGCTGAAGAACCTGTTTCTTGTTTTACTTCTATTTTGTTGGAGGTTGCAGGTGAAACCATCCCTAGAACTTCCACATCACTCCCTCGGAAGCCGAGAGTACCATGGTTCAATGAAGAGTGCCGCAAGGCCCAAACAATGCGCAAATCTGCTCAGCGACGTGCATTTCGTAATCCGTCGCAAGCAAATATTTTAACCTTTAAAAGACAGCGGGCGAAAGCCCGTTATATTTTAAACGTGAACGCCGTGCTTCCTGGAGACGCTTCGTCTCATCTTTATCTTCTAGGACTCCATCCCAAAAAGTCTGGAAGGCTGTTCGAAGAATTAGGGGCAGGGGTGGCTCGGCTTCTGTCGGCCATCTTAGAGATGGTGCCAGTTTGGTCACAGATAAAAAGGCTGTGGCCAATTTACTTGCCTCCACCATTGCCCATAATTCTTCAACAGAGCATTATTCACCTTTCTTCCAGAGAGAGAAGGAGAAGCGAGAATCTTGTGCTTGTGATTTTATATCGGATAACTTGGAAGACTATAATGCCCTTTTTACGTTTTCAGAATTGCAGCAAGCCATGCAGAAATGTACTGACTCTGCTGCTGGATTAGATACCATCCATTATCAGCTCATAACACATCTGCCTGAGGATTCACTCCTTGTACTTCTAAAGGCCTTTAACCATATCTGGATAACCGGTCATTTTCCGCCATCTTGGCGCCAGGCTGTGGTTGTGCCAATTCCCAAGCCGGGTAAGGATCCTTCCGACCCGGGCAACTACCGGCCAATAGCTTTGACATCATGTTTATGTAAAACTATGGAACGCTTGGTCAACGCCCGACTGGTGTGGCATCTTGAGTCACAGGGTCTCATCACAGACATCCAGTGCGGTTTCCGGCGCTTCCGTAGTACAACTGACCATCTAGTCCGCTTTGAGTCTTTTATCCGAGATGCTTTTGTCAACAAGCAGCATGTCTATGCAATTTTCTTTGATCTTGAAAAGGCATATGACACTACCTGGAAGCATGGTATAATGTCTGATTTGTCGGACATGGGTTTTAAAGGGCATCTGCCCGTTTTTATTCACAATTTTTTGTCCAACAGGTCGTTCCATGTCCGTGTGGGCTCCACCCTCTCCGACTCCTTTGAACAGGAGATGGGTGTCCCGCAGGGCAGTATTCTATCTCCTGTTTTATTTAGCATTAAAATAAATAACATTGTAAAGGCCGTCAAGGATGATTCTGAATGCTCTTTGTTTGTGGACGACTTTGCTTTGTGTGCACGAGGTCGAGGACTTGCGTCCCTTGAGAGGCGCTTGCAGCTGTGCGTTGATCGCATCCAGGGGTGGGTGTCTCTCAATGGATTCAGATTCTCGCCCTCCAAGACAGTCTGTGTGCATTTTACTAACCAGACGAAATTTTTTCCAGAACCTAGCCTGAGCATTGCTGGAGTGCCAATTAAGGTGGCTGAAGAGGCTAAGTTTTTGGGGGTCATCTTTGACAAAAGATTGACCTTCTGCAACCATGTTAACTACCTTAGAACCTCTTGTCGGAAGGCCCTCGACATTCTTCGTGTCGTTGGTCATACTGACTGGGGTGCAGACCGCATCGTCTTACTTCGACTGTACCGGGCCCTTGTTCGGTCCAAACTGGATTACGGCTCTGTGGTATATGGCTCGGCTTCCAAGTCTGTTCTGCAGCGTCTGAACACAATTCACCATCAAGGTCTGCGCATATGTCTGGGAGCCTTCAGGACATCTCCAGTTCCTAGTCTGTATGCAGAGGCAGGGGAGCCTTCTCTCAGGCTCCGCCGCATCCGCCTCATGCTCAGCTACGTTCTGAAGCTGAAGGCCCATCCAGAAAATCCTGCCTATGATTGTGTTTTTAACCCGTCGTTTGCAGAGATTTATGATGCCCATCCGGGAGCTGTCCGTCCACTTTCCTTCCGTGTCCGACCTCATCTGCAGGCGGCCGGAGTGGACCTGGACAAAGTTTCGGAATCTCTGCAACACGTCACTCCACCCTGGCTACTACCAGTTCCTGACATCTTGCTGGACTTGACTGCCCACAAGAAGGATTGTACTCCACCAGCCATATACCAACAGAGCCTCAATGAACTCCTTTCAATTTTTCCTGGCTATTGTCGTCTTTATACGGATGGGTCCAAGTCTGAGGATGGAAGAGTGGCTGCGGCTGCAGTGTCCTCTCGCCATCCTATACGCCCATTTAAGCTCCGTCTCCCTGACCATTCCTCTGTATTTAGTGCAGAACTGCAGGCCATTCTGCTAGCACTCAAGCATGCCTATCAGTCTCGGGAAAGGAACTTCCTGATTCTGTCTGACTCTCTTTCTGCCCTGCAGGCCCTTCAGGGCGCGGGAACAGACCATCCACTGCTGGTGCAGATTAGAGAGCTCTACGCGGACTTGATGAAGGAATATTATGACATCATTTTTATTTGGGTCCCAGGTCATGTGGGCATCGAAGGCAACAGAATCGCAGATTCTGCTGCCAACAGTGCCCGCAGTGACCCTGTCCCTGACACACAGACTGTCTATAGTGATTTTAAACCTGTTATTAGTGCGTACATAGCCCGCGAGTGGCAGTCCGAGTGGGACAAAGAGGAAGGGAACAAGCTTCATGAAGCTCTTCCTAAGTTGTCTGACAGTCTACCTTTCCGCTGCGGCAGCCGCCGTGAGGAGACTGTCCTTGCTCGGCTCCACATCGGGCACACATATGTTACGCACTCTTACTTACTTAAACAGGATGAGCGTCCATGGTGTTTTGCCTGTGATGAGCAGTTTTCTGTTCGACACTTTTTGCTGTATTGTGCTGACCTAATTGACACCAGATATAAACACTTCACAGCAGACTCCTTGAAGGTTTTGTTCCGGGATGTTCCCCCGGACAAAATCTTCAATTTTTTGAGAGAATGCAATATTTTTAACAAGATCTGAGCATTCATAGACTATGTGAATTTTTTTATTTGCCCTTTTTGAGAGTCTGTAGACGTTTCTTTTCCAGACATGTGCGACATTTTAGCCTGAGATTTTTAATCTATATTTACATCTTGTCTCAAGACCTTGCTTTTAGTCTGGCTGACCAGATTTTTACCCATCCCGCCGTGAGATGGCCTTAGTCGCCTGCTCGGCGTTAAACCCAAATAACTAACTAACTAATCTTTTAGTCAAGTTCTATAACCCCTCAGTAGTATCTCTGCAGGAGACTTGCCTAAAAACTTCTGACCCTGTGTCCTTTAATGGTTTTAACGCTATACATAAAGGCTCTGATTCGGAGAGGCGCTCGGATGGAGTGGCTCTTCTCATTAGTAGCCAAATTTTATGTAGCCCCGTTAGCATTGACACCTGTCGTCAGGCTGTCGCAGCTCGGGTTACCTTGAAGAAGACCATAACCATATGCAGTGTTTACCTGCCACCATCTCTGCGGTTCTGTAGTAATGATATTTTTAACTTGGTAGATCAGCTGCCCCCTCCCTTTATTCTCATGGGGGATTTTAACGGTCAAGCTCACCTTTAGGGTAGTGATCACTATGATGGCAGAGGTCAGATGTTACAAGATGTTTTTTTCTCACCTTAACCTATGTGTCTTTAACGATGGCTCACCTACATACTCTAACCCAAGTTCCAGATCTTGTTCTGTTCTAGACCTCACTGTGTGTGATCCTTCTCTCATGCTGGACTTTACTGGAAGGTTCATGACTACCTGTGTGGTAGTGACCTCTTCCCAGTAGTCCTGTCATCGGTCAGCTGTGAGGAGGATTCGCCAGTGGGGCACTGGAATCTTAATAAAGCTAACTGGCCTCTGTTCACCTCCATCTGTCAGTCTCGTATTACAGAGGAGGTGGTCATGTCAGCTGAAGAACCTGTTTATTGTTTTACTTCTATTTTGTTGGACCTAGCAGGTGAAACCATCCCTAGAACGTCCACATCAGTCCCTCGGAAGCCGAGAGTACCATGGTTCAATGAAGAGTGCCGCAAGGCCCAAAAAGATGCGCAAATCTGCTCAACGACATGCTTTTCGTAGTCCGTCGCAAGTGAATATTTTAACCTTTAAAAGACAGAGGGCGAAAGCCCGTTACATTTTTAAACATGAACGCCGTGCTTCCTGGAGACGTTTCGTCTCATCTTTATCTTTTAGGACTCCATCCCAGAAAGTCTGGAAGGCTGTTTGAAGAATTAGGGGCAGGGGCTTTTGTCGGCTATCTTAGCGATGGTGCCAGTTTGGTCACAGATAAAAAGGCTGTGGCCAATTTGCTTGCCTCCACCATTGCCCATAATTCTTCGACAGAGCATTATTCACCCTTCTTCCAGAGAGAGAAGGAGAAGCGAGAGTCGTGTACTTGTGAATTTATATCGGATAACTCGGAAGACTATAATGCTCCTTTTACATTTTCAGAATTGCAGCAAGCCATGCAGAAATGTAATGACTTTGCTGCAGGACTAGATACCATCATCCACTATCAGCTCCTAATACATCTGCCTGAGGATTCACTCCTTGTACTTCTCAAGGCCTTTAACCATATCTGGATAACAGGTCATTTTCCGCCATCTTGGCGCCAGGCTGTGGTTGTGCTAATGAAATCCCCAAGCTGGGTAAGGATCCTTCCGACCCGGGCAACTACCGGCCAATTGCTTTGACATCGTGTTTATGCAAAACTATGGAACACTTGGTCAACGCCCACCTGGTGTGGCATCTTGAGTCACAGGGTCTCATCACAGACCTCCAGTGCGGTTTCTGGCGCTACCGTAGTACAACTGACCATCTAGTCCTCTTTGAGTCGTTTATCCGAGATGCTTTTGTCAACAAGCAGCATGTCTATGCAATTTTCTTCGATCTTGAGAAGGCGTATGACACTACCTGGAAGTATAGTATAATGTCTGATTTGTTGGACATGGGTTTTAAAGGGCGCCTGCCCATTTTTATTCACAATTTTTTGTCTAACCGGTCGTTCCATGTCCGTGTGGGATCCACCCTCTCCGACTCCTTTGAACAGGAGATGGGTGTGCCGCAGGGCAGCATTCTATCTCCTGTTTTATTTAGCATTAAAATTAATAACATTATAAAGGCCGTCAAAGATGATTCTGAATGCTCTGTTTGTGGACGACTTTGCTTTGTGTGCACAAGGTTGAGGACTTGCGCCGCTTGAGAGGCACTTGCAGCTGTGCGTTGATCGCATCCAGGGGTGGGTATCTCTCAACGGATTCAAGTTCTCGCTCTCCTAGACTGTGTGCATTTTACTAACCAGACAAAATTTTTGCCAGAACCTAGCCTGAGCATTGCTGGAGTGCCAATTAAGGTGGCCAGGGAGGCAAAGTTTCTGGGGGTCATCTTTGACAAAAGACTGACCTTCTGCAGCCATATTAATTACCCTATAACCTCTTGTCAGAAGGCCCTCGACGTTCTTTGTGTCGTTGGTCGTACTGACTGGAGTGCAGACCTCATTGTCTTACTTCGACTGTACCGACCCTTGTTCGGTCCAAACTGGATTACGGCTCTGTGGTATATGGCTCTGCTTCCAAGTCTGTTCTACAGTGTCTGAGCACAATTCACCATCAAGGTCTGCGAATATATCTGGGGGCCTTCAGGACATCTCCAGTTCCTAGTCTGTATGCCGAGGCAGGGGAGACTTCTCTCAAGCTCCGCCGCATCTGCCTCATGCTCAGCTACATTCTGAAGCTGAAGGCCCATCCAGATAATCCTGCCTATGATTGTGTTTTTAACCCGTCGTTTGCAGAGATTTACGATACCCATCTGGGAGCTGTCCGTCCACTTTCCTTCCATGTCCGACCTCATCTGCAGGTGGCCGGAGTGGACCTGGACAAAGTTTTGGAATCTCTGCAACACATCACTCCACCCTAGCTCTTACCAGTTCCTGACATCTTGCTGGACTTGACCGCCCACAAGAAGGACTGTACTTCACCATCCATATACCAACAGAGCCTCAATGAACTCCTTTTCATTTTTCCTGGCTTTTGTCATATTTATACAGATGGGTCAAAGTCTTAGGATGGGAGAGTGGCTGCGGTCACCATCCTAGACGCCCATTTAAGCTCCGCCTCCCTGACCATTCCTCTGTATTTAGTGCAGAACTGCGGGCAATTCTGCTGGCACTCAGGCATGCCTATCAGTCTTGGGAAAGGAACTTCCTGATTCTGTCCGACTCTCTTTCTGCCCTGCAGGCCCTTCAGGGCGCAGGAACAGACCGCCCCCTGCTGGTGCAGATTCAAGAGCTTTACATGGACTTTATGAAGGAATATTATGACATCATTTTTATTTGGGTCCCAGGGCATGTGGGCATCGAAGGCAATAGGATCGCAGATTCTGCTGCCAACGATGCCCGCAATGACCCTGTCCCTGACACACAGACTGTTCATAGTGATTTTAAACCTGTGATTAGTGCATACATAGCCCGCGAGTGGCAGTCCGAGTGGGACAAAGAGGAAGTGAACAAGCTGCATGAAGCTCTTCCTATGATGTCCAACAGTCTACCTTATCGCTGCAGCAGCCGCCATGAGGAAACTGTCCTTACTCGGCTCCACGTCGGACACACGTATGTTACTCTTACTAAAACAGGATGAGCGTCCATGGTGTTATGCCTGTGATGAACAGTTTTCTGTTCGACACTTTTTGCTGTCATGTGCCGATTTAATTGACATAAAATATAAACACTTCACAGCAGACTCCTTGAAGGTTTTGTTCCGGGATGTTCCCCCAGACAAAATCTTCAATTTCTTGAGAGAATGCAATATTTTTAACAAGATCTGAGCATTTATAGACTATGTGAATTTCACTATTTTGCCCTTTTTGAGAGTGTGTAGACGTTTCTTTTAAAGACTTGTGTGACATTTTAGCATGACATTTTTAAGGTATATTTACATCCTGTTTTAAGACTTTTCTTTTAGTCTGGCTGACCAGATTTTTACCCATCCCGCCGTGAGATGGCCTTTGTCGCCTGCTCGGCGTTAAACCCTAATAACTAACTAACGCCTCAAGATTACTTCAAGATCTGCCCAGCCAAGGTTCGCTTGCAGTGTCTGTGCTTGGCTATATTTAGTGCTGAATGTGTTGTTACAAACCTGTACTTGGAATGTGCACCAGATGCAGAAGTGAACTCTTAGTTTAACATTATTTAGTACATAACACAGAAAGGTTATTTAATAGCAAAGAGTTGATACACATTAAAGGCCCACACCACTGTAACTGTTTAAAGATACACTTCTGTAACAGATGGTTATGAAATGCTGCACGCAGGTGTTCCCAGGGTCACCCTGGTCAGCCCCACAGGGTGGGTTTTCCTTTCTATTCTGGGGCATGTGTTTCTGTCTACCCGAGGTCCATTCATCTGTATTTGCCTTTTTAAAACTCTTCCTACTGTCTGCACTGCCTGTAGCTCTTGATGTTGGATGTGTGTTGCCAAATGGTTTTGGCTTTATTTAGGCCCATGTTGTAGGTTTATTTAATGTAGTGGACCGGCTGGCGACATACATTCAATATTCTGTTGTTTTTTTTTTTTTTCACAAGCAGTGCAGGCACGTCCTGAGAAAGCCCTGTTGCTGTCGGGACGTTAAGCAATGTACAATCAATCAATCATTTGGACGATCCAGTTCAATACGTCATCTTAATATTAGGGTAACCTGACAGTGACTCACTCCATTCTATAATACAATGCTATCAGTACAAGAAACAGCAAAAAATAGATTGACATGCTAATGGCTGTGCAAAATAAATAAGTGTGATTACGCGCGTGCTGTTGCTGTGTGTCCAAACTGCTGTTAAAGTTTGATCATTAGGTATGTCGAAAAAGCACAACAAACACAAATGGTGCTGAAATGTGTCTTCAGATTTATACGTAATGGTACTTTAATTGACTGAGTGGTGGCATGATTGTGACAGATTGTTGTACTTTTTGTGCTTTGTCTTGTGTTTTATAGGCAGAGAATTTCCCCATGAGGGAAAGTATTTTATTGTATTGTATTGTGTAGTGCTTACTCTTGGTATGCTTACTACAGTGTATCAGCACTTGTCTGTTTTGTGGTCTGCATTCTATTTGTTGAAAGTTGAGGGGCGTTTGCATTGTCTTTTGTTGATTTTCTTTTAATTATTCCACAACAGGGCTCAGCTGCATAAAAAAGTGTTGCAAGTGGTGTACATGGAGATTGTATGTTTTTGCAGGACCAGTATGACCAGTACTTTGTGGCCACAATCCACACTCAAGAACAACAGATTGATAAGTATGATCGCTCTTGCTTCTTTTTCCTCTGCACCTCCACCTGAACACCACCACCCCCACCCCCACCCTTCCACCCCCATACCTGTCAATTTTTTAAAATGGGAAATCTGGAGGTCTTTTTTTTTTCTCCACAGCATCATGGCATTTTCTGGCAACTGGCGATCAGCATAAAAAGTTCACAACATTATATTCAGATAATTACTTTAGTATGCATGTTTTTTTGCATTTTTACAATGGATTCACACTGCACCATGTAATATTATTTGTTGTATTACAAGTTAGGCTTTGCCAGTGGTTCTTGTGGCCTCAAGGGTCCATTCAGGGGTCTCAATGTCAGAGGTAAGAGTCAAGGTTTTTTTACCTGACACTTTTACCTCCGACATTGACTGCACCTGAGAGGCAACAAGACATGATGCAATGATTTTGTCTTCAACTGCACAGATATAAATGCACGAAAGGTTCCCTTGAAGGAACCCTTGTTAGGTGCTTTCAGTACTCAGGGGACACAAATCTTGGTGTCAGTAAATTACATCTACTTACGGGTGGAACGTGACTTTCGCATCAAGTAGGCATTTCGGTGGAAGGTATTGTCCAGCACATCACATTTCAATTTTTTTTTTGGTATGAAATATGAAAACTAATTAGCACATAGCGTGGGCATATAACTTTTTTGTTGTGTAACCCCCTCAGTTTTTGTTGTTCCTATTTAAAAAATAGGAACAACTTTGAGATTTGTTGGAGTTGGGATTGTTGGAGTTCCATATCATGCACATCAAGTGCTGGGTGGGGAGGCCCCGAATTCTGGCAAAGAAAAACAAGATAAAAAGTACCCTTGCCTGAACCCCTACACACTTTACAAGTGTTTCTTTTGTGAGGTGGCCTGTCACTGTCTCATAGTACATGTATTTGCTTTTTGCAGTGTTTTAAATCCACTTTGATTCAGATGAGCTCAAAGATGCCAAATGAGTGTGTCTTTATATGGCCCAAAACATGAAAAGGTGGCCAAATTTGTGAAACTGAAGATAAGATCTTAAAACTTGAATTTTCATTGTTTGATGAAAAGAGACTGTGATTTTAAAAGTATGAGAATTACAGAAGTTGTGATTCATTGAATTTAAGTGTTTGATTATGTCAGAATTTAGCAAGTGTTTAGAACTTTAACATTTGTCACACATCTTATGCATAACAATTCATTAGTAAGATGCATATGGCTAACTCTCAAAAGGTGCCCCGGACAACTACTCACATAACAGACCATAACTACTTTATATGACTGATATCTAACAAACAAGTGTGTAATATCGATGTAAGAATATTTGATGAGAAAAGTGAAGGTGGTTTTCGTAGCCAAATGGATCCACTATTTATAGAAAGGATTTTTTGGATGGGTCACAGTGGGGGAATTTAATAGTATGTCCATGATGTCAAAGGCAGGCAGGCCTAAACCTTTGATAATTGCGTCATGTCTAGTTACGCTAACCTCGCTGCTGAATGTACATTTGGTGTGAAGCGCTGTGTGTTTGTGCGTATGTTATGTAGACATGAGAATCTCCGATATTTCTGTATGCACAAGATTGAAACTTGGTTATGGTTCATCCCATCTTGTACTCTTTGTTGTGGCAGAATCAAGCGTAAAATGGCCATGAAAAACACATTTTGCTTGGGTAGCTCACTTCTCAGTACAACTGTCAGCATACAGCTCGCTTTCGATATCAAAACATGAGTGAGAATGAGAAAAAAGGAACCGCTCATTAATACTACAACACCTGCCTGAGGCTCTCAGGGTGTTTTATGCTGCTGCGGTGTACACAAAGATCACCTGTCACTCGTTACGTGTGGCATCGCAATTGACGGGCACATTACTAGAACTGCTGCCTGGCTCAAAAATGGGATTGGCATGAAACAAATGATTTAAAAAGAAGAGAGAAAGATTAATCTGTCTCTGTGAAAACAATTTGTGTTGATTAATTTTGACTTGGTTTTGAGCATGCTGAGGGCGTATGCACTGCGCCCCTTATAGAGCTCACTGATGCATTGGCAGATCTGCAAGGCTTTTTCAACATCAGAATCAGGTAAAAGACAACAGGTAGACACCCTTAACAGCGAAGACAGCTCTCATATAGAAGTGACTTTGTGGGTTATGGTTTATCCCATCTTGTTCCTTCTTCTTGTGGTGGTGATTGTGGTGGTGGTGCTACTGCTGTCATTTCTCACCAGGTTTCCTGCTACTATGAGTAATCTTGTATCTTGAATAACTTAATGCCCTTTGGATAACAGTTACAAGAGAAATGAAATACTTTTAAAAAACAAAATCCAGCAAGTTGAGCAACGCTGTGTTTCATGCGACAAGTAAAAACTAACTTTACTGTCGCTGCTCAAATGAGTCACGAGTGAAGTTACTACATCATCTCTGCTCATGATCGTTTTGTTCACAGCTACACAGAAACTTTTTGTGTCAGTTTACGTTAGCATTGCACAGTGAATCCATTCTAATGAGTTCAAAAATTTTTGTTTGATCCAGGTTTTTGGGGCATCAGATGTTACTTGTGACAGTGACGAGTCAGCTTTTGTTGCACATCATCTTTCTTCACAAGTAACATACTGATGTGAATAAGTTTGCTCTAAAAGTTTGCTGACTTCATTTACAGAGTTCTATCTTTACTTTTACACTGAGTTATCAATGTAGACAAAGTCATAATCTGAATATCACCATTCTCTTTTTGTCAAAGCAAATGCGTGAGAGTGAAAAAAAGTCACCTATGACTGACCCAAATGGGTTCTCATTTTGCACATAATTAGGTAAGTTTTCCCTGTTTTGCAGAAATAGTTTATTGGGGGCTACCTAGAGGAATACTTACTTACGCCTGTCACCCCTACCCGGGTATAGGCCGTCGACGAGAGACCTCCAGCGACTCCTGTCCTGTGCTTCTCCTTCGATTCTACTCCAGGTGGTTCCCAGTCTCTTGATGTCTGCTTGGAGGTCTCGATACCAGGAGTTTCTCGGCCTACCTCTTTTCCTCTTTCCCTGGGGGTTCCATGACAGTGCCTGCCTAGTGATACTGGAAGCTGGCTTTCTCAGACTGTGACCGATCCATCCCCATCTTCTTCGCCCAATTTCATTCTCTGCTGTTATCTGCTCTGTTCTCTCCCAGAGTCTGACGTTGCTGATCTTCTCTGGCCAGTGGATTTTCAAAATTCTTCTAAGGCAACTGTTCATGAAGGTCTGTACTCTGTTGACTGTGGTTTTTGTCAATCTCCAAGTCTCTGCTCCATATAGGAGAACTGCTTTTACATTGGAGTTGAAAATCTGGACTTTGGTGTGTTGTGACAGCTCTCTGGAACTCCACACTTTTTTCAACTGGAGAAAGGCTGCTCTGGCTTTACCGATTCGTGCTCTGACATCTGCATCAGTGCCGCCTTTTTTGCCTATGATGCTTCCGAGATAGGTGAAGGACTCCACCTCCTCCAACGGGGTGCCAGCAAGCAAGACTGGTTCTTCCCTGGTTGCGTTCAGCCTCATTGTCTTTGTTTTCTGTTTGTGAATGGTGAGGCCCACTTGGGACGAGGTGTCAGCAAGCCTCGTGGTCTTGTCCTGCATTTGTTGATGAGTGTGGGACAGTAATGCCAAGTCGTCTGCAAAATCGAGGTTGTCAAGCTGTGTCCACAGTGTCCACTGTATTCCACTTCGTCTGTGCTCTGTGGTCATCTTCATGACCCAGTCTATGGCCAGTAGGAAGAGGAACGGAGACAGCAGACACCCCTGCCTGACACCGGTTCTGACCTGGAGCTCCCTGGTGAACTGCCCTTCGTGGATCACGCGACATGTCATGCCATCGTAGCTGCTCTTGATCAGGCGGACGAGCTTTGTGGGTACACCGTAGTGTCGTAGGAGTTTCCACAGAGTCTCTCGGTCCACACTGTCAAATGCTTTCTCGTAATCCACAAAGTTGACGTACAGCGGGGAGCTCCACTCCAGAGACTGTTCCACGATGATGCGGAGAGTGGCGATCTGGTCTGTACATGATCGGTTCTTCCTAAATCCTGCTTGCTGGTCTCTCAGCTGGGGGTCAACGGAGCTCTTCATTCTCTCCAGGATGATCCTGTTGAAGACCTTTCCTGGTACTGACAGCAAGGTGATTCCTTTGTAGTTGGAACACTTGCTGAGGTCGCCTTTCTTGGGAAGCTTGATTAGGTACCCCTCCTTCCAGTCAGCCGGCATCACCTCCTCTTCCCAGATCTTTCCAAACAGTGGGTACAGCATCTCCACTGTTGTCTCTAGGTCTGCTTTCAGAGACTCCGCTGGGATGCCATCTGGGCCTGCTGCTTTGCCGTTCTTCAAAAATGCCACTGCTCTTCTGATCTCTTCCCGGCTGGGTCTGTCACAGCTGATGGGTAGGTCGGTCTCTGCCGGCTGGATGTCTGGGGGGTCGGGTGGGCTAGGTCTGTTCAGTAACTCTTCAAAATACTCGGCCCATATGTCGAGTTGGTCTGCTCTGTCTGCAATAGGCTTGCCTTCTTTGTCTTTTACTGGTCTTTCTGTATGGCCATACTTGCCTGACAATCTTCTGGTAATGTCGTAGAGCTGTTTCATGTTGCCGCTGCCTGCTGCCTTTTCTGCCTCTGCTGCCAGGCTGTCTGTGTAGGCCCTCTTGTCTGCCCTGATACTCCTCTTCACCTCACGGTTGGCTTCCCAGTATTCCCCCTGTGCCCTTACTTTGGCTGCTCTCGTGCGACTGTTGTTGACAACTGCTTTCTTCTGCTTTCTCACTTCTATCTTCTTCAAGGTCTGTGCCGACAGCCAGTCCTTGTGATGTTGTTTCCTGAACCCTACAGTGTCTTTGCAGGTTGAGTTCAGCGCCTCTCTAACTGCCTTCCACTGCTGCTCTGTGGTGACCTCCTCCTCTTCATTTACTAGCTCCTGTAGCGCTTGAAACCGGTTGGACAGCACCAGTTTGAACTCTTCTCTAACTCCAGTTTCTCTCAGGAGGCCTACATTATAGCGCTGTCTTCTTGTTGTCTCTGTGCAGCTTTTCTTTAGCTTGAGCTTCATTCTTAAGGTAAGCAGATGGTGGTCTGAGGCGACATCTGCTCCCCTCCTCACTCGAACATCTTGAAGGGATCTTCTAAATTTCTTGCTAATGCAGATATGGTCTATTTGGTTCTCTGTTGTATGGTCGGGCGAGACCCAAGTTGCTTTGTGTATTCTTCTGTGTGGGAAGATGCTGCCTCCAATGACAAGTCGGTTTAGAGCACAAAAGTCTACAAACCTCTCCCCGTTCTCACTCATCTCCGAGCCTAGTCCCTGCCTCCCCATCACCTCTTCGTATCCGGTGTTGTCCTCCCCTATTTTGGCATTTAAATCGCCCATGACGATGGTGATGTCTCGCTCCGCACATTTGTCCAAGGCACTCTGGAGTCGGTCGTAGAACTCTTGTTTCTCTTCCTCGTCACTGTCATAAGTGGACGCATAACACTGGATGACGTTCAGCTTGAGCTTTTTCTTGGTTCTAAAGGCTGCTGTGATAATTCTTGGCCCAAGAGGTTCCCAGCCCATCAGCGCTCTCTGTGCCACTGGTGACAGCATGAATGCTACACCTTCTGTATGGGGGGCATTCTCCTCTTCATGACCTGAATACAGAATCATCTCCCCACTTAACAGCCTTTTCTGGCCAGACTGCGTCCATCTGGCTTCACTGATACCTAGCAGGGAAAGGTTGTACTTTTGCATTTCCGCTGCTATCTGGGCGGCCTTGCCGCTCTGGTACATGGTCTGGACGTTCCATGTGCCCATGGTTGTATCCCTGGATAGAGAGAGGCGGCTCGGTCCTGTGGCTTCCGAAGACTTCCGGCTTTCACCACAGGACGTCATAAGTCTTCTGGTAGAAGAACCTTCCTCCTCCAGGAAAGGAATTACTGTTAGTCTTTTCGTCGGCGTTTTTGTAACTATTTCCTTTTTTGCAGGGTGGGGAAGCTACCCCCACGCCCAACCCCCTTACTAGGAGGACCAGGGGTTTTCTGTCGGGGTCACCTTCCCTTAGACCATGTTGGTTCACGGCACCTTATTTCATTCGGTGCACCCCTCTCACGAGGGACCCCCTATCCACCACCCAGGGGACGTGCCTCAGCGCCATATGGTCCCAGCGCGAGGTACCTAGAGGAATGGTTTTAATCAATTATTGGGATCATCTAACCTATAGTTTAGACAAAATGAAAGAATTGGTGGTCACGTGTCACAGGAGACACATTTTACACATCAACATTTAAAATCTCAGTTTCTCATAATCTACTCATAAAATAAAAAAAAACATCTCAACGGAACTGAGAAGCCAAATGGAAAACAAACTCAGAAAATCTTGTCATGTTGTTTTCTACCCATGTTTATTTTGGGGTTGTCTGCATTGCACCTTTTGAGAGTGAATCATATGCTGGTACCATAATTACCTTAAATATTCGACCACTTTACATGCAAATTTTCCAATTTTAGCTCTGGATGAATATTAGGACTTTTGAAAATATCAATTGCTTGAAACAGTAGCCTGGTTGAAACTTTAGGGCACTGGAGCCAGCATGGCTGACCAGGCGTACTGGTAAATGAATTAGTCGTCGATTATGCTGTATATAAGAAAGCAAGCTTAGTCACGTATTTCATAGGACCAGCGCCACCACAGTTTAATCACTGTTATTTTGCCCTCTTGGTAACTCAAAACAGCAAAACGCGTGTTTAAAGATGCAGACATTTTGATAAGGGAACCAACTCAAAGAGAGTACAGTTACATCAGTTATTTCCCTTGCAAATGTGTATCCTGGATCCCTCAGGTTAGTGGCAGTTTCCATGGAAACGCCTATGACCATCTAATGAGTCCGAAGAGTTCACAGTGGTTATGATATTGGTAAGTGCGATGACAGATGTCTGGGGAAGAGTCACAAGATTTCAATTTTAAAAAGGCCGACCGGATTAGGTCAACCGGTATCGGGCAACTGATGAATTGTAAGTCGGTTCAGTCATGGTCGAGAAACCACTAACCGCTCAGGACACCGAATGTGGCAACTTGGCGTTTTGATCGGAGATCAAACACAAAGGCACCGCGACACCCCAGCATCCGCACTGCCGCCTTGATTAGTCGCCGGCAGTTGGCTTTCGTTTGCCTGTCAGTTATCGCCTTATTAACCCTATAGCTACCAACTTATTTTCCTATAAATTTCCCTGTGTCCCTAACTTTTTTCATTCAAACCAAGTAAAAATGGGGTACATATTTCAAACTGTAAGTATGCTTCAAAATGTACCAACGTTTGACATGATGTTGGAAAATACATACAGTATATCATACTTTTGTCATTTTAAGTGTCTGTGTGCCACAGTCTTTGTTTACCTGTCATATATCACAGTAAAAGGTGCTAAACCATACCTCTGTCAGAAATTCAATCTAGAAAACAACAAAACTGGTTAGAAACATACCAGTGGCAGTCAGGAAGTCACCACAGGTAACTCATTCCATCATACTGACCACGCACATATATCTCATGACATACCCGCAGTTGACAAAGAAGTCAGGAAGGTTTCAGAACTGTATTCGATTTTAAAGTTTTTGACGTAATTCCATCTGAAGAAAATATGAGAAAAATATTTTTCAATGTCAATGAAGTTCAACATAATATACACAGGTATGTACAGGTAGATCTTCATCGTTGATATGGGACTCAAAATTGGTAAGATCTTCAATGTGCACTGAACTGAAGCCGATTCAGAGTCATCTTCTCTGACAGAATTTGAACAAATATCATCCAGTAATGCTGTAAATTCAGGGTCGCATTCACTCTCCATGCTCAAGTCACGTTGTAAGCGAAACAGTCTCGAAAAACACCTAACTTTTGATTCAAAACAAACTCGAAAAGCATCCACATGTAGCGGAAACGAAAGTAGGCATATCCCACAATGCATTGACTCTGTTAAAAGTTGGAATGGGTGCGAAATGAACCGGAACTGAGTGGAAACTGAAAGTAGGTATGTCTGGGCGGTACGGTTGTACATGGAGTGATATGTCACGGGCGGTATGGTAGTTAAAAGGTTCATCAATAAGCCTAGTACTACTGAAGCGGCATGAAGCAAGGCTGCGTACTTGCCCCTACACTTTTCGGCATCTTCTTCTCCCTGCTGATACACCATGCCTTCAGTCAGTCAGAAGATGGTGTCTTCATCCACACTAGGAGTGATGGCAACCTCTTTAACCTTGCACGTCTGCGCGCAGAGACCAGGGTGTGCAGGGTCCTGATCAGAGAGACGATGTTTGCTGCTGATGCTGCCCTGACTGCCCACACCGAGGAAGCACTACAGCGTCTCGTCAGCATTTTCACTCACGCCACCGATGAGTTTGGGCTGACCATCAGCCTGACGAAGACAAACACCATGGGCCAGGATGTCGGCAGCACCCCTTGCATCTCTATAGGCGATCACACCCTCGAGGTAGTGAAGAACTTTACATACCTTGGCTCAACTATCTCCAATAACCTCTCTCTGGGCAATGAAATGGAGCGCAGATTTAACTCTTTCCATCAGTGCAGCCAGAGGAGAATCTTGGACATCACTTGGAAGGACCGTGTTCCGAACACTGAAGTGCTGGCCCAGGCAAACATTCCTTGCATGTACACACTCCTTTCACAAACATGCCTACGCTGTCTCGGTCATGTCTGCCGCATGCAGGATGGCCGGATTCCTAAGGACATCTTGTATGGTGAGCTTGCCTCCGGCACCAGACCAACAGGCAGACCAGCGCTTAGATACTAACTAGCCGATTGGCCAATCAACGGTTGCCAAATCTACACAGTGTGCAGCCAGTGTGCGATGTTGCCTTATCATAGACGTAAACCCAGATACTGTTTTCAATGTGATGATGTAAAAAAAGGGACTGAGGCCGACACATTTTTAAGTGCTTGCAGAGGTTTATGTGAATCTATGTCTTTTGCAAAAGGGTGAGGCATGATTGCGCTGGCAGCTGCTATCATCATACCGGTAGTCTCTCTTGCAACAGCCATAGAATCTCAAGGACTGCTACACTGGCATGACATCATGACAATTTATACTGGCCCTTGGCTTATGGCTATGTCTGAGTACTTTGTGTCACAGTGCTCACTTGGAGCGACTGCAAGGATTCGTTGACGGGCTTGTACCGGTAATCATCATGAAAGCAGACTTCGCGAGTGGAGATTTTTTAAACCTTTTGAAGGGCTTTGAATGAATATTTTAGGCGCAATTTGGGTGGAGGTAGAAAATTTGAGGACATGCAATTTTTGGGTGGTGGTTGAATATTTAGGAGGGTTTTTTTGTGTGTGAAAATTCCTGAAAAAATGGGCTGTGGTCGAATATTTGGAGCTGTCAAGTATTTAGGGTATTTACGGTATTAGTGTTCAGTAAAGTGCTGTAGCTACTTCCTTTAAATTGCCTGCAAACAAAACGTTTTTTGACAAATGCATGAAATAGAATTGTAGAATAGCATACACAGTTCATATTTCACAAACATTTCCTGAATTTAGTTCCCTTAAACTGTCATGGTCAATCAGTTTCTTGCCTTGGTGTGTCAGGGGTGAATAGGACAATAGGTAAGTGCATATTCATGTTTTCAATGGTAAAAGTTTGGTGTTTTTTCTGTGTGCAGAAAATCCTTGGTCTTCACCAATGCCAAGAAATCAGATGACTTTGATCTATCTTTTGGAAAGACCAACAATGTAAGTTGCCTTTTGGTATACACATTTTGTAATGTGTACATGTTTTACCGTAAGTCACTTCCTACTACATTGCTGTACGAGTGTATTGATGTTGTGCTTCCAGTCATGACCAACATTGTCAACGAGTCCCTGAGGTCTGGGATTTTTCCGTCGGATTTCAAGTCCGCCATTGTTAAACCTTTGCTAAAAAAGCCCTCTCTAGACCCTAACAATTTACAGAATTACCGCCCTGTCTCAAACCTCCCTTTTCTCTCTAAGATTGTTGAGAAGGTTGTGTTGTTGCAACTTCTCAATCATATGAACCTGAATCATCTTCTTAGTCCCAATCAGTCTGCTTACCGTGCAGGTCATTCCACTGAAACTACGCTTACTAAAATTCTGAATGACCTCCTCGAGGCTCCTGATGATGGCAAAGTATCTGTTCTCGCACTGTTGTACCTATCTGCTGCCTTTGATACGATTGACCATGACATTTTGCTACGTCTCTACTCTGTGTATGGCATTCAAGAAACTGCTTTATCGTGGTTTAGATCATATCTGACAGACAGAACTCAGTGCATAGTTGTTAATGATAAACTATCCAGCCCATCCACCGTGCGCTTTGGCGTCCCACAAGGTTCAGTTCTTGGACCAGTCCTCTTTACCCTGTATGTTCAGCCACTGGCCAGTGTCTTTAACCGTTTCTCTATATCACATCATGCATTTGCAGATGATACTCAACTCCATGACTCATGTTCACCTGATCAGATTATGGACACAATCGAGAGCCTTCAGGATTGTGTCTTGGATACTAAGATGTGGATGACTTCAAACAAATTACAGTTGAATGACGGAATAACTGAGGCCATGATCATTGCTTCCCCGAGGTTGACGAAGATGCTGACACTCCCCCAGTCATTACAAATCTGTGGTGCCACTGTCCCCTTCTCCCCCCATGTAAAAAATCTGGGTGTCACACTTGATAGTAGCCTGTCCATGCGCCTTCATGTGAACAACGTTTGCAGATCCGCCTATACTGAACTGCGACGTATTGCTTCAGTCCGCCACTATCTGACACCTGAAGCAACTAAAGTACTTGTCTGCGCTTTTGTTTTATCTAAATTAGACTATTGCAATGCTCTTTGGCTGGCTGTTCCCAGTGTCTGATTGGCAAACTCCAGAAAATTCAAAACTCAGCTGCTAGGTTGATTCTTAGAGTCCCTAGATCAGATCATATCACACCCCATCTGTCTGCCCTTCACTGGTTACCTGTAACATCTAGGATTCAGTACAAAATTTCATGCATGACTCACAGTTGTATTACCTGTTCCTGCCCACACTACCTTGCCTCTCTTCTCCAGCTGTATACGCCCTCAAGACAGAATTTGCGCTCTGCTGCCGACTCTCGAGTTTTACGTATCCCTCTTGTCAAAACAAAGTCGTTTGGTGAGAGGTCATTCAGACACCAGAGCCCAGTTGTTTGGAATGACCTCCCGCGCGAACTGAGATACATGGATTCGAGAGAGGCATTCAAGCGTGCCCTAAAGACCCATATTTTTTGTCAGCTACAAATGACTTTGTCACACACCTGTCATATTAAAGTCATCTCTATCTATGTTAGAAGTAGTGTTTGTGTGGGTGTGTGTGTGAATGCCAGTGTGTATGAGTCCATAAGCGTAGCACTTTTGAATGGTGACTTTATAGCTTGTTTACAGAGTGCGTTGTATTTTGTTTTTGTACTTTTTGTAAATTGCATTTTTGTAATTAGTTATTTTTGTACATTAGTTTTTGTTAAGCGCCTAGAGCTCTAATCTGAGGTTAGGCGCTATACAAGTACTCATTATTATTATTATTATTAAGGTGAGCTGGGACACTTCAGCGCATTTTTTTGGGTTTATGACCATTTTATTGTGTATCATTAGAATCGGTATTTGTCTCTCCTGAATGCTCCGATGTGCTCTTTTTTGCCATGAGATGGTGTAAGTTGCCCTGCTTGGCGTTAAACCCAAATAACTAACTAACTAACCAACATGCTGATTTAGTCAGATATGCTCACCATTGTCATGGCAACGAACACGAAGTGACCCTTGCACCTTGTTGCTAAGGAAGCAAATTTCAGCTTTGATGCTTCTGCAGAGCCAAATTTGGTCAAAATATAAACTGATATCATCATTACAGAAGGTCAATGCCGATTTTGAATATCTTACCTGGTTTTGAAAAAGAGATTTGTGGGGGGGGGGGGGGGCTCGCGTGCGAAGCAAAAGTGAGTCAATATTTTGGGCCAGTGGTCGTCCATCCGTCATCCGTGGTAAACTTTAACGTTGGCATTTTCTCAGAGACTATTTAAGCCACATTCTTCAAACTTGGCCCAGTTGCCTGCTCGGCGTTAAACCCAAATAACTAACTAACTAACAATTCAAACTTGGCCCAAGGATACTTTGTGGTAAGATTTTTCTAAATATACCAATTTGAGTGACCTCTCACAAAGGTCAAGGTAAGAGGGGATCAGGAAATAGGTCAAAAATAGCTATATTTTGTCATCATTTATATTTTGTCAAATACTATTGACAACTTCAAACCCAAACTTGGTACAAAGATACCTGATGGTAAGACCTTTCTATACGTAATAATTTGGTGATCCCTTGGAAAGGTGAAAGAGCTCAGGAAATAGGTGAAAAATGGCCATATTTTGACAAAAGATGTTTTTTTCTCAAATACTATTCACAACTTTAAACCCAAACTTGCTACAGAGATACCTGATGGGAAGACCTTTTTATGCACACTAATTTGGTTGATCTCTCGGAAAGGTCAAGGGTCATGAAAGCTCGGGAAATAGGTGTAAAATATTTTGACAAAAGATGTTTTTTCTCAAATACTATTCACAACTTAAAACCCAAATTTGGTACAGAGATACCTGATGGTAAGACCTACCTATGCATACTAATTTAGATGACCCCTCGGAAAGGTCAATGGTCACAAGAGGCTGGCAAATGTGTGTAAAATGCTGATTTTTGATAAAATTGTACGTATTTCCAAATTTTTGCAAATTTTTAAACCAAATTTGGTACAAAGATAGCTGATGATAAGACGTTCCTATGCATACTAATTTAGTCGACTCATCACAAAGGTCAAGGGTGGTTAACAGACGTGTGAAAAATGCTTACATTCTCAGAAAGCATGGACTTTGCTGCTGCAGAAGCCAGCCCTTGTCACAAAGCTCACACATATGTAAATCGGTCATACACGTGAGCCATAATGGCTTTGCCTTCTTGTTCTATGAATGTTCTGGTTTTGGTCCGTTTTTGAGTATGTTCGCCAATGGAAGCTATTCATAACTTGCAAACTGCTCCAAAATTAAAAAATCAGCTCTGATATGCTGATATGATACTAATCTAATTTTCCAGTCACATGTAATATTTCAGACTGATCTGACAGCCAGATTTAGAGAAATTTGCTTCCGCAATATGTACCACCCCCAAAAATTATGATTTTGAGAAAACAGCAAAAACAAGTTTCAGCAAGGTGCTGTTTTTTCACATCATACACAGCTCTAACATGTCACCTGAAATCATTGACTTATGATGTTTTTCACACGGTAAAACCTTTATTCAGTGCAGACAGGAAAACTTTCCAGAAACCCTGTGTGTACTATGACCTATCCCCTGATGCTTTAGTTTTGCATGCTTAGTGTGTATTGCTTGTTGTACTCAGCCTGCACACTTATTGCATCCAATTTGTTAACAAGGATCAATGTCACAACTGCTTTGATCACCAAGCAAACCCAGGTGGATTAGGTATTGTGAATCGTTACCTCGTAATTACACTTTAAAGCATTCCAGTGCCTGTTTGCTTTTCACTGTATACGTTTCACTTAGACAACTGAATGTACAGAATGTATGGTAGATGTAAGCAGAAGGTTGGTACAGTAACTGGCAATATAATTTATCACGGCCCATACTCACAACCATAGGTTCCTAACTTAGATGTAGTTGCAGTTGTCAAAGTGTGACTCATTGGTGAAAACCAATCTGTCCGGGCTGTTTTGTTGTAATAGTATCTGTGTGTGTTTACTGTGGCAGCAGATGACGTTGGGCTTTCTCACCACAGAAAAATACAATTACTTTCCTATCAGTGTTCAACATTTCTAAAAGTCGGAAGGGTAAGTCAGGGGTAAATATACATGAACACTTGTCTCACATGCGTTTACATTTATGGCTTTCTTGTGTTTCAGCATATACACATTATGCTTGTACATCTGTGCAGTTTACACCAACTGTTAATGCTAAATATATTCTGTTGAAGACGGAAAAATGGTTTAGAGATCTGTCAGCTTTGAGGTGTAGTACTATTCCTAAAGCATCGGAAGCTGCAATCTAGTTTTTTACATGCCCTTGCACTGTGTGATTGCATGTCGGCCATTGATTGTTCGTTTAAGCAAGGGTGAAGGACAAATTACTACAAGGGAAAGAAGAGCTTTCAAACGACACAGTTTTTTTCAATGCGGTACGAACAATGTGTGCTTTGACCAGGTTCGAAAGTAGGCAGAATGCACATATTTTGAGCAAAAAAAACCCACGTAAACAAACTCCAGGTACTTTGTTTATTTAACATTTACGGGTGTTCGATAAAAGCTTTGAGGAAAAAGGAGTATGTTTCCGCATAGAGGACACTCAGATCTTGCAGAAAATTGGGAAAACCCAGAACAGCCAGAGTGACAGATTTTTCACATTGGAAGTGTCCTAGCTCACCTTAATTGAGTAAACCTTTTGTTTTTTCATTAATTGAGTAAACTTTTGTCCTTTTCAGAATTTGAGATTTTTTTAACATTAGTGGGGCACATACACTAAGCTAAGAAATTCCAGCAAACTGTTGCTGATCAGATGGTTTGTGTTGTCAGGGGGGACCACCACCCGTCATGCGATGGTTCAGAACCAAGAAGGTCAAGTACATTTGGGACCCAGAGACCAAAACTTTCCAGAAACTAAGGTGAGTAAATTGAATTTGATGTTTGGTGAAAATTGATTTTTCACACTAATGTTCTTTGACATGTATAGGTGATAAATTATGCTACAGCAGCTATTATCTTATGCTTTTTCCACTCTCTCTCTCTCTCTCTCTCTCTCTCTCTCTCTCTCTCTCTCTCTCTCTCTCTCTCTCTCTCTCATTTTTGTTAAACAGTAGTTTTTGGCTCACGTGCAAAGCAAAAGTGAGTCTATGTTTTGGGCCAGTGGTCATCCATCCTTCATCATCTGTGGTAAACTTTAATGTTGGCATTTTCTCGGAGACTTCAAGCCAAGGGATACTTTGTGGCAAGACCTTTCTAAACATACCAATTTGAGTGACCTCTCACAATGATCAAGGTCACAGGGGATCAGGAAATGTGTCAAACATAGCTATATTTTGACATAATTTATTTTTTCTGAAATACTATTCACAACTTCAAACACAAACTTGGTACAAAGATAACTGATGGTAAGACCTTTCTGTGCATACTAATTTGGTTGATCCCTCAAAAAGGTCAAGGGTCACAAGACCTCAGGAAATAGGTGAAAAATAGCCATATTTTGACAAAAGATGTTTTTGGCTCATGTGCGAAGCAAAAGTGAGTATGTTTTGGGCCAGTGGTCGTTCGTCCGTCGTCTGTCGTCCATCCACTGTCGTCCATCCTCCGTCGTCTGTATTAAACTTTAACATTGGCATTTTCTCGGAGACTATTCAAGCCACATTCTTCAAACTTGACCCAAGAATACTTTGTGGTAAGACCTTTCTAAACATACCAATTTGAGTGACCTCTCACAAAGGTCAAGGTCAGAGGGGATCAGGAAATAGGTAAAAATTAGCTATATTTTGACATTTATTTTTTCTCAAATACTATTCACAACTTCAAACCCAAACTTGATACAGAGATACCTGATGGTAAGACCTATCTATGCATACTAATTTAGATGACCCCTCTGAAAGGTCAAGGGTCACAAGGGCTCAGGAAATAGGTCCAAAATAGCCATATTTTGACAAAAGATGTTTTTTCTCAAATACTATTCATAACTTTAAACCCAAACTGGCTACAGAGATACCTGATGACCTTTCTATGCACTATAATTTGGTTGAATCATCAGAAAGGTCAAGGGTCACGAGAGCTCAGGAAATAGGTGTAAAATAGCCATATTTTGACAAAATATGTTTTTTTCTCAAATACTATTCACAACTTAAACCCCAAATTTGGTACAGAGATACCTGATGGTAAGACCTATCTATGCAGGCGGATGACCCCTTGGAAAGGTCAAGGGTCACAAGATGCTGGCAAATGTGTGTAAAATGCTGATTTTTTATAAAATTGTACATATTTCCAAATTTTTGCAAATCTTTTAACCAAATTTGGTACAACGATAGCTGATGATAAGACCTTCCTATGCATACTAATTTAGTCGACTCATTACAAAGAACAAGGGTCACGGTGGGTTGACAGATGAAAAATGCTTACATTTTCAGAAAACATGGATTTTGCTGCTGCGGAAGCCAGCCCTTGTCACAAAGGTCACACTTATGTAAATTGGTCATACACGTGAGTCATAATAGCTTTGCCTGTCTTGTTTCTCAAATACTCATCTAATTTGGATGAGCCCTCGGAAAGGTCAAGGGTCACAAGAGCTCAGGAAATAGGTCTAAAAAAAGTAAAATAGCCATATTTTGACAAAAGATGTTTTTCTCAAGTACTATTCACAACTTCAGACCCAAATTTTGTATAGAGATACCTGATGGTAAGACCTATCTATGCATACTAATTTGGATGACCCCTCAGAAAGGTCAAGGGTCACAAGAGGTGGGCAAATGTTGATAAAATTGTAGGTATTATCAACATTTTTGCAAATTTTTCAATTAAATTTGGCACAAAGGTAGCTGATAAGACTTTCCTATGCATACTAATTTAGTCGACTCATCGCAAAGGTCAAGGGTAATGGGGGTGGACAGATGTGTGAAAAATGCTTACATTTTGAGAAAACATGGATTTTGCTGGTGCAGAAGCCAGCCCTTTACTTATTGTCACAGAGGTCACACATATGTAAATAGGTCATACACTTGAGCCATAATGGCTTTGCCTTTCTTGTTGGCTTATGTGCGAAGCAAAAGTGAGATGTTCTGAGCCAGTGATCGGCAGTACCCTCGGCTGTGGTAAACTTTAACTTTGGCATTTTCACGAAAGCTATTCAAGCCACAGTCTTGAAACGTGGCCCAAGGATACTTTGTGGCAAGACCTTTCTAAACATACCAATTTGAGTGACCTCTCTCAAGGTCAGTTCACAGGAAATATGTTAAAAATAGCCATATTTTGACAAAATTTATGTTTTCTTAGATACTATTGACAACTTCAAACCCAAACTTGGTACAAAGATACCTGGTAGTAAGTTCTTTCTGTTGCATACTAATTTGGTTGATCCCTTGGAAAGGTCATGGGTCACAAGAGATTAGGAATTAGGTCAAATATAGCCACATTTGACAAAAGATATTTTTTTTCTCAAATACTATTCACAACTTCAAACCCAAACTTGGTATAAAGATACCTGTTGGTAAGACCTTCCTATGCATACTAATTTTGGGGACCCATCAGAAAGGTCAAGGGTCACAAGAGATCAGGAAATATGTCACAGATAGCCCTTTAAAATTTAAATCAAAACCCACATTATTTTCCTTAAATACTATTTACAACTTCCATCCCAAACCTGGTGTACAGGTACCTGATGGTAAGACCTTACGTTTGCATGCTAATATGGATAATCCCTCTGAAAGGTCAAGGGTCATAAGATCTCTGCAAATGATGTGAAAAATGTCTATTTTTGGGTAGAATTTCAGTTTTTATCAGGATTGTTGTAAACCTTCTCAACCAAATTTAGCAGAAAGGGAGCCGATGATAAGACCTTTCTTTGCATACTAATTTGGTTCACTACTCACAAAGAACAAGGGTCATGTGAGGTTGTCAAAGTGAAAAATGCGTACATTTTGAGAAAACATGGATTTCACAGGTACAAAAGCCAACTCTTTCCTTATGTTAGAACACTTGCTTATTTCACTGACGGAAAGGTGAAGGTCACAAACATTAGATTATGTTGATGGGTCATGCACGTCATGCTTTGCCATTTTTGTCCTCTCAAGTTGTTGGGGGCTTTACTCAAAATAAATTGAAAAAAGGGCAGTTCTCTCTTCCAGCTTTGGACAGGATACACACATTACACAAATGCTCAAGTTTAAAAAATAGATAAGTTGAAACAATACTGCCGTGAGATGGCCTTAGTCGCCTGCTCGGCGTTAAACCCAAATAACTAACTAACTAACTAATGTAATATGATGTGAGACATCATGAGTTCACTCCCCTGACGAGCTTTTTGTTGTAGGAGTATTAAACAAATGTAACATTGCTACAGTGTTCAGTGTGCTGTCTTGTCTTCCAATTTGCATCATAACATGTCATGGTGGCAGTGCAGAGACCATCTCCACGCAGCTAAGTGCCTTAGTCCTCCATATATCACCTAATCAATGGTTAAAAGCTAAAATAGAGACAAGTACTGGGTGCTATCGGCTACACAGAAAAATGCTGTACGTTACACGATGGCGCATGCATCACTGCCATATCCTAGCATTGACTGGTTGAATCCTGACAGTAGATGTTGTTGTGATCACCGAAACGTGGCTCCGCTCAGCTGGCGATGAACCCATCATCGCCAGCGTCACTCCGAGTGGCTACCGCCTGGCTTCCTTCCCGCGTGCTTCCAGAGGGGGTGGCATTGCCATCATCTACAGGTACTGTCTTTCTGCTCACCTCTCCTTCTCTCAGTCTCTCCTTTTTGCTCATCCCTCCTTTGAATCTGTCGAGGCCGTAGCAACACTCCCTGGCCAGTCCCTCATCTTCTCATGTATCTATCGCCCCCCTCCAAGCTCTCAAAACAAACTCACAAACTACATGTTCCTCACCGAGTTCGATCTCCTCCTCGACCACTACAGCACACGACCCAGAAAACACATCCTTCTTGGCGACTTTAACTTCCACTTCGACAAACCCGACCACCCCGACACAAAACGCCTTTGCACATCACTTTCAAACCACAATCTTACACAACACATCACTAAACCCACCCACCGACTCGGCCACACCCTCGACTGGATCATCACCCGCACCTCCGATCAACTCTTCCTCGACTCTGACACCTCTTCTGTGCTTCCCTCCGACCACCTCGCTATTCTCGTCGCCCTCAACCTACCTCCCCCGAAAAAAACCAAGCTCTGTCTCTCGTCGCAAACTAAACTGTCAACCGAGAGAACTTCTTCGACGAAGCTGTCAACCTTCTCTTGGACCCTGCCTCCTCTCCTGATCTTGCATCCCATTTCGATTCCTCCCTTCGAAAACTTTTAGACACCCATGCCCCTGTCATCACCTGTTCCATACCCAACCGACTCCCCTCCCCCTGGCTCACCGACGACATAGCTGAGGCCAAGCGCGAGCGTCGACAAGCGGAACGCCGCTGGCGCTCATCTGACCTCACCGTTCACAGACAGATCTTCCAAACCACCAGATCCAAAGTCTGCAGAATGATCTCCGACTCCAAACGCAAACACCTTCAAAACAAAATCCTGGAATCCACTTCTTCCAAAACCCTCTACGCTACCATGAACACACTCCTAGGCACTTCTAAAGACTCTCCTCTTCCCAACACACACAGCAAAGAAGAACTTCCGTCCGCTTTTTCCTCCTATTTCTCTGACAAAATCCAAACTCTGTGTAACACACTCGACACTCTGCCTTCTCCGCCTTGCCTTCCTGACCCCCCCCCCCCCCCCCTTTTCCGGCACTCCCCTCTCGTCCTTCCGCCCCGTCTCTCAGGATGAAGTCCTCAAGACCATAAAGTTCATGCCTTTGAAAACCTGCGAACTAGACCCCCTCCCAGCTTCCCTCTACTGGGACGGCCTCCCAAAACTTTTGCCCTTCATTACCGACATCATCAACACATCTCTAGAGAATGGCTCCGTCCCCGATATCTTCAAGTCCGCCATCGTCCGTTCTCTCCTCAAAAAACACAACCTCGACCCAAACAAACTCAAGAACTACCGCCCAGTCTCCAATCTCTCTTTCCTGTCCAAGCTTCTTGAGAAGGTTGTCCTCAACCAACTCAACCTCCACCTCGCCGACAACAACCTCCTCAGTCCCTTCCAGTCTGCCTATCGCAAACATCACAGCACTGAAACAGCCCTTCTACATATCCTTAACGACCTGCTTCTCTCCACTGACTCGGGCAACATCTCCCTTCTTACGCTACTCGATCTCTCTGCCGCCTTCAACACCATAGACCACTCTATCCTCCTCCACTGCCTTCACCACTCCTTTGGCATCACTGACTCTGCTCACTCCTGGTTTCTCTCCTACCTCTCCGACAGACAGCAGTCCATCACCATCAACGGCGTCTCCTCCAACCCAGTCAGGCTCTCCTGCGGCGTTCCACAGGGGTCCGTCCTGGGCCCGGTCCTTTTCACACTCTACACCTCCCCCCTGTCCAACATCATCCAGTCTCACCACATACACCACCACCTCTACGCTGACGACTCACAACTACTAGACAAAGACAAACTCGACAACACTCATACACTACTGACTCGCACGGCTGACTGCTATGAAGACGTGAAAAACTGGATGACAGCAAACAAGCTCAAACTGAACGACGACAAAACGGAAGCCATGCTGGTAGGCACTCGCCAGAAACTTTCCCAGCTCCCTCCCTCCCTCCACCTTCAACTCGATGGCACCCCCATCTCCCTCTCTGACTCGGTCAAGAACCTTGGCGTTATCCTCGATTCCTCTCTTTCCATGACCAGCTTCGTCTCCGCCATGGCCCAGGCATGTTATTTCCACCTCCGCCGCATCAGTCAGATCAGAAAATACCTCACTACCGAAGCTGCCACCAAACTCGCTGTGTCTCTCATCTTATCTCGCATCGACTACTGCAACTCTCTCCTTTCCGGCCTTCCTCACTCCACCACTCTCACTCTCCAGCGCGTCCAGAACAGTGCTGCCTGCCTCGTCCTCAGAAAGAAAAAATCCGACCACATCACTCCCCTGCTCAAACTCCTTCACTGGCTCCCCATCCCCCAACGCATCCAATACAAGATCCTGTCTCTCTGCTACAAATCCCTGAACAACTACGCTCCTGCCTATCTCTCCCGGGGTCTGCCCTGGGGGACTTGGGTGGGGTTAGGTATTTTTTAGTTCCCAGGGTCACCCTGGTCAGCCCCACAGGGTGGGTTTTTCTCTCTATTCTGGGGCATGTGTTTCTGTCTACCCGAGGTCCATTCACCTGTATTTGCCTTTTTTAAACTCTCCCTACTGTCTGCACTGCCTGTAGCTCTTGATATTGGATGTGTGTTGCTAAATGGTCTTAGCTTTATTTAGGCCCCATGTGTTAGGTTTATTTAATGTGTTTGACCGGCTGGCGACATACATTCAATGTTCTGTTTAGTTGGTTGTTTTTTTTTTTCACAAGCAGTGCAGGCACGTCCTGAGAAAGCCTTGTTGCTGTCGGGACGTTAAGCAATGTACAATCAATCTCCAACTTACTTCACCCCTACACTCCTCCCCGCTCCCTCCACTCCGCCTCCGACGGTATTTTTTAGTTCCCAGGGTCACCCTGGTCAGCCCCACAGGGTGGGTTTTTCTCTCTATTCTGGGGCATGTGTTTCTGTCTACCCTTTGTCCATTCACCTGTATTTGCCTTTTTAAAACTCTCCCTACTGTCTGCACTGCCTGTAGCTCTTGATATTGGATGTGTGTTGCTAAATGGTCTTAGCTTTATTTATGCCCCATGTTGTAGGTTTATTTAATGTATTTGACCGGCTGGCGACATACATTCAATTTTCTGTTTAGTTTTTTTTCACAAGCAGTGCAGGCACGTCCTGAGAAAGCCTTGTTGCTGTCGGGACGTTAAGCAATGTACAATCAATCAATCAATCACTCCGCCTCCGACCCTCTCCGCCTCCTCATCCCCCGCACCAAACTCAGCACTTTCGGTCCCCGCTCCTTCTCAGTATACGGTCCATCTACCTGGAACACTCTCCCACTCTCTCTCCGTCAGAAACACTCGCTCTCCTCCTTCCAGTCCGCCCTCAAAACTCACCTCTTTCAAAAGTTCTAGCACTATATCACCACACTCCCCACCCCAAGCTGACCGTCGTAATGTTTTTTCACTATTTGTGTTACGTGAGTCATTGTCTAAAGCGTGCGCATGCGTGTGCGAGTTGTGAGTGCGCGCTTAGAGTTATAATTATTATAAGATAAGCGCATTATAAATACCGTAATTATTATTTATTATTATTAGTACAACAACGTTTGCAGAATTCAAAAACACATGTGCATTATGGTTCACCACCAACAACACACCAGAAGCAATACAGTACAGTTTCATAATAATTATATTACTCTAGTCAGGATGTGAAATTTGACAGCAGAGCAAATGAAGACTCCAAAGAACATTTGGGACAAGTTCACAGAGACTGTTGCTCCAAATACAGACAATTTTCGCATTCATCGCTTAGAACTTCACGAATATCAGCAAAACAGGATGAGACAGTGGATGACTCTCACTTGCTGCAAAACAAAACTGGCGAGATCTAATATGCTGAATGACCAAGGCAAAGATGAAATATTGATGAGATATTGATAGAACAGCTCGTAGCAGAGACTAGACCTGTCGAGGTACAGAGAAAGCTGCTAGAGAAAGATGCAGTGCTCACACTACAACAAGCCTTCGATATCTGTTGTGCCTATGAAGCCAGCCAGGCTCATATGGAAAAAATGCAGTTAGTTAGTTATTTGGGTTTAATGCCGAGCAGGCAACTAAGGCCATCTCACGGTGGGATGGGCAAAAATCTGGCCAGCCAGACTAAAAGAAAGGTCTTGAGACAAGATGTAAATATATCTTAAAAATATTTCATGCTAAAATGTCACACAGGCTTTTAAAGGAAACGTCTACAGACTATCAAAAAAGGTCAAAATAATAGAATTGTCATAGTCTATGAATGCTCAAATCTTATTAAAAATATTGTGCTCAGAAAACTGAAGATCTTGTCCGGGGGTACATCCCGGAACAAAACCTTCAAGGAGTCTGCTGTGAAGTGTTTATATCTTGTGTCAATTAGATTGGCACAAGACAGCAAAATGTGTTTAACAGAATACTGCTCGTCGCAGGCATAACACCATGGACGCTCCTCCTGTTTTAGTAAATAAAAGTGCATAACATATCGAGGGCTGACTGCTAGAACTTCGTAACTCAGTTTTCACACTTTTTGAGAAAACGCGAAATGAAAGTTTACACAGTTCTCCAAACGGCAGTTTTTATTCAGTCATCTTAATCTTTGGCAACAGACATCATCAATGTTTAATAAACATAGAACGAGCACACAAAATACAGTTACATACATGGTCTTTATTTTAGAAATATTTTTTCTGCATGAACTGACATACTTTGTTCTAGCTGCATTTTCATTCTGTATTTGCCCCAGATTTTGGCTGCTAGACATCAGTAACGTGAGGTACTGACATTTAGCATGGCTGAGGTCTAAGAGGATTGGTGAATACTTGGCTGCTAGAAGTCTCTAACAGTCGATACGGAATTATAGCACGCAGTTATAGAACGGCATTTCTGAACTTAAGGGCGCAACAAGTCAGCATTTTGAAATACGTACATGTAGCACGGCAAAATTACATACACAATAACCTTGTGTTACAGCTCAAAAGTGCGTAACTTGACATACGGTGTTCTGGTCTGTACCTTTGCACAACATTTGTCAGGTAAAGCTGATGATCAGAAGTCAGCAACCCTCTTTACTGCTTTTTAGCATGACACAATGGCACACAATACAGGTTCACATTGTGCAAAGAACTTCGCAACTCTGTTGGATCCCATTACTAAATTACTGAGATTAATGTGAGATGTTGCACACTTGGGTTAACTGACAACAGTGAAGGTAATACCGGGAATACTACATGTGAAAGAAGAAATACAGAAGGAAATTTGGCAGAATGGTAGGTACTCACCAGCTGTGTGTTCGCCATGAAAACAAAGTCCAGAAACACAAGTGTCAATAAAAAGTCACATCCGTTCACAGATAGTCCTACACAAAATGTTTACCTGTCACTGACTCCCAAAAGAAAGTCCAACCTGGTGATCGCAGCAAAAGTCGCACACAGATGCAAACCCATTCACTGAAAGTTTTAGTCTGTTTCTTCACCATCATCGTCTTTAATGTCCAGCTCGTCAAGGCGATCAGTCTTGCCGGCAACAGTTAGCAACCTCTCGAAAAAGGCATGATGCTCCTCGGGAATCACACCTGATCAACACAGGGACAGTAGATCATTTTTCTTGGCACCAGAAACAGGTAATTTGGCACTGTAGCGAGTCGTCAGAACCTTTGCTAAAGGAGGCTGTCTTCTTATGGCAGATGGAGTTGACAGACACAACTGGTGGAAATCACTTTCATCAAAGTCATATTTGAAGTACATTACGTCTTGGCCTTTTGTGAAGTGGATTGCCCTTACTTGGAGCCACCTGGCCTTCTTGCCTTCTTTGTCAACCTTAGTGTCCCGGATGACCTGTGATGCAAGGTGCTTACAGTCTTAAATCTGTGTAAACCGTAGAGGTATAACCACGTATGGATTTGTCCGTCTTGCCATTCTTATTACTATGTCATATCTACATGGAGTGAACACTGGACTGGCCTTTTTGCGCGAAACTGATGACAGAGTGCATTGAATCACACTCCATCTGCGTGCGTCCTGTTTCGAGATACTTATGTGTGACAGAGACAATGTGTGGGATGGTTTCAAGGGCATAGAGGAAGGCTGCTGCCAGATACTGGTTGCGATGTTGTCCACTACAGCAGTCGGAACATAGGATCACATCTGTAACAGTCACCGGAAGAGACTGAAGATACATGAAAAGACACGTGGTGATTTCCACAGATCCTCTTTTGCTATTTGTTTCA
Organism: Semisulcospira habei; assembly: GCA_036245525.1. NCBI lineage: Eukaryota > Metazoa > Mollusca > Gastropoda > Semisulcospiridae > Semisulcospira > Semisulcospira habei. The sequence goes on from BTPG01000001.1 coordinate 182,510,684, forward strand.
TCCCAAACAAAGCAGGTCGCCTTTCCGTCTGCCAGTGAATATACGTGAAGTTGTAAACAGACAGTGTCCGCTTGTAGTATATCTGGCTTACCAAGCCACAAGGTGCTGGCAGAACAGCTTGCAAATCTAATGCCACTACATGTGTGGTGGGTTCTTTTTTTTTTGCCAGGTCCTCTGCTTTTTTTATACTTGCCTTAATTTTCATTTCGGTGTGTCTTTGATATTGTTTTTCCTCCTCCTCGCTGGTGAGCCCCTGTTTCTTCTTTGGTGTATAATTGACACACGTTACACATTGATCCTTTTTGGGTTTGTGAAAGGATTGAAGTTTCAATTGAAAATATCTCTGTACTTTTGACAGGACACTGGAATTTTTCCGTCAATTGCACAACTTTTCTTGTACAAATGATACATCTTCATGACTGACAGCGATGCATCAAGATAGTGTCACATAGTATCTTTCCTGGTGTAGTGGGACTCGACACAAGGGAATGATCCGCTAATGTGATCCTTTGCATACTCCACAGTGTCGTCGTGTGTTCGGTTGTGAGCACGATGCTTCCCTCGCCCATCACCTCCAGTGAAAGTGGCGATGTCGCTGCTCATCTGCTCATTGCTAGTGAATATAATCACCTGTTTCTGTATCTATTCTGCCAGCGCCAGAGGCAGCAAGTCTGCCACACTACTGCGCCACCTTCCGGCGTGACGAAGGTTGTGGACACTTGACACAAAATTCGCTTCTCTTGCTCTGTCATCATCGCCGCAGGTATTCTCCAAAAATTTCGTAAAGTCATGCCGGTTTTCTTCAAGAAGGTCACACCGACTGCCACAAAGTTCAGCAGATGTGGTGTCCACTATCTGAGTAGCAGCAGCTTCGAAAAATCAGTTGCCATCCGCTTTGACAGGTACAAATCCATTTGATGTCAAAATATTATCCAGAACTGTCTGGTGGATCAGCAACTCCTTTTGTCTCTCATTTGCCGTTTTAGTTTTTTTTTCTCTTTTCATTGCATTGATGGGAGGCTCCTCGTCAGACAGACTGTCTCTTTGCTGTCTTGTCCGAAGAGCTGACAAAGGTTCATCCTCAACATCATCTTCACTTGGCGGCACCATTTCACCATCAGCCATTTAGGACCCCCAGGGCTGAAAATAGTAATTAAACAAAATCACTATTGATGTTTAGTGAGTTTCTCTTTCCAAATGCACCGTTGTTAATAAAACACATTTTGACTGCTTCTCTCAGTATGCCCAGTAGGACTTACATCTAGAGTGCTTTTTCCATATAGGAAAGTGGAACTAAAAAAACGCCCAGAAATTTTACCAATGATAATGTTCCTTTAAAGATCAGTGTTACAAACTATCATTGTTGTTGTTTTGTCACAGAGAGAGAGAGAGAGAGAGAGAGAGAGAGAATTACCTCACAAGTTGATGAGAAAGAAAACTTGGCAAGCGCAAAAACAATGTTCTTCCTTCGGAGGTTGTGTGGCGAAGTGCGTTTTCCTTAAATTCCAGACAGTCAGCAGAATACTCAAGGGTAAAGCAGGATGAGACCAAGTAAAGTAGTATATTCCCACGGTCATGTTTAATCCCTTGACTGTCAGAGCACACGGAGAATATTCAGTCTGAACCAAGAAGTTAGATCTATGAATTGGGCAAGCAAGTGGCATAGATCCTCATGAGCCCCCGCAAATGCAGGGGTTCATCAGGATCCATACATCTTTCATCAGTTTGGGTACGTGGTTTTATGTCGCTCGGCAGCCAAGGGGTTGACTGAATGCATGCATACAAAACCCCTACCATTATAAACAGGACTGGTGGCGAGATAAGTATATTTCAACACCTGGCGCCTGATATCGTCTGGAGAATGTGCATGCTACAAGTTCGCATAGTGAAGTTAACGAGTTTCTGCCTTCATCCCTGATAAAATAGAAAAAATTTGTCCGTACTATATCTCAGTATCTTTAAATGCTTTCTTCTAGCACCCGCCTTTCACGGCAAACGTTTTGTCGGCCGGTCGTGCTAGAAGTTATTATCGCGAGATACTGACATCTAGCAGCCAAACATTCAGATAGCCAAAGAAAAAACTGCAGGCTATAAGTTCGTATCTGAAGTTACTCAGTTTTGGCTGTTCCATGGATGCCTGCAAAAAGATAATTGGTTTAATTTCTAATTAATAACTCGCTGAAAAATTAACTTTCCTTAAAAATGATGTTACAGGGTGAAAGAGATTGCGGAAATCTATCAGAAAAGTACAAAATCTCAAAATCGAAAAAAATCGAGTTACGGAGTTCTAGCAGTCAGCCCTCGATATGTGTGCCCGACGTGGAGCCGAGCAAGCACAGTCTCCTCACGGCGGCTGCTGCAGCGGTAAGGTAGACTGTTGGACACCTTGGGAAGAGCTGCATGCAGCTTGTTAACTTCCTCTTTGTCCCATTCAGACTGCCACTCACGGGCTATGTACGCACTAATCACAGGCTTAAAATCACTATGAACAGTCTGTGCATCAGGGAAAGGGTCATTGCGCGCATCGATGGCAGCAGAATCTGTGATCCTGCTGTCTTCGATGCCCACATGCCCTGGGACGCAAGTAAAAATGATGTCATAATATTCCTTCATCAAGTCTGTGTAGTGCTCTCTAATCTGCACCAGCAGTTGGTGGTCTGTTCCTGCGCCCTGAAGGGCCTGCAGGGCAGAAAGAGAGTCAGACATTATCAGGAAGTTCCTTTCCCTAGACCGATAAGCAAGCTTGAGTGCCAGCAGAACCGCCTGCAGTTCTGCACTAAATACAGATGAATGGTCTGGGAGGCGGTGCTTAAATGGGTGTCTAGGATGGCGAGAGGACACTGTGGCTGCAGCCACTCTCCCATCCTCATACTTTGACCCATCCGTATAAATATGACAATAGCCAGGAAAACTTGAAAGAAGTTCATTGAGGCTCTGTTGGTATATGGCTGGTGATGTAGAGTCCTTGAGGGCAGTCAAGTCCAGCAAGATGTCAGGAACTGGTAATAGCCAGGGTGGAGTGATGTGTTGCAGAGATTCAGAAACTTTGTCCAGGTCCACTCCGGCCACCTGGGGTCGGACACAGAAAGAAAGTGGATGGACAGCTCCCGGATGGGTAGCGTAAATCTCTGCAAACGGTGGGTTAAAAACACAATCATAGGCAGGATTGTCTGGATGGGCCTTCAGTTTCAGAACGTAGCTGAGCATGAGACAGATGTGGCAGAGCTTGAGAGAAGGCTCCCTTGCCTCAGCATACAGACTAAGAACTGGAGACGTCTTGAAGGCCCCCAGACATATCCGTAGACCTTGATGGTGAATTGTGTTCAGACACTGTAGAACAGACTTCGAAGCCGAACCATATACCATAGAGCTGTAATCCAGTTTGGACCGAACAAGGGCCCGGTACAGTCGAAGTAAGACAATGCACCCCAGTCAGTAGGACCAATGACACGAAGAACGTCAAGGGCCTTCTGACAAGAGGTTCTAAGGTAATTAATATGGTTGCAGAAGGTCAGTCTTTTGCCAAAGGTGACCCCCAGAAACTTTGCCCCCCAGAAACTTTGCCTCCTTGGCCACCTTAATTGGCACTCCAGCAATGCTCAGGCTTGGTTCTGGAAAAAATTTCATCTAGTTAGTAAAATGCACACAGACTGTTTTGGAGGGCAAGAACTTGAATCCGTTGTCTTTTGTCCCCAGCCGCTGTTTCATTTGCAAATTCAAAGGTTATACAGTATACAAAATGATCCAGGTGTCCATCAGATAAAAAACAAGCTATACACGCTGAATGTAACGAAGGGTTTTGTGTTACATTGAATTAAATTGTTATATGTATAAATACGTTTAGTCTAATTGAATGAGTGTGTGCGTGGGCTTTCTGACAATCAGTATAAAGGTGGGTGTTCTAACTCTGTTTACTATACTCTTTCATCCACCACCACACACGTGCTTACAACAAAGACAAAGGCTACACAGTTATCTCTCTTTGCCCTCTGTTTCGCTATTTCCCATACACTCATGAACCTATACATTAAATCACTCAATTCACATCACCATATAAACAAGTTCACACACATAATTAATAAGTGGCGTATAAGCTATGTATGAATTCGACGCTTACACAGTCAATCGCTACCGCAGAAGTCGTTGTCTCTTTCCCGAGACGTCACTCGGCTCTTCTCTTCACACTAGTGTCGACACAGTCAATGATATCACATCGACAACTTGACTTGACGGAGATTCCCGAACTGAACGGTAATAGTCAATGACAGTACTTACAGATTAGAATATTCCTAGGCGTGGAATTATCAACGACGCTAGGCGACATAGGCTACACTGGAGGAGCACTGCATGTGGTCCTGTAGCTCAAATCTGTGGGCTTACTTCGTTACCGTTGCTGCACGTCTGCACCAGTGATGGTAGACGAAGGAAAGATGAAGGCGTGATGATGTCCGCATCCGGTCACGTAGAAGATGCTATAAGGACAGCTTCATCAGCCACATACCAGAGGAGTTCCACTCTGTACCGGCCGCTGTATTCTATATACAGCTATAGAATTCCCTAGAAGAATTCTTTCTCAGAGCACCAACGAACACGTCTGCTCAACTCGGCTGATATGACATCTCTGACTAACAACAGTTCACGATACAAAACTGTCACTCCCACACGTGAACATTGCTCACCTCTACATTACCTGTTGTGAACCTCCGGTCCAACTGCTAATGACGTCATAACGTCTTCCTACCCAAACATGTACGAAATTCGTTCGTTACACTGAAACCAGCCCAATAATAACACTCTTGTAATAAATCTCCCACACTCATCAACAAATGCAGGACAAGACCACGAGGCTTGCTGACATCTCGTCCCAAGTGGGCCTCACCATTCACAAACAGAAAACAAAGACAATGAGGCTGAACGCAACCAGGGAAGGACCAGTCTTGCTTGCTGGCACCCCGTTGGAGGAGGTGGAGTCCTTCACCTATCTCGGGAGCATCATAGACAAAAAAAGGCGGCACTGATGCAGATGTCAGAGCACGAATCGGTAAAGCCAGAGCAGCCTTTCTCCAGTTGAAAAAAGTGTGGAGCTCCAGAGAGCTGTCACAACACACCAAAGTCCGGATTTTCAACTCCAATGTAAAAGCAGTTCTCCTATATGGAGCAGAGACTTGGAGATTGACAAAAACCACAGTCAACAGAGTACAGACCTTCATGAACAGTTGCCTTAGAAGAATTTTGAAAATCCACTGGCCAGAGAAGATCAGCAACGTCAGACTCTGGGAGAGAACAGAGCAGATAACAGCAGAGAATGAAATTGGGCGAAGAAGATGGGGATGGATCGGTCACAGTCTGAGAAAGCCAGCTTCCAGTATCACTAGGCAGGCATTGTCATGGAACCCCCAGGGAAAGAGGAAAAGAGGTAGGCCGAGAAACTCCTGGCGTCGAGACCTCCAAGCAGACATCAAGAGACTGGGAACCACCTGGAGTAGAATCGAAGGAGAAGCACAGGACAGGAGTTGCTGGAGGTCTCTCGTCGACGGCCTATACCCGGGTAGGGGTGACAGGCGTAAGTAAGTAAGTTGTAATAAATCTGTATGAAAACGAAAATGCCGCGAGTGTGTTCTCTCAGAGAATCTCAATTCATTTCTTTTGTAACTTTTTCAGTCTGTTGCGGATGTAATCCTTAATGTTTGTCTAGCGCCTATGTCTAAGTGCGGGCTCTTCTGCGATTGGCTTTTGTACCTTGGCCTTTTTTTCTTTTTTTTTTTTGTTCACGACGAGGTGTGCGAGCATCATAGACAAAAAAGGCGGCACTGATGCAGATGTCAGAGCACGAATCGGTAAAGCCAGAGCAGCCTTTCTCCAGTTGAAAAAAGTGTGGAGTTCCAGAGAGCTGTCACAACACACCAAAGTCCGGATTTTCAACTCCAATGTAAAAGCAGTTCTCCTATATGGAGCAGAGACATGGAGATTGACAAAAACCACAGTCAACAGAGTACAGACCTTCATGAACAGTTGCCTTAGAAGAATTTTGAAAATCCACTGGCCAGAGAAGATCAGCAACGTCAGACTCTGGGAGAGAACAGAGCAGATAACAGCAGAGAATGAAATTGGGCGAAGAAGATGGGGATGGATCGGTCACAGTCTGAGAAAGCCAGCTTCCAGTATCACTAGGCAGGCATTGTCATGGAACCCCCTCTCTTGGCTTGACTTCGCGAACGAAGATTCTATAGGGCTTGCCCACGTCGTCTGCAGGCATTTTCGTGGCTGCGGAGGCCAATCCGGGACAGGCAGGTTCGACCGCAGTGGCTGCAGGGGAAGGTCTGGTCAGGGTTCTGAGTTACGGCAACTCGGTTTTTTCTCCTGAGCCGTTTGTCCTTAAGGTTAGCTCTGCGAGAGTCCTCAAAGGAGACGGCTGCCTTGTAGATGGTGGAGCGCCAGGTGTCACGGTCCGCAGCAAGCGAAGACCACTGGCGGTGGTCGATTTGGCAAGCACTAAGTGACTTCTTGAGACCGTCTTTGTATCTCTTCTTTGGTGCCCCTCTGTCACGGTGTCCAGTAGCAAGCTCGCCGAACAGAGTGATCTTGGGTAGGCGATGATCCTCCATCCTGGAGACGTGCCCCGCCCAGCGAAGCTGTGTCCGCAGCAACAAAGCCTCGATGCTCATAGTTTCTGCCTGTTCAAGGACCTCGACGTTGGTGACATAGTCACTCCAGTGAATGCCCAGGATGGTACGCAGGCAGCGCTGGTGAAAGCGTTCGAGGAGTCGTAGTTGGTTGCGGTAGAGGGCCCAGGACTCGGAACCGTACAGCAGGGTGGTGAGGACGACAGCTCTGTACACACTGATCTTGGTGCCCGTTTTCAGCTGTTGATTGTGCCACATCCGCTTGAAAAGTCGCCCAAAAGCGCTGTTCGCTTTTGCCAGCCTGCTGTCAAGCTCCTTGTCCAGCTTGGCATCTGACGTGATGATGCAGCCAGTTCAGACTCGCCGATGGTGATGTGGGGAGGGCGATGCTCTACCTTGGGTGCCGGCTGATGTAGTACCTCTGTCTTTTTCAGACTGACCTCGAGTCCAAAGAGCTGGGCAGCATCTGCAAAGCAGGATGTGATGCGCTGCAAGGCTCTCTCTGTGTGTGCAACAAGGGCAGCGTCATCAGCAAAGAGCAGCTCACGAATCAGTTGGTCTAGGGTTTTCGTGTGGGCCTGCAGTCATCTGAGGTTGAACAGGCTGCCATCGAGACGATACCTGATGTACACTGCATCGTCATCGTCGAGGTCTACTGTGGCCTGCTTCAACATCATGCTAAAGAAGATGGTGAAGAGGGTTGGTGCCAGCACGCAGCCCTGTTTCACGCCGTTGATAATGGGGAATGGTTCTGAGAGGTTACTGTTGATTCTAACCTGGCCTTGCTGGTCCTCGTGGAGCTGGACGATCATGCTTAGGAACTTTGGGGGACAGCCAAGTCGCTCCAGGATCTGCCACATGCCTTGCCTGCTCACAGTGTCGAATGCTTTTGTTAGGTCGACAAACGTTACGTACAGCCCTTTGTTCTGCTCGCGGCACTTCTCCTGAAGCTGTCTCAGCACAAAGACCATGTCGGTGGTACTCCTGTTGGCTCTGAAGCCACACTGGCCCTCTGGGAGGTGGTCTTCAGCGATGGCAGGTACCAGCCGATTCAGGAGCAGCCTTGCGAGAATTTTCCCGGCAATAGACAGCAGGGTAATTCCACGATAATTAGAGCATTCAGATTTCTCTCCTTTGTTCTTGTATAGGGTGATGATGACTGCATCACGGAGATCCTTTGGTAGTGTTCCTTTCTCCCAGCAGCAGAGAAAGAGGTCATGGAGCTTGTTGTGCAGTGCTGGGCCTCCATGTTTCCAGATCTCTGGCGGGATTCCGTCAATGCCTGCTGCTTTGCCACTCTTGAGCTGGTGGATGGCTGTGTGGGTCTCTTCGGCGGTGGGCGGTTCGTCCAATTCAACCTTTAGTGGGAGCTGTGGGATTTGGAGGATGACTGTTTCTTGAACAGTGCGCTCAGCGCCGAAGAGGTCCTGAAAGTATTCTGACCAGCGGTTCAAGATGGAGGTATTATCTGTGAGGAGTGCCTGTCCATCGGCGCTTCGCAGGGGACTTTGTACCAGGTGCCTAGGGCCATACACTGCTTTCAGTGCTTCATAGAAGCCCCTGTAGTCACCGTTGTCAGCGCAAAGCTGGGTCCTCTGTGCGAGTCTGGACCACCACTCGTTCTGGAGCTCTCTAAGCTTGAGCTGGAGACTGCTGCAGATGAGGCGAAAGGCAGATTTCTTCACAGGGCAGGAAGGCTGGGCTAGGTGGGCCTGGTGGGCGGCTCTTTTGTTTGCTAGAAGTTCCTGGATCTCCACGTCGTTTTCGTCAAACCAGTCTTTGTTCCTCTTTCTAACAAAGCCCAAGACTTCCACAGAAGATTTTACAATAGCAGTTTTCAGTTGCTCCCAGAGTGTTTCAGGGGAGGAGTCTGCTGGATCAACTGTGTCTTTGAGCATGCGCTGTAAATCTGTCTGAAGGGCAGCTTTCTTGTCATCACGCTGAAGGCTGGCGACATCAAGCTTTTTCTTGAGGGGGCCTCTTTTCTTGGGTTTCAGCTTGAGGTGGAGCCTGAGTTTGCAGCGGACAAGGCGGTGGTCAGTGTGGCACTCTGCACTGGGCATCACTCTGGTGAGGAGGACGTCACTGCGGTCCCTCTGACGCACAAGGACATAGTCGATAAGGTGCCAGTGCTTGGAGCGAGGATGCATCCAGGTGGTCTTTCGACTGTCCTTTTGCTGGAAAGTAGTGTTGGTGATGACAAGTTGCTGTTCTGCACAGAACTCCAACAGCAGGCGGCCATTGTCATTGCAGTTCCCAACGCCATGCTTGCCGAGGACTCCTTTCCAGGCTTCAGAGTCTTGGCCCACTCTGGCGTTGAAGTCGCCAAGGATGATGACTTTGTCGTCTGCGGGGGTGCTCTGCAGGAGGCTGCGCAGGTCAGAGTAGAACTTGTCTTTTTCTGCAGGCTCTGCCAGGAGGGTTGGGGAGGTTGTCATGGAACCCCCAGGGAAAGAGGAAAAGAGGTAGGCCGAGAAACTCCTGGCGTCGAGACCTCCAAGCAGACATCAAGAGACTGGGAACCACCTGGAGTAGAATCGAAGGAGAAGCACAGGACAGGAGTTGCTGGAGGTCTCTCGTCGACGGCCTATACCCGGGTAGGGGTGACAGGCGTAAGTAAGTAAGTAAGACGAGGTGTGCCTTGAAACAAGTTTGAACAGCTTTCTCATCAGCTTTCCCCCATGGTTTCCTTGAATATCTAGCTTTCTTTCAAACAGGAGCTGACACAGTACTGTCATCATCAAAACTATCTAGATTTTCATCAGGCTCTGGACGTCATTTCTCTGTCATGCTCATTGATTGCTGTGTTGTTGATTTACTACTTTCTTCATTCACAGGTGCTGTTTCCCCCGAGACCTCTCTACAAGTTTCTGATGTGTCTTTATTGTCAAAGGCAATCTCTTCATCATCGCCCAACTCAGCTCTAATGCAACTCTCAAAATCTGTCATCCCATTGTTAACTGACAGAAGAATCTTTGATACTTTTGCCTTTTGAAGGACATCTTGAGGTTGGTGGTTGATATGGCGATGTATCCAAATATCATGACCAAGGAAGTCTGCAAGTTGATCCTGGTCTAACTCTGAGATGGCCATTGACTGAGCCAAAGTTGCAACCTGCTTCCGTAACTGAGTAAATGTGAACATGGCTGAGTTTGACACCCGTGCTTCCAGCGCATGTTCCTTCAGAACATCATGGCCTCTGTAAGGCCTCTGACCAGAAGGTGTGGCAAAGATATACTGGGAACCAGCGAGAGCTGGCACTGATTGCCTCATTTGAAGGATTCTGTCCACAGTTGTCATCATCTTTTTCGTCAGCAAAATGGGAACACTCCTATTAAACTTGCCTCTGACTTCCACTCGCTGAAAATGATTCACCATTTTCTTCTCAACGTCTGTGAGACCTTTCAAGATACCTTGATTGGTGATCGATCCAATCTTAGCATTCTAGAAGTCTGATACCTTCATTCTCTGATCTTCTCCCCCTCGTTTTCAGTTGAAAAGTGACTGAGGAGATGGTTGTCGACTTTCGGAAGCCTGGCAGTGGGCCAACTTCCGGGAGCCCACTCCCACCTCCTCAGTCCCTGGTGATTGACGGCACTTTTGTCACACGCACAGAGGTTTACAAATACTTAGGGACCTTGATTGATTCACGGCTATCCTTCACCGACAACACAGACCTCATCTTTAAGAAAGCCCAAGGGAGACTGTATATGCTGCGCAAACTCCGCTCCTTTGATGTGAGCCCCAAAATCCTCAGGCAGTTCTACCTCTGCTTTATAGAAAGCATTCTTACATTCTCCTTTGTCTCATGGTTCGGCTCCCTGGGCGAGAAGAACTTTAGGAAGCTGAATAAGATAATCAGGCTTAGTGAGAAAATCGTTGGGGGCAGGTTGGAGAGCCTTGACGGCCTCTACAGGACGAGAATGATACGCAAGGGCCTGAGGCTGGCAGCTGACACTTCCCACTGCCTTTCTAAGCACCTTCAAAAGCTCCCATCTGGCCGTAGGTTCAAGGCTCCTCTTGTTAAAACCAAACGCTACAAGGGCAGCTTTGTACCCTCGGTCATCCGTCTCCTAAATGAAGAGTGTGTTAACTAGCGTATCTCTCTCTCCTTGTTGACGCCGTCGAGGAACTTGCGCCTCAGATGTCGCAGTGGCATCTTGCAAGTGACAGACTCACTCCTATACCACTAACAATGTACACTGTGGTCATTTTTTTTTCACCATTGTTATAATGTGGCTAAAACCGTACGCGCGCATGTGATCCCAACGAAAGAAAATTTGTCGGCTAGACTGACACAATAAAGTATTGGAATTTGGTATAGCGCAAAGAGTTGCTTTAACCACTGTCGGATAATCTTCCGAAACCATCCTTGTCTCAAGAAGCTGTTGGACCTTCCTCACATCTTCACATGATGGGATCAGCTTGGGTTTGTTCATGGTCATTTTCCCGACCGACTGGGCTGCTGTAGCTGACACACATTCATACCAGTCCCCAGTGAAGACAGAGTCAAACCACTGTGCGTGCCTCAGAGAGCTCCTGTCGCCACCTGTCATCTGGACCATGCCCAAGCTGTTTGGATGCCTGTCACTGTTTGATCTGTGAACATTTTTTCAAGGCATGGCCTATGCGCATTGTGAGATTGCCTTTTTTGAACTGATGTGTGTCCTCATCAAATTCTGCTAGCACTTTTACAGCCAGTACAACATGATCAAAGCTAGCTGAATTGATCACAGCATTTAAACTTGTGATTTTCATTTCTGACCTCACTCTCAGAATCTTTAAATAGTCTCCCTAACTCCCGCATCCTGGAGCTGATTTGTCCAGCCGTGTGTTCATACTCAAGAAGCAAAGGGTCAGTTCTGATGAGATGGCTACCTCATCATCTCTCTGTCTGGCTAATACCTTATGATAGAAGGAAAAGTCAACGTCTAAGGGTATTGGAAGCATTAGCCTCCCACGTCGTGCCGCCAACTGAAACCCTCCTGGTTTCTGACAGCAATGTTTTGGGTGTACAGAGATCAGCTTTTTTTTATAGAGCCCTTTGCAATGGCTACAGGAGAGAAGGTCGTCTACCTTATTAGTTTTGGGACGATACTTAGGAATCAAACATCCTGATTTCTTTTCAAGAATGGCAACGTTACGCATGTAATCACCCTCATTTTGTAGTCTGATCCATGCTTGATGTCTTTGCTTTGTCGCTTTTTTCATCGACAAAATTTTAGCAATGTCTGCCTCATCTGCATGGACATCTTGTAAGTGCGTGCTCATTTTCAAGACAAGCTTGCTAAACAATTTGCATGCATGTTTCTTGTCCCATTTGTACTTTCCCTCTCTGCAACACGTGCACACCTGTTTCTTCTGTAAGCGCTCTTTCCCCACCCGCAACGTCATGTTCCTTCTGCCTATCCACATTCTCATTGCCACCCCCTAATTCACCCCCTAACGCACACTGCACCTTGCTGGTACTTGCTTCACTGACACCTGCCCACCCTGAACCTGTCACTTTGAAATCTAACATACTCAATACAATACTGTCTGTGTCAGATATCCCAGAGATTGATGGCGACACACCATCTGAATCCTGTGAGCTCGAGCCAGGAACAAACTCCTCCTCGTCATCACTGTCCTTGTATTGCGATGCGCTTGCACTCTCAGGTCCATCCCAGGCTCTATTTGCCAACTGGTAAAAGAGAAGAAAAAAAAAGCTGCATTAGGACAGAAACAGCCCAATTTTGGTTTAAGGGGCCTTGCACAAGAATAAAAAGAGTAATCCTGTGTATGATCGATTTACATATGTGTGACCTCGGTGACGAAGGCTGGCTTCTGCAGCAGCAAAATCCATGTTTCTGAAAATGTAAGCAGTTTTCACACATCTGTCAACCCCGCGTGACCCTTTTAGAGAGGTGCCTACCCGGCACCGGCCTCCACGTGGCGTGGGTGGGTAGTCCACTCGGTCCCTGACTGAGTGGGCTAGCAGACGGGTGCCATCTTTGTCCAGGATTAGGACTTGATGTCAGCAGATATGTTGTTCAGTCTTTTTCACTGGTCCGGTTTTTAAGGAGCTGTGCTTACCCAGGTCTTACCATGTTGGATTGGTCCTTAAAAATACGCGTGAGCTTTTGGTCCTTTGGATCCCAAGTGTTTGCCGTGCTTGGAGACCCGTGTCGGGGGAGAAGAGGATCCTGGTGGCTGAAACACTCCACTTTGGCCTTGACTTCTGCCTAAACGGGAGGCTAGTCGTACCGGCCTAGTCAATCGGCTCTTGTCACGTCGAGCCCTATCCCCCTGTTGACATGCGGGTTGTTATACGGAGCACCATGCTATAACCTCTGATGCTGATTGGGTGCTTTACGCCAGTATTCCCCTGTATTCAACAGTGTGATAGAAGGCGGTGGCTCAAACGGTTCAATCGGGCTTACCCCCTTGAGTATATCTTTCGGGCAGTCTCCATTGTGCGTCGGCTGGAGACCCGCCGACAATTGCACTTTCCCTTGTTGGGCTCGGTGGCGGGCGGGGACCCCCGGGGGATGAATATCTATAATACTATAATATGGAAAATATCAAAAAACCAAAACTGGCACCAAAGCGGCACATAGCCACTGACATTGACCTTGAAAATGATAGCGACTCTGATTGTGGGGAAGTGACGCCTCAGGTTTCGGCCGTCTGGCCTCGCTTTCTCATTATCCACAGCAAAGTTAAAGAGAAGCCTGTTTCCAAGCTGCACCCTTTCCTGGTGGGGGAGACCCTCAGGAGCCGTGTTGGCAGGCCTGAGGCCCAGCGCCTCAGGTCTGGTGACTTATTGGTAGAGTGCCGTACCCGGGCACACTCCAATGGGCTACTGAGGCTCTCCTCCATCGGAGACACTCCAGTGGAGGTCACTCCCCACAAAACAATGAATTCCTCTAGAGGAGTGATTAAAGATCAAGCATTGGCCGAACTGACGGAACGCAAGCTGGATGTCTTCCAGAACAAGTGCCTGCGACGGATCATGAAGGTCTTCTGGCCAAACATGATTACAAACGAGGAACTACGGAAGAGAGCAGGCGCAGACAGCATCGCTGAAACCATCGCCACACGGAGATGGAGATGGCTAGGCCACGTTTGCAGAATGTCACCTGACTCATTACCAAGGGTGGCACTGAGATGGACACCACAGGGGAAGAGAAACCGTGGGCGACCAAAGGAGACGTGGCGCCGAACCGTGGAGCGAGAGCTCAAGAACAGAGGCCTTACTCTGCAAACAGCACCCAAAATAGCAGCTGACAGACAAAAGTGGCGCTCCCTTGCCGTCGCCTCAAGCACCAGACGGCGCAGAGAGGACTGAATGAATTGGCCGAACTGTCTGACGATGAACTTGTACGGAACCTTAAGTCACAGGGGGTGACCTACGTCAGGCGCTTCATTTCCAAACGAGGTGGTAGGGAGATCCGTCTCCCTACCATCATCCTGACGTTTGGCACCCCCACAGCTCCTACTACCATCTGGGGAGGTTACTACTCCCTAAAAGTGAAAAAGTACGTCCCTCTCCCCCTTCGGTGCTTTAAGTGCCAAAAGTATGGCCATGGGCAGAAGACATGCCGCCAGGCAGAGGCCCTATGCGGCCGTTGCACTAAGCCCGGACACTCTGCTGAGTCCTGCACAGCCATCCCCCTGTGTGTGAATTGCCAGGGGGCGCATATGGCTTCGGACAAGAAGTGCCCTCGTTGGATCTCCGAGTGCAGGATTCAGCAGGTGCGTGTGGAGAAGGGGCTGTCCTTTGCGGACGCAAAAAAACTGGTTGACGGTCCTGGTGCAGCTGAGGCGGCGCCAAACTCAAATAACAACTTTGTGTATACTTTCAGTGCTGCGGTGGCAGGCAAGCGCCCCACCAAAGACTTCTCTTGTCAAACCCCAACTTCTTGGTTGGGGGCGGAGCCTCGGATCCTCTCACCCCTGGAGAGTAATCCTCCTCCGGTGGTGACGAGGAGCCAGGGAACGCAGAGGGCGGACGCTACCGGTCCGGTGGCACCGCCTTCTGCTGCCCCTAAGCCTCAGCCCCCACCCAAACCTGCTAGTTTGTCAACACCAAAGGTTTCTGGCTCTGGTCAGCCTTCTAAGGCCGCTAACTCTAGCGGCAGGAACGCTGCCCAGGACCAGAAGTCAAAGAAATCTATGGGACCGCCGTACGCACGGGCCCAGAAGGGGAACATTGATGTCCCCCTTCAAAACAAATATGCTGTGTTGGAGGAGCAGATGGAGGGAGTGGAAGTTGTCGATGCTGCGGCAGCTCCACCCCCTTCATCTCCTAGGATCCAGAGGAGGCCCGGGAGCCGGCCCCCCTCTGTTTCTCCGACTCCTTCCAAGGCAAAGGACAAAGGGGGGAAAAACTCCGCACCCCCAGATAAGACATAATCATGGACTCTCTGCTTCAGTGGAATTGTCGTGGTTTTCAAGCTAACTTTGAGGAATTACGTCTTTTAGTCAAGTGCTATAACCCCTCAGTAATATCTCTTCAGGAGACTTACCTGAAGACTTCTGACCCTGTGTCCTTTAATGGTTTTAACGCTATACATAAAGGCTCTGATTCGGAGAGGCGCTCGGGTGGAGTGGCTCTTCTCATTAGTAGCCAAATTTTATGTAGCCCCGTTAGCATCGACACCTGTCTTCAGGCTGTCGCAGCTCGGGTTACCTTGAAGAAGACCATAACTATATGCAGTATTTACCTGCCACCATCCCTGCGGGTCTGTAGTAATGATTTTTTTAATTTAGTTGATCAACTGCCCCCTCCCTTTATTCTCATGGGGGATTTTAACGGTCACGCTCACCTTTGGGGTAGTGACCACTGTGATGGCAGAGGTCAGATGTTAGAAGATGTTTTTTCTCAACTTAATCTATGTGTCTTTAACGATGGTTCACCTACATACTCTAACCCAGGTTCAGGATCTAGTTCTGTTCTAGACCTCACTGTGTGTGATCCTTCTCTCATGCTGGACTTTGACTGGAAGGTTCACGATGACCTGTGTGGTAGTGACCACTTCCCAGTAGTCCTGTCATCGGTCAGCTGTGGGGAGGATCCGCCGGTGGGGCGCTGGAATCTTAAGAAAGCTAACTGGCCTCTGTTCGCCTCCCTCTGTCAGTCTCGTCTTACAGAGGAGGTGGTCATGTCATCTGAAGAACCTATTTCTTCTTTTACTACTATTTTGTTGGACGTAGCGGGTGAAACCATCCCTAAAACTTCCGCATCAGTCCCTCGAAAGCCGAGAGTACCATGGTTCAATGAAGAGTGCCGCAAGGCCCAAATAGCGCGCAAATCTGCTCAGCGACGTGCTTTCCGTAATCCGTCGCAAGTAAATATTTTAACCTTTAAAAGACAGAGGGCGAAAGCCCGTTACATTTTAAAACGTGAACGCCGTGCTTCCTGGAGACGCTTCGTCTCATCTTTAACTTCTCGGACTCCGTCCCAGAAAGTATGGAAGGCTGTTCGGAGAATTAGGGGCAGAGGTGGCTCGGCTTCTGTTGGCCATCTTAGAGATGGTGTCAGTTTGGTTACAGATAAAAAAGCTGTGGCCAATTTGCTTGCCTCCACCATTGCCCATAATTCTTCAACAGAGCATTATTCACCTTTCTTCCAGAGAGAGAAGGAGAAACGAGAGTCTCGTATTTGTGATTTTGAGTCCGATAACTCAGAAGACTATAATGTCCCGTTTACATTATCAGAATTGCAGCAAGCTTTGCAGAAATGTAATGACTCTGCTGCTGGCCTAGATACCGTCCACTATCAATTCCTAACGCATCTGCCTGAGAGGTCACTCCTTGTACTTCTCAAGGCCTTTAACCATATCTGGAGAACTGGTCATTTTCCGGCGTCTTGGCGCCAGGCTGTGGTTGTACCGATCCCCAAGCCGGGTAAGGATCCTTCCGACCCGGGCAACTACCGGCCTATCGCTTTGACATCATGTTTATGTAAAACTATGGAGCGCCTGGTCAACGCCCGCCTGGTGTGGCATCTTGAGTCACAGGGTCTCCTCACAGACCTCCAGTGCGGTTTCCGGCGCTTCCGTAGTACAACTGACCATTTAGTCCGCTTTGAATCATTTATTCGAGATTCTTTTGTCAACAAGCAGCATGTCTATGCAATTTTTTTCGATCTTGAGAAGGCGTATGACACTACCTGGAAGTATGGCATAATGTCTGACTTGTTGGACATGGGTTTTAAAGGGCACCTGCCCGTTTTTATTCACAATTTTTTGACTAACCGGTCGTTCCATGTCCGTGTGGGCTCCACCCTCTCCGACTCCTTTGAACAGGAGATGGGTGTCCCACAGGGCAGCATTCTATCTCCTGTTTTATTTAGTATTAAAATTAATAACATTGTAAAGGCCGTCAAGGATGATTCTGAATGCTCTTTGTTTGTTGACGACTTTGCTTTGTGCGCACGTGGTCGAGGACTTGCGTCCCTTGAGAGGCGCTTGCAGCTGTGCGTTGATCGCATCCAGCGGTGGGTGTCTCTCAATGGATTCAAGTTCTCGCCCTCCAAGACTGTTTGTGTGCATTTTACTAACCAGACGAAATTTTTTCCAGAACCTAGCCTGAGCATTGCTGGAGTGCCAATTAAGGTGGCCGAGGAGGCAAAGTTTCTGGGGGTCATTTTTGACAAAAGACTTACCTTCCGCAACCATATTAATTACCTTAGAACCTCTTGTCAGAAGGCTCTCGACATTCTTCGTGTCGTCGGTCGTACTGACTGGGGTGCGGACCGTACTGTCTTACTTCGTCTGTACCGGGCCCTTGTTCGGTCCAAACTGGATTACGGCTCTGTGGTGTATGGCTCAGCTTCCAAGTCTGTGCTACAGCGTCTGAACACAATTCACCATCAGGGTCTGCGGATATGTCTTGGGGCCTTCAGGACGTCTCCAGTTCCTAGTCTGTATGCCGAGGCAGGGGAGCCTTCTCTCAAGCTCCGCCGCATCCGCCTCATGCTCAGCTACGTTCTGAAACTGAAGGCCCATCCAGACAATCCTGCCTATGATTGTGTTTTTAAACCATTGTTTGCAGAGATTTACGATACCCATCCGGGAGCTGTCCGTCCACTTTCTTTCCGTGTCCGACCTCATCTGCAGGCGGCCGGATTGGACCTGGACAGAGTTTCGGAATCCCTGCAACACATCACTCCACCTTGGCTCTTACCAGTTCCTGACATCTTGCTGGACTTGACTGCCCACAAGAAAGACTCTACTCCACCAGCCATATACCAACAGAGCCTCAATGAACTGCTTTCAATTTTTCCTGGCTATTGTCGCATCTATACCGATGGGTCAAAGTCTGAGGATGGGAGAGTGGCTGCGGCCGCAGTATCCTCTCGCCATCCTTGACGCCCATTTAAGCACCGCCTCCCAGACCACTCATCTGTATTTAGTGCGGAACTGCAGGCGGTTCTGCTGGCACTCAAGCATGCTTATCGATCTAGAGAAAGGAACTTCCTGATTCTGTCTGACTCTCTTTCTGCCCTGCAGGCCCTTCAGGGCACGGGAAATGACCACCCACTGCTGGTGCAGATCAGAGAGCTCCACGCGGACTTGATGAAGGAATATTATGATATCATTTTTATTTGGGTGCCAGGGCATGTGGGCATTGAAGGCAACAGGATCGCAGATTCTGCTGCCAACGATGCCCGCAATGACCCTGTCCCTGACACACAGACTGTTTATAGTGATTTTAGACATGTGGCTAGTGCGTACATAGCCCGTGAGTGGCAGTCCGAGTGGGACAAAGAGGAAGCTAACAAGCTGCATGAAGCCCTTCCTAAGTTGTCCGACGGTCTACCTTATCGCTGCGGCAGCCGCCGTGAGGAGACTGTCCTGGCTCGGCTCCACATCGGCCACACGTATGTTACGCACTCTTATTTACTTAAACAGGAGGAGCGTCCATGGTGTTATGCCTGCGACGAGCAGTACTCTGTTCAACACTTTTTGTTGTCTTGTGCTGATCTAATCGACACAAGGTATAAACATTTCACAGCAGACTCCTTGAAGGTTTTGTTCCGGGATGTGCCCCCGGACAAGATCTTCAGTTTTCTGAGAGAGTGCCATATTTTTAATAAGATTTGAGCGTTTATAGATTATGATGTTTCTATTATTTTGACCTTTTTGAGAGTCTTCCGACGTTTTCTTTAAAGACCTGTGCGACATTTTAGCCTGACATATTTTTAAGGTATATTTACATCATGTCTTAAGACCTTTCTTTTAGTCTGGCTGACCAGATTTTTACCCTTCCCGCCGTGAGATGGCCTTAGTTGCCTGCTCGGCGTTAAACCAAAATAACTAACTAACTTTTAGAGAGGTCACTCAAATTGGTATGTTTACAAAGGTCTTGCCACAAAGTATCCTTGGGCCAAGCTTGAATGTGGCTTGAATAGTCTCCGAGAAAATGCCACCATTAAAGTTTACCATGGACGACGGACAGACGACCAGTGGCCCAGAACATAAACTCACTTTTGCTTCGCACGCGAGCCAATAAAATGAAGATGATCATAGAATCACTTACCAGTTTGTAATTGTGGGCATTCCGCTGCCGTCTATGCACCCTCCTACCAGACGCACTCTCTCCGGCAGAGGCTGGGCTATCCTGCTGCAGCTGACTAATTTTGCCATGGGCCTTGGTCATGTGCCATGGAAGGGGCGTGCTTGTCCACTTCCATAGATCCCGATGAGTTTGGACATCCTGCTGCCATCTGGTGCTGGGTGTGTGCAGAAAGTCCTGAGTGTGGCCAAAACAGTGCTGCAAACATGTCAAATGCAACCAAGTAAACTTGACATTTTGGATCAGATATATACATAATTACTGCAGTACCCCCAGCCCCCTACGAACAATAACTGGTAATACAGTAACATGGGTGAAACTTTTTCCGTTTTAGAACGGAATCCGCTTTTGAAAAAAAGCTGTAGACGGAACTTCCGTTTTGAGGAAAAAAAAAAAAAAAAAAAAAAAAAAAAAAAGCTTTTTTCTGTGTTGCGATACTGATGACAGTGGCGTAGCAGGCAAAACGTTGACAATAGTTATGATGTTGAAGACAGTTAAATGTGGCAAGGTGACATTTTCTTCAGCGCCGCGGGGCGTTGCCCCTGCACCCCACCAGGGGCCACGCCCCTGGACCCCCTTTCAGTTTTTCAAAAATTTGGCTGTTTCACCCATGCAGTAAAAAGCGACACTTCAGTTGCACAATCTGAAACATCTGTTCGTGGAAGTCTGTTCTTCGAATCGCGAGACAATTTTGCGTACGAGGATTGAAATATACACTGAAATCTGGTGCCATTTTTGTTTTGTCATAGTGCATGTATGAAGTTACTTTTCGATCACAATCACACATGTCAGAAAAAAAGCAACAAAATCGCGTGACAGATTGACCTTGTAAGGGTGTTTACTGTTATTGAACGAATTCCTTTCATTGAGGAAGAAAGCTTTTGTTAAAATCGTGGAGTTCTATTATCTTTTATTACAAGACTGAGCAGCAGTCGACCGGCCCATAGCAGACGTCTCAGTTTTCTCGGCGAAGCGGGTCAGTATCGGCTGACTGTGCAATTGTATCAGATTGGGAGCATCTCAGTTAAATAACTGAGCTGAATTAGTACACTTGGGCGTGCTCTTAAATAAAGAAATATTGCATAAAAGTTACAAAGTAAAGTAGTTATAGCACTGTCAGGGGAGAGAAATGTGCATGATCGACCAGTGATCATAGATCTACTGTGGCCAAAGCACAAAAAAAAAAAGAGATAGGAAAGAGAGGGGGCGCTAAGAGAGTGGCTGAAAGCAATGCATATGGAAGCCCCCCCCCCCCCCCCCCCCCAGTCTCTGGAGTGGAGCTCCCCGCTGTATGTCAACTTTGTGGATTATGAGAAAGCATTTGACAGTGTGGACCGAGAGACTCTGTGGAAACTCCTACGACACTACGGTGTACCCACAAAGCTCGTCCGCCTGATCAAGAGCAGCTACAATGGCATGACATGTCGCGTGATCCACGAAGGGCAGTTCACCAGGGAGCTCCAGGTCAGAACCGGTGTCAGGCAGGGGTGTCTGCTGTCTCCGTTCCTCTTCCTACTGGCCATAGACTGGGTCATGAAGATGACCACAGAGCACAGACGAAGTGGAATACAGTGGACACTGTGGACACAGCTTGACGACCTCGATTTTGCAGACGACTTGGCATTACTGTCCCACACTCATCAACAAATGCAGGACAAGACCACGAGGCTTGCTGACATCTCGTCCCAAGTGGGCCTCTCCATTCACAAACAGAAAACAAAGACAATGAGGCTGAACGCAACCAGGGAAGAACCAGTCTTGCTTGCTGGCACCCCGTTGGAGGAGGTGGAGTCCTTCACCTATCTCGGGAGCATCATAGACAAAAAAGGCGGCACTGATGCAGATGTCAGAGCACGAATCGGTAAAGCCAGAGCAGCCTTTCTCCAGTTGAAAAAAGTGTGGAGCTCCAGAGAGCTGTCACAACACACCAAAGTCCGGATTTTCAACTCCAATGTAAAAGCAGTTCTCTTATATGGAGCAGAGACTTGGAGATTGACAAAAACCACAGTCAACAGAGTACAGACTTTCATGAACAGTTGCCTTAGAAGAATTTTGAAAATCCACTGGCCAGAGAAGATCAGCAACGTCAGACTCTGGGAGAGAACAGAGCAGATAACAGCAGAGAATGAAATTGGGCGAAGAAGATGGGGATGGATCGGTCACAGTCTGAGAAAGCCAGCTTCCAGTATCACTAGGCAGGCATTGTCATGGAACCCCCAGGGAAAGAGGAAAAGAGGTAGGCCGAGAAACTCCTGGCATCGAGACCTCCAAGCAGACATCAAGAAACTGGGAACCACCTGGAGTAGAATCGAAGGAGAAGCACAGGACAGGAGTTGCTGGAGGTCTCTCGTCGACGGCCTATACCCGGGTAGGGGTGACAGGCGTACACGTAACTCTCGCTGTATTGCTAACAATTCTTACTCATTTCCTGTATCCCGTCACTAAGTGCACTTGAGATTTGAGAGCAACAGTGGTAATGAGCGTAAAGGCTAAGTCATGCTGAAATGACGAGCAGCCTTATCTCTACTTCTTTGCCAGATACCTGTCCATCACCACCCGACATAAGGTGAATTTCACACGCGGAACCCAGCAATAATAACGTTCATCCCGCAGCTTTCATGATGACATCTATGGAAAAACCCATATCTTATGCTGCTGAGGCGCTGGCCAGTTTGGTGGACTGAGCAGAATAATGCAAAGTGTCCACCTGTGCGCTCTTTTGAGTCCATTTTAGCCACCTGGCCACAGTATTCGAGCTTGGCCTGCTCAGTGTGCGGAGCGAGGATTGCAACAAACAAACCTGTTTTGTCCGTCAGCTCCAGTCTGTCTTTTTGTTTCAAATATTTTTAACGTATGAATCACATACAAAGAATTGACTGTTGGAAAGCAAGAAATTCAATGGGTTCCTGATGTTTTCCCCTTATGGAATGTTTTAACAGCTTAGTTACATAACATATACACTTGCATGTTAGTAACATTTAGCGCTCGTAGCGTTTGGCACCTCTATCCAGAGAGCAAAGCAATAAGCATTACAAGTTTAGCGTGAGTTCATTTCCGAACGTAAGTTTGTTTTTGAGGCACCCACGTCTTTAGCATGTGCAACACTACATTCACATTCCATGTGCTATGCTATTTGGGAAACACTGTTTTCTCTCAAAAACACCCTTCATAAATCTCTTAATCACTTCTGTAGACCCTAGCGGCACTCCATCTACACAAATAACCACTGAGCGCTGACCCTTCTGTAGCCATAGCATCATACTTTATAGCACAGGTCATTGAGTGCCAATGATGCAAGAAAATTGACTGCCTCGGCTAGCGGTGGTGAGACATGATCCACCGATCTCTCACGCGCGTACCATTTAGAAGGAATGATGTATCCTTCATACAAGTGACAGGTGGCCACTCGCCACGATAACATGGTGATGTCGGTTGCATCTGAAGAAAATCCCTCTGTATTATCCCTGACACCTTGCAAATGAGTAGCAGAGGATGTCTTTGTGTCAAGTCGCTTGGTTGACATAACAAAGTATCTCTTGCTGACAGCAGTACTGGTTTGCATTTGCATCAGCACTGGCCAGAAACACTCTGGTTCGCCACGATGGTGCCACTACCACTCCCCTGGCTTTTGTCTTTGTTTATCTTTGCCAGGACCACCAGTAACAGACTCGACTGAAAGGGGGGAAAACACATAGTACAATCACCCCAACCAATAGAGAAAGCATCCCCAGTGAAAGTCCCAGGGTCTGGGAGAAAGGATACATACTTGGGAAAAAGAGCATTGATTTTGGATGCAAACAGTTACGTTCAGAGTCAATTCTCCACTCTGTGTCACTGTGCAACTGTCTAAACAGACGGTCTGCTTTTACATTCTGGTACGTGTGCTGCACTCAGCCACAGTCTCCTCTGATTTCACCCGAACCAGACATCCCGAGTAACTTCATTTAGCAAACTCACTTTCATTGGGCCCATCTTGTTTACGCAAGCAACAGCTGTGGTGTTGTGTGTCAGTACACGTACATGCATGTCTATCATCTCTCGTAGGAGCAAATTTAATCCAAAAAGAATAGCTTTCAGCAGTTTTTGTCGTTTTCATTCCAAAACCCCTTACAACAGCCCCCGGCCAGTCTGAAAGTGAGTTGTTTGTTTTCAGCGTAACGGTAAGGTCTTCCCTCTGTAGGGGAGCTTTTTGGTGTCCGATGTTATCACCCCACCATTGCAGCCCAAGAACCGCGTCTTGTGTTATAGGCATGATTTTCTTTCAGTTTCCTTTGTTTTCTTTGAGAGCTCGGGGTTTCTTTTGTTTAATAATAGAGAGGGCCTAGGAGTACTTGAAAAAACTTGCTACCATCAGCGCAATGACAGAAGCTGCTGCTCTAATGTTGGCTACTGGTTTTCTCATTATTTCGGAGCACGCTTCGCTCAGTTTTTGCTTACGTTCGTTCGTCAGTATCACCGACATGTCGATAGAGTCAATCACAAATCCCAAGTATGTAATCTCTTGCATGGGTAGGAATTGAGATTTGTCCCCGTGGACTCAAGCAGTTGAACCGTATCGATACCATTTTGAACTGTGTCCTCTTTTGTCATGCCCACTAAGAGGTATTCGTCAATGAAGGATATGATTGAATGATTCAAATCATGTAGCCTTGCCAGGATTGTTTTTGTGAGTTTCGTAAACTTCCTGCGTATCGGGCCAAGGCCCACTGGCGATGCTTGGAAACAATACAATTTGTCTCTCCAGCGAAATTTTTACTGGTATTCAATTCGGTATGTACAGAGACGGAGTAGTACGCATCTTGAAGATCAAGCGATGCGAAATAGCAGTTCTTAGTGACAATATTAAGTGCAGTATGAATGGTTTCCATTTTGAATTTCTGAGTGGTACTCAATGTCATTGTTCAGAAACCGAGAAATATAACCCGGTCGGTATGGTTCCGTCATGTTTTCTGAGAAAAATGTGAAACAAATTGCTCTGCTTCATTGCAAGACTCTTTAATTTTTGACCCCTTTTCGTAGTAGATCTTTGACTTCTGCTTTCATCATTTTGTTTTCTGTTTCACTGGGGTATAACTGTGCTTTAGACAGCTTAGTGTCAGGTGTCTGCTCAAAACTAAGTTTCACACCTATGACCGTTTCTAGTACTTCCTGGTTAGAAGAAAGGGTTTCCCAAATGTTCAATTTTGTATCAATTTGGCCGGTTTTGAAAGACTACAAATGTTTCCCGCTCAGGTACTCATGCACCCAAGGTATGCACAGTTAAAACATATTGACCTCCGGTAGAGAGGAGTGACAGATGTGCGTCTAGCAGGGAAAACTCCCCGCGCGGGGTATAGGCTTTTCCGCCACGTATAGTAACCCGCTTTCAGCCGACCTTTCTGTGTCGGTCTAAAAAGGAGTCTTCACCATTGGTCCTGCCAGTTTGTGGCTGGCTGTGAGGCCAGCGGCATGACTACGCATATCTTGACTGCTTTTCTCCGTTTTGCGGGCTTCTTGGGGATTTCCCAAAATCTGTGCTATTAGGTTAGAGCCAGCCACTCAGAGGTCATTGTCACGTGCGGAGCACAGATGCCGGCAATATTGCGACTTTGTTTGTTTCGCGGGCTTGTTGGGGGAGTTTCCCAAATTCTGTGCCATGAGGTTAAATATATACGCTCTATGGGTTAGAGCCACCAGCAGAGGTCATTGCTACGTGCGGAGCACAGATGCTGGCAACTAGTTTTGCGCTGCGAACGCGCAAGTTTCTAGGTCAGAGGCTTATCGGAGCACAAGGTCACCGCGACAGCTGCCTTAGAAAAGGCAGTTTCAGTATTGTACATTCGTACGTCCGTCTGTCCGGTGGGCTTTTAGCACAAGAAACACCACTGTATTTGTGCGGGGCACACTCATATTTTTGCAGTTTTCGGAAATTTTGTATAGCTTTTCTTGGAGCTTTTCATGCGACAGCCGCCGCTCCAACCAAATGGGAATTAAGTAGGTCAGTTTGCTTATCTTTCTTTGACCGGTGGCCCCCGCCTCTTCCGAGACACGAAAGGCTGCCTCCGTATCGGCCAAAATATCATCTCCTATAATCTCCGCAGTCCCATGCCCCCCTGCGTCAAGCGGTTCCTGCCTTTCTATATTTTCTGCCTCTGCGTTTCACCTCCCTACCAGCGGTGCTGGCATTTGATGCGGAAAAAAGTCTGCGTTTAGCTGAAGGACCAGTGTGGACGGTGTCCTGCGGTCTTTTGCTTTTTTCCAAAGTGTTAACGGCCTTCTCGGTGAGAAGTTGCACCGCTTTACAGAGGGCTGCAAAACTATGTGTTTTGCTCTGAGTCTCGTGTCGGTGACACTCGGTCAGGCGGGCCAGTGTTAACTAAAAAACTCACCTTCGTCAATGAAATCTCCTCATCCACGTCTCAGACGTTGTCGTCCGAAATCATGTCAACTCTTCTAAATCCGACATCACAACCACAATTACACAGTCCAGTAATCCACACAGGAAAATATACTCCTACGTTACAGGTACTGCACACACCGTACACACGACAATCAACAAACGGGGTACAAGAGTGAAAGTCGGTAAATAGGCACGGGCGGCAAGTAATGAGGGTATGTCCGACCTGGTCGGCAGCTAGGCGCGAACTGAGGGGACAGGCAGCGCGCGTTTCTCAAGTGCACTTAGTGACGGGATACAGGAAATGAGTAAGAATACTGGAGTAACAGTTCCAACAATTTTTTAATTCAGCGATACCATCTCCACACAATGCAGTTCCAACTGCACCAACACTGATACAAAGTCTCTTCTGCAAATATCCACACTGTCGACACAAAGTTCCTCACACCACACTGTTACGCTGTATCTCTCACAATGTACACCCTATACGGGCCACGTACCTACGATAACTGTGTGTCTCTACAACTGACAAATGCAAGACAATGTATATACGTGCTTTCCTAGCGCCCTCTTTATATATACTACCAATTTCCAGAATCATCTACAAAAATCATACAATGCAACCAATCAGAACGAAACACGCAACCGAAACTCATTAAAATAATCTTTCTAGAAAAACTACAATAGGCTATGAAAATTCGGCTGCTAACTTCAGCTCTAAATCCTAGTGTATAATGAAGTCACATAAAAGTATGGTAGCCCTATCACGACCTTGCATATCCGCTCTAGAAAATTCAGGAATTTTCACAAAACAAAAAAAAAAGGCTGCTCAATTCACGCGCACAGAAAAACAAAATGTTGCAAACTGTTACGAACTCCCCGATGTCACACATACGAGGTCACTAGACAGCGCGACCTTATCGAAGGTTCTAATCTACGCAAAACAAAGATCGACCGCTATTTTCCGTGCAACTTTTCTAGAAACTTCCGGTAAAACTTAACGAAATCCGCTCTACGTGCAGACGAGAGAAACTTACTAAAAAGGTACGTGATTCGTAACCATGATAGCTCAAATAAATATCGGATCATTTCCTACGATTAACAAATGCATGCTCTCACAGGATAACACAACCACAATCGTAACAATGATGTCAACCGTTTTTTTGTTGTCAAGTAAGGAAGTTATATCGTTCATAACCTGTAGTAGTTGAGTAACACATAATCATTTCTTTCTGAACCCATGTTGGCATTTAGTGTACATATTATTCACAGTAAAATGATTAACTATCTCATCTTGGACTATAGACTCTAAAACTTTACATACAATACACGTTAAACTTACTGGTCTGTAATTTCCTGCATCTGACATAAAACCTTTTTTAAAAATAGCACTTACCTCTGCGGTTTGCCAGTCTCGTGGTACAATACCTGATATAAGGGAAAATATAAATAAAGCGCAAAGTGGTTCTGCCAACTCATTACACAACTCTTGTAAAACTTTATTACTTCAGCAAGTTGTCAGTCAAGAGATTATGTAGTTATGCAACCCTAAACTTAGCATTTTATGAAATGCACAAATTGTCTCATTTTTGCCAAAGCAAGTTGTGAATTTTCATACACTGTGCACTCTTTCTTTACGGGTGATCCTACCTGCATTTGGGCATACCCAGCTACTGAGTCTCTTAAAGACATTCTCGTGCAGGTATCAGTACACTTTTCTGAAGTCTGTCTGAAAATGCCCCCCCCCCCCCCCCCCACCCCCCCCTCCTTGAGAACTGCTGCTTGCTAGTTTACACCAATGAGGCTTCTCTCACCCCAGCTGTACAGGGTCAAGGTATATGCACAAACGCTTCACACACAACTGATAGATCTGTGGTCCAATTTAGCAGACCAAATGTAAGTACAAGCGATCAGATCAGTCTGTGAATACTATGGTGGAACACGGAAAAGCAGAAATTTTACTTTCAATCATACGTAGTGATGTCTTGTGATTCTCTCAGAATTCAGTTGACCATGTGGCCAACTGCAAGCTTTTATCCATTCTTTCATATCTGCCAGTCATGATAAAGGCTTTGGGAATGGAAAAAAAAATTCTACACCTGGATATCAGGAATCTGATTACACTTCCCATAACAACAGTGCTTTCCAGGCATCTGATACCGCCAAAATTGGCTAAAATAATGGAAACATTGACGCTCTTCCATGCCTCACAAGCATGAAAATCAGTTGTTTTCCCATACTTCCTCTTGAAATTCAGAAACACATGGTTCTACAGCGCTTAGTTTGGCCGAGAGGTGAACGCGCGTTAAGTTTGATTGACATTTCACGCCAGGATTGGGTCGGTCTATTGATGCGTTTTAAGCAACACAATTTCAAAACAGACATTTTTTTCCGCAGACTACAGACTCTTGCTGCCTACTGCAATCAAAAGCAATGTGGCAGGTACACAATTTTTCTTGCTATTAACAGATAAATCAGCTTACTAATAACTGTGTCACAAAATTTTATGTGCCTCGAAATCAACATATTTTGCTTTTTAAAGGGGCACGCCTGATGTTTTTTAATGCTTCAGTTCGCAAAAAGCTTTTACTGGGATTCAGTATACATACCCACTTAGGCAGTGACCACACTATTTTCCCACCAAACGCTTTGTTTCGTCCATTCAAAGCGAAAAGAGGCCACCGGAATCTTGTGACTGGACACCATCAAAAGATTGCTTGTGATAGGCGATGGTGGCTGATGTCATAACTATTCTATATGACCTTAGGTCATCTGCATAATTATAACCAATCAGAGACAAGATGGTGGATGAACCAGCGAAGAAAAAAAGAAAGCAGTTGACTCGCGCCGGCCGACAATGACAGGCTGGGAATTGAAGAGAAGAAAGAGGAAGAGAGACAAGATACCCCTAAGTAGAATTGACATCGGACAATGTAATATAGAGCTTGGCTTGACCGCCCATCCGGAATTTGTCGCTTTCCTGCTGAATCAGTAAGTAATCTACGGTCTTTGTCAATCTTCCTATAGTTCCGCAAGCGCTAGAGATTTTCAGAATTCATGATCTTCAGTAGAATTTATCTCTTACTGATTTCGCAAGATTTTAAACCTGTTTTATCAGATTTTATGCTGCAAGGATCTGAAAACTATGGTGTGTGTCAAAATTGCGGCACATCGCTGGTCGTGACACGTTTTTGTCTGTGCGGGCTCTCATTCACTCAGTTAGTCCTCAATGAACAAAATGCATCCTAAAAATTAGGGAGGCGGGGCGCCGACTGCCAAAAGTGATGGGTGACACTTGCCTCCTCTCTCGAGCAAATGTAAACGATACTGCAAGCATGGTTCCCGATTACGTACACGATCCAACACGATGCAAAACGCTTTCCGTCTGTAAGAGGCATACATCCTCATCAGTCCCCAGGCTGCAGTAACTCCAAGTCTTTTGTTGGTCTCATTGACGCTGATTTTGATCCTCGGTACCAGGGTGCTGCTGCAGACTGGGTCTAGATGACTGTAGCCAGTTTTGTTTTTTTCTTTTCCCATGCCTCTCTCTCTCTCTCAAACGCAGTTCTATTCATAGATGTGGATGGAAGCAGATAGCTTTACTGTTTTCAGCGCTGCCGGCTCGTAATGTTTGCTGAGATATGTGTATTTTTACATGATGTCCAAAATGTTGTGATGTGCTATGTTGTAATCAATGTACCAGTGGTCTCTCGCACTCACACCCCCCCCAAAAAAAAAAAAAAAATAATAAAAATAAAAATAAAAATAATAATAACAATAAAATTTAAAAAAAATTAAAATAAAATAAAAAATAAATAATAATAGTAATAATAATAATAATTTTAAAAAATAAAACAAAAAAATAAAACAACAATATCAACAACAACCAAACAAGCAAACAAACTACTATTCAAGAGGCCAAAACTGGCACTGGCTCACACGAATGTAACGTACGTATACAGGCATAAACCCGTGCAGGTCTAACACAGAACAGCAACAAGAACCAGTTTTCTGGCAGTACTGATTCAAGCTTTAGTGTCCAGGGCATAAAACTGAAAGATAAATGAGAATGGCTGTTTTGTCCCACATCAACCACAACACACGTTTGTCAAATTGTCATAGACACCCCATCCCTCCGCCCGGCTGGCCTAGAAAACAACAAACAAAGCAAGAAACAGCTTGTGGTTGTCAGTATACAAGTAATTACATGATGTGGACTTCAACTACAAGACGGGAACAAGCAAGATCGAGTTACTGATTGTGTAAGCGTGAATAAGAAAGAATTGTTTCAGGTGCAAAAAACGTAAAAACAACTTACATCTGTGACATATGGGGCTCAAACCCCATTTTTCGCAAAATTTGCATGTCCGCGGTTCCAGTTACTATTAAAAACCATGTCTCCAGACAAAATCTGCATAAGAGCAGGGGGAAAACCCATCTCCTGCTTCCGAAGGAGAAAAAGTTAGTATTTCATATTTTGAAACCTTTTCATACCGGACTTTGGCTCATGCTCATGTGCCGGGCTTGTCTACAACTTCAGTAACATACGGGAGGATGTCCTTGAAGGCGTTCGACAGCGGCCAACTTGCATGGCTCATGCTGTTATTTGTCGTTGTCTAAGTGCGCGCAGCAAACTTTGTTCACAAATGCATTATTGTTGAGGTGGCAATTGATTTTTAAACGTGTTCTGTAATCTACCGGCTTCCCGTAGATTACAGCCCGTTTTGAATTAAGCCCCGATTGTGAGACCTGAGCGCCAGATTGCTAAAATGAAGCTGCCGGAGCATTTTCCACCTCGTAGTCGCGAGCTTCTATTGAAAATGTTGTTGCATGAACGCATGATAGTCATATTTAAGTTCACACATCATATCTCGGTGTGATGCCATGTGAATATCAGGCCTGAGTGTTGCTTGTTTACGAGGTATGATTTTTAAAAAATGTAATGAGATTTGTGCCACATAAAACCGAGACCACTGGCTCAGTCTGTTGATATATTTACATCTAGTTGTACTACTATCTTCCACAAGTGATTTCGGCCAGTCTAGTCTCAACTCAAAGGCAGCACAACATTCCACCGTTGTAGGAACCGCCATTAGATGGTCTTTATAGTAGCACCCCAATAACTAATTCTGATGTAGATAAGGGTCGGAGTTGTGAATTTACAGTGTTCGCTGGGTCCTGGATGCATGGAAACCCAAGTCCTATGCCGGGGGCCACTTGTCCTAAACATTTCCAATAGTTGCTCTGAGAGGTCCACTTTCTGTTTCTTCTGAGCCTCTGTCGAGAAATAGAGTATCCTTTGTAAAGAATGTTCGGAGGCCAGGGTCATCACACACTATCCTTTGGAACCACTCAGAAATAAAGACGGGAAGTTACAAGTATTGTTCGGCAAACAAAATGTCGATCTTTTCCTTTGTGTAAACAAAGAGGCAAGGCTTGCAGGTCCCGCTTAACACTTGACAAAAATATGTAATCCAATTTGCAAATTATATCCGTTGGAACTACTGAGAAATAAAGACGGGAAGTTACAAGTATTGTTTAAAATAATGTCGATCTTTCCTTTGTGTAAACAAAGTGCATGGCTTAACACTTGACAAAATTGACCTGTAATCCGAATTTACAAATTTTCTCTTTCATTTTTGAACTGCCCAACCCACTTGTAGAAAATGCTAGATGATACAAAAGTAGCCTATCAAACACTTTCAAAACGGTTTTGATTTTGACAGGAATATCAGAGTGAAAGCAACAGAATGAAAAGATGGTAACTATCGTCACTTATGGGCAAAAAAATATACCTGAAACTGATCCAGATGGTGATGCGTTTATCACAGTCCTCACAAAGAGCGGCAAAACTATATAGATCATTCGAACAGTACTCAAAGGCAGGCAAATTCTGGATAAAGTTCGATCCATTGTAATGAAAGATCAATGAGCCGGCGCAAAAAGGGTAGAGTTGGACGTTGTACATGATTCCCGACAGTTTGCACGATATCATTGAGCAGCATGTGTGCCCACTGCATAGTATAATTGAAATTCTTTTTCCCCACATTGATTTTGTTGACTTACTAAATCACGGGCTGAGTATCTGAAAGCGTGCTATGCATATCGTTGTAGTCTTGTTCCAATTTGTGATGCACTAAAGTGTTTCATAGTCAGGCCGCAAATTACATGTAAGGTACAAAAACTTCTTAACGCTTTATTTTGGACATGACTGAAACGTCAGTTTACTTTAGTTCTTATTTCCTTTGTCTGTGCGACTTCATAATGCGCATGAGAACAGAACACGATGAATATTTTTATCTATTTATCTAGCCCGTAGTATTGCCGACCGTTGGGGCACTGATGACTTGGCAACCAGCTCTTTAACTTTTTGATATTGTTTCCCAAAGAAGAAGTCCGACGGTTATTTATTGCTGTCTTTTTAAAAATGTAAGTCATGGATCTTCAGTTACGCGCACCTTTACTTTCTTTTACAGATATTTTCACAATTTATAATGACACTGCAGGTCTATCTATCTATCTATCTACCTACCTACCTACCTACCTACCTATCTACCTATCTATCTATCTATCTATCTACCTATCTATCTATCTATCTATCTCCTGTAGTCTTGCCGACCGTTGGGGCACTACTGATGACTTGGCAACCAGCTCCCTCCATTCCTCTCTGTTCTCTGCCATTCTTAGCATATCGCCCAGTCTCAGTCCTGTCCACTCTGAGATATTGTACTCCCATCTTTTCCTCTGTCTTCCTCTCCTTCATCCTCCTTGCACAGTGCCTTGCAGGATTGTTTTGGCAAGCCCTGCTGAACACGTGACATGCCCATACCACTTCAGTTTGCATTTTTTTCATAATGGCTAATAGGTCTTCATAGGGCCTGATTCTGCTTCCCACTTCCTCGTTCGTGATGTCCTTGTTCCGGGCGACGACCGATCCGGTATGGATTGAGGTAAGGTTGTCATTGCATGTGGTGTGTCTTGGGCAAAAGAACCTGGCGGAGCCCATCCCTCTCCAGGCTGTTAACCAAAACCGAAACTCCACATAACTTGTGGCTCGCCTTGGTCCTGGACACGTAGCCGATGACGTAGACACTG
Organism: Semisulcospira habei; assembly: GCA_036245525.1. Classification (NCBI taxonomy): domain Eukaryota; kingdom Metazoa; phylum Mollusca; class Gastropoda; family Semisulcospiridae; genus Semisulcospira; species Semisulcospira habei. Next base: position 182,543,342 of record BTPG01000001.1, read on the forward strand.
TAGGTACTCAGCGACAAATGAAATCACATTTATTTTCTAGGCACGTTGGTATACATAGCTACGGATCATTAGTACTTACTTACTTACGCCTGTCACCCCTACCCGGGTATAGGCCGTCGACGAGAGACCTCCAGCAACTCCTGTCCTGTGCTTCTCCTTCGATTCTACTCCAGGTGGTTCCCAGTCTCTTGATGTCTGCTTGGAGGTCTCGACACCAGGAGTTTCTCGGCCTACCTCTTTTCCTCTTTCCCTGGGGGTTCCATGACAATGCCTGCCTAGTGATACTGGAAGCTGGCTTTCTCAGACTGTGACCGATCCATCCCCATCTTCTTCGCCCAATTTCATTCTCTGCTGTTATCTGCTCTGTTCTCTCCCAGAGTCTGACGTTGCTGATCTTCTCTGGCCAGTGGATTTTCAAAATTCTTCTAAGGCAACTGTTCATGAAGGTCTGTACTCTGTTGACTGTGGTTTTTGTCAATCTCCATGTCTCTGCTCCATATAGGAGAACTGCTTTTACATTGGAGTTGAAAATCCGGACTTTGGTGTGTTGTGACAGCTCTCTGGAACTCCACACTTTTTTCAACTGGAGAAAGGCTGCTCTGGCTTTACCGATTCGTGCTCTGACATCTGCATCAGTGCCGCCTTTTTTGTCTATGATGCTCCCGAGATAGGTGAAGGACTCCACCTCCTCCAACGGGGTGCCAGCAAGCAAGACTGGTTCTTCCCTGGTTGCGTTCAGCCTCATTGTCTTTGTTTTCTGTTTGTGAATGGTGAGGCCCACTTGGGACGAGATGTCAGCAAGCCTCGTGGTCTTGTCCTGCATTTGTTGATGAGTGTGGGACAGTAATGCCAAGTCGTCTGCAAAATCGAGGTCGTCAAGCTGTGTCCACAGTGTCCACTGTATTCCACTTCGTCTGTGCTCTGTGGTCATCTTCATGACCCAGTCTATGGCCAGTAGGAAGAGGAACGGAGACAGCAGACACCCCTGCCTGACACCAGTTCTGACCTGGAGCTCTCTGGTGAACTGCCCTTCGTGGATCACGCGACATGTCATGCCATCATAGCTGCTCTTGATCAGGCGGACGAGCTTTGTGGGTACACCGTAGTGTCGTAGGAGTTTCCACAGAGTCTCTCGGTCCACGCTGTCAAATGCTTTCTCATAATCCACAAAGTTGACGTACAGCGGGGAGCTCCACTCCAGAGACTGTTCCACGATGATGCGGAGAGTGGCGATCTGGTCTGTACATGATCGGTTCTTCCTGAATCCTGCTTGCTGGTCTCTCAGCTGGGGGTCAACGGAGCTCTTCATTCTCTCTAGGATGATCCTGTTGAAGACCTTTCCTGGTACTGACAGCAAGGTGATTCCTCTGTAGTTGGAACACTTGCTGAGGTCGCCTTTCTTGGGAAGCTTGATTAGGTACCCCTCCTTCCAGTCAGCTGGCATCACCTCCTCTTCCCAGATCTTTCCAAACAGTGGGTACAGCATCTCAACTGTTGTCTCTAGGTCTGCTTTCAGAGACTCCGCTGGGATGCCATCTGGCCCTGCTGCTTTGCCATTTTTCAAAAATGCCACTGCTTTTCTGATCTCTTCCCGGCTGGGTCTGTCACAGCTGATGGGTAGGTCGGTCTCTGCCGGCTGGATGTCTGGGGGGTCGGGTGGGCTAGGTCTGTTCAGTAACTCTTCAAAATACTCGGCCCATCTGTCGAGTTGGTCTGCTCTGTCTGCAATAGGCTTGCCTTCTTTGTCTTTTACTGGTCTTTCTGTATGGCCATACTTACCCGACAATCTTCTGGTAATGTCGTAGAGCTGTTTCATGTTGCCGCTGCCTGCTGCCTTTTCTGCCTCTGCTGCCAGGCTGTCTGTGTAGGCCCTCTTGTCTGCCCTGATACTCCTCTTCACCTCGCGGTTGGCTTCCGAGTATTCCCCCTGTGCCCTTACTTTGGCTGCTCTCGTGCAACTGTTGTTGACCGCTGCTTTCTTCTGCTTTCTCGCTTCTATCTTCTTCAAGGTCTGTGCCGACAGCCAGTCCTTGTGGTGGTGTTTCCTGAACCCTACAGTGTCTTTGCAGGTTGAGTTCAGCGCCTCTCTAACTGCCTTCCACTGCTGCTCTGTGGTGACCGCCTCCTCTTCATTTACTAGCTCCTGTAGCGCTTGAAACCGGTTGGACAGCACCAGTTTGAACTCTTCTCTAACTCCAGTTTCTCTCAGGAGGCCTACATTATAGCGCTGTCTTCTTGTTGTCTCTGTGCGGCTTTTCTTTAGCTTGAGCTTCATTCTTAAGGTAAGCAGATGGTGGTCTGAGGCGACATCTGCTCCCCTCCTCACTCGAACATCTTGAAAGGATCTTCTAAATTTCTTGCTAATGCAGATATGGTCTATTTGGTTCTCTGTTGTATGGTCAGGTGAGACCCAAGTTGCTTTGTGTATTCTTCTGTGTGGGAAGATGCTGCCTCCAATGACAAGTCGGTTTAGAGCACAAAAGTCTACAAACCTCGTTCTCACTCATCTGAAAGCCTTGTTGCTGTCGGGACGTTAAGCAATGTACAATCAATCAACCGAGCCTAGTCCCTGTCTCCCCATCACCTCTTCGTATCCGGTGTTGTCCTCCCCTATTTTGGCATTAAAATCGCCCATGACGATGGTGATGTCTCGCTCCGCACATTTGTCCACGGCACTCTGGAGTCGGTCGTAGAACTCTTGTTTCTCTTCCTCGTCACTGTCATTGGTGGGCGCATAACACTGGATGACGTTCAGCTTGAGCTTTTTCTTGGTTCTAAAGGCTGCTGTTATAATTCTTGGCCCAAGAGGTTCCCAGCCCATCAGCGCTCTCTGTGCCACTGGTGACAGCATGAGTGCTACTCCTTCTGTATGGGGGGCATTCTCCTCTTCATGACCTGAATACAGAATCATCTCCCCACTTAACAGCCTTTTCTGGCCAGACTGCGTCCATCTGGCTTCACTGATGCCTAGCAGGGAAAGGTTGTACTTTTGCATTTCCGCTGCTATCTGGGCGGCCTTGCCGCTCTGGTACATGGTCTTGACGTTCCATGTGCCCATGGTTGTATCCCTGGATAGAGAGAGGCGGCTCGGTCCTGTGGCTTCCGAAGACTTCCGGCTTTCACCACAGGACGTCATAAGTCTTCTAGTAGAAGAACCTTCCTCCTCCAGGAAAGGAATTACTGTTAGTCTTTTCGTCGGCGTTTTTGTAGCTATTTCCTTTTTTGCAGGGTGGGGAAGCTACCCCCACGCCCAACCCCCTTACTAGGAGGACCAGGGGTTTTCTGTCAGGGTCACCTTCCCTTAGACCATGTTGGTTCACGGCACCTTATTTCATTCGGTGCACCCCTCTCACGAGGGACCCCCTATCCACCACCCAGGGGACGCGCCTCAACGCCGTATGGTCCCAGCGCGAGGACGGATCATTAGTGGTTTCTTTCATTCTTTTTTTTTTTAATCTGAGGGAAAACCCAACCTTCTGTATTTCTGCTCTGATTAATCTATGGAGGACTTAATGCCATTTGTTTATAAAAGTTGCTATTATTTTTTTCAGTGTGATGTGTACCGTAACATCAGTGATCACTGAGACTGCATAATTTGCAGTGGCAGTGATCGCACATCACAACATATCTTGCCAGTGCCGCTGATTGAATTAAATGTTACAGTAACAAATAATTAATCAAGTTCCGAAACTTTGTTCAGCCATAACAGTTAAAACCAAGTGATGTGGCACTCTTTCTCTTTTACAGCATGCAGCATGTTGCACTTCGAACATAGGTTTCGAAGATAGCGTTTGTTTTTGTGGGGTGCGTTTTGTTTTGATGCTGTGGTGTCGAAATGAAACGGGCAAAGCGATGGTAAAGTGAATGGAAATAAACGTGACAAACGATATTTGAGCTCAAGGCAAGCTTTTTCGTAATTGTTTCTTCTCTTAATATAATTAAGTGTGAAATTTGACTTAAAAACTAAAATGAAATCCTTTTAAGTGACATATAGTGCATACTACCACTGAATACAGAACCAAATGAAGCCCGTGTAAACTACTGATCCCCAGTGAACATGGCTGCGACAGTCCTGGTGTCCTCTGCAGCCGTACTGGAAACAAAATGTGCTTCAGAAAAATGTCCCCATCCCCTGAATACGCATTGCTTTTATTCATACTAGACTTCATTTTGATATACCCAAACCTTTGTTACTCTCTAGAAAATCACCATCTCGTAAACGGCTGAAGTAAGAATTGTCAAGTTGCAAGAGTGAGTCAATGAAATCTGCAAGAGGTACAGATTTTCATAAGCCCTCGCTACGAAAGGCTATATATGAAAATCTATGCTTTTAGCTTGATTTTTGTCTTTTTGTAACTGACATCGTTCCTCAAAATGAGGAAGTGGATGCGGACTAAGTAACGACTGTAGTCTGTGCAAGAAACCAGTCCACATCTGCAAGGGGCATAGATACTCATTATCCCCTCTGCTTGAGGGCTCATGAGAATCTGTTCCTCTTACTGGTGTCATTCATGGTGATGTTTCTCAAACTGAGTCTAACTGAAACAGAGCCGCCTTGACTGTGACCAGATGCCAGCCAAGCACCGCGGAAACATAAACAGCGCGAGTTAGCGGGCTGAGTTATCAAGATGTGTTGACAGGTTTCACATCTGAGCCGACTTTTAGACCACGCCCACAAACGGCACGTGCGGCGATTGAGGTAGAAATGCACTGGATTCACAGAGGTAGTGTTTCTGCTGCGATGGTGTATTTGTTGTTTCCAGTGATGCTTTCAGTTACGTAGACTTCGATGTGTGAGATGTGCAGAAAGTGGGTATAAATACCAATGTTCTGTTTTGTGTTTCCGAGGGATAAAGGATCAAAGGTCAAACTAGGCACCGTGGGCGCTGGCTCAGTGGCTTTGCGCAGAGACGGAGTCAAACAAGCCACGCCCCCAGCCGTGCACTGACGATACAGCACGATCATTACTAGTAAATACTAGCAGGTCAAGCGGAACCCACATTGTGATTTTGACAGCATAGCAAGTATGGAAGGTTTATTCTACATTCTCATGGAAAATTATGTCAAAGGATGCTAGAGAACATCAGTACACATGTACACTGACACTGATGACCTCGTGACCTGCAGTATTGACCAGGTTCTGCCTTGTGACGTAGGCTAGTAAATATACACATATTCAAAACGAGGTCGAAGCAGACAATATAATCTGCGCTCTCGGGTACAAAAACAACACACCCTCCAAACAATGAATATCGACATTTGGCATTGTATTTACATCATAAAGCTCTAAGATAGTACACAAAGGACCCATACATATACTGTCAGCTTGTATCGGTTACAGACAGTTTTCTGACCATGTTGAGATGCTTGATCCTGGGGAACATAACTTTAAACCATACACCGCAGCATCATACCTATAAAGTTTTGAAAATGGGAAATCTGGAAATTTTTTGCGGCCTTTTTTTCCCCGCGGTGTCATGGCGTTTTCTTACAACTGGCAATTATTACCAGCATAAAAAGTGTGCAAATATTATACTCAGATTAATACTTTTGTATGTGTGTATGAATTCACACATCACCATTAAATATTCCATTTTATGTGAACATCCCTAAAAATAATGTGATTTTATTGGAATTAATTCAAATTTCTGAATCTGATACTGTTGTCTGATGTGCACACAGTAAAACTAGAGCATGTGGAGCACATCTCCAGTAACACTTGTACTCTTACCAGAAAAATTCAATATTGAGACTAAAAACGATTTTTTTTAATTTACATTTATGATATTCAAATTCTTCTAAACTGATTGGAAACAACATGCGTGCAGTTTATGTATCTGCCTAGTGCTACCTGCATTCGGAATAGGCTCTCCCTAAGACGAAAGACAAAGAAAAATGTCTGGAGTAAGACTTACTGTTAAGTACTGCACTCCGTCCCACGTATTTTGTTGAAAAGCCTTTAACACGTTTTACTTAGTAAAGTCTGCTAGTAACTGCTTTACGATTTCTTTACTTGACGTTGTCTTTCGCTAGATCCATCCACATTTTGCCTGTCTTTTGAGGAATAGCAGACGATTTCTTTGTTCATTAAAACCGAAAGTAATTGTAAATAACCGAAGCGTGTGGGTGATCGGGTGAGAAGGACGCACTGCTGTCTTTCAATGTGTGTGTTACGATTGTGGTTGTGGTTTCCTGTGAGAGCGTACATGTGTTATTCGTAGGTAACGATCTGATGTTTATTTGAGCTATCACGGTTACGTTTCACGTGTTTTTATTTTAGTAAGATTTTCTTTTGTTCGTGAGTAGAGCCGATTTCGTTTTGTTAAGTTTAGTCCGGAACGTTGTAGAAGGGTCGCACTGTCTAGTGGCCTCGTAAGTGTCACGTCGGTTAGGTGACATTGCAACATTTTCACTACTTTTTGTTTTCCTGTGCGCGTGTATTGAGCAGCCCTTTGTTTTGTTTTGGGAATGTTCTCGTACTTTATAGAGCTACCAGGTGATAGGGATACCATACTTTTATGTGACTTTATTATACGCTAGAATTTAGAGCTGAAGTAACTTACTTACTTACGCCTGTCACCCCTACCCGGGTATAGGCCGTCGACGAGAGACCTCCAGCAACTCCTGTCCTGTGCTTCTCCTTCGATTCTACTCCAGGTGGTTCCCAGTCTCTTGATGTCTGCTTGGAGGTCTCGACGCCAGGAGTTTCTCGGCCTACCTCTTTTCCTCTTTCCCTGGGGGTTCCATGACAATGCCTGCCTAGTGATACTGGAAGCTGGCTTTCTCAGACTGTGACCGATCCATCCCCATCTTCTTTGTCCAATTTCATTCTCTGCTGTTATCTGCTCTGTTCTCTCCCAGAGTCTGACGTTGCTGATCTTCTCTGGCCAGTGGATTTTCAAAATTCTTCTAAGGCAACTGTTCATGAAGGTCTGTACTCTGTTGACTGTGGTTTTTGTCAGTCTCCATGTCTCTGCTCCATATAGGAGAACTGCTTTTACATTGGAGTTGAAAATCCGGACTTTGGTGTGTTGTGACAGCTCTCTGGAACTCCACACTTTTTTCAACTGGAGAAAGGCTGCTCTGGCTTTACCGATTCGTGCTCTGACATCTGCATCAGTGCCGCCTTTTTTGTCTATGATGCTCCCGAGATAGGTGAAGGACTCCACCTCCTCCAACGGGGTGCCAGCAAGCAAGACTGGTTCTTCCCTGGTTGCGTTCAGCCTCATTGTCTTTGTTTTCTGTTTGTGAATGGTGAGGCCCACTTGGGACGAGATGTCAGCAAGCCTTGTGGTCTTGTCCTGCATTTGTTGATGAGTGTGGGACAGTAATGCCAAGTCGTCTGCAAAATCGAGGTCGTCAAGCTGTGTCCACAGTGTCCACTGTATTCCACTTCGCCTGTGCTCTGTGGTCATCTTCATGACCCAGTCTATGGCCAGTAGGAAGAGGAACGGAGACAGCAGACACCCCTGCCTGACACCAGTTCTGACCTGGAGCTCTCTGGTGAACTGCCCTTCGTGGATCACTCGACATGTCATGCCATCATAGCTGCTCTTGATCAGGCGGACGAGCTTTGTGGGTACACCGTAGTGTTGTAGGAGTTTCCACAGAGTCTCTCGGTCCACGCTGTCAAATGCTTTCTCATAATCCACAAAGTTGACGTACAGCGGGGAGCTCCACTCCAGAGACTGTTCCACGATGATGCGGAGAGTGGCGATCTGGTCTGTACATGATCGGTTCTTCCTGAATCCTGCTTGCTGGTCTCTCAGCTGGGGGTCAACGGAGCTCTTCATTCTCTCTAGGATGATCCTGTTGAAGACCTTTCCTGGTACGGACAGCAAGGTGATTCCTCTGTAGTTGGAACACTTGCTGAGGTCGCCTTTCTTGGGAAGCTTGATTAGGTACCCCTCCTTCCAGTCAGCTGGCATCACCTCCTCTTCCCAGATCTTTCCAAACAGTGGGTACAGCATCTCCACTGTTGTCTCTAGGTCTGCTTTCAGAGACTCCGCTGGGATGCCATCTGGCCCTGCTGCTTTGCCATTCTTCAAAAATGCCACTGCTTTTTTGATCTCTTCCCGGCTGGGTCTGTCACAGCTGATGGGTAGGTCGGTCTCTGCCGGCTGGATGTCTGGGGGGTCGGGTGGGCTAGGTCTGTTCAGTAACTCTTCAAAATACTCGGCCCATCTGTCGAGTTGGTCTGCTCTGTCTGCAATAGGCTTGCCTTCTTTGTCTTTTACTGGTCTTTCTGTATGGCCATACTTACCCCGACCAATCTTCTGGTAATGGTCGTAGAGAGCCGTTTCAATGTTGCCGTAGCTGCCTGCTGCCTTTTCTGCCTCTGCTGCCAGGCTGTCTGTGTAGGCCCTCTTGTCTGCCCTGATACTCCTCTTCACCTCGCGGTTGGCTTCCGAGTATTCCCCCTGTGCCCTTACTTTGGCTGCTCTCGTGCGACTGTTGTTGACCGCTGCTTTCTTCTGCTTCCTCGCTTCTATCTTCTTCAAGGTCTGTGCCGACAGCCAGTCCTTGTGGTGGTGTTTCCTGAACTCTACAGTGTCTTTGCAGGTTGAGTTCAGCGCCTCTCTAACTGCCTTCCACTGCTGCTCTGTGGTGACTGCCTCCTCTTCATTTACTAGCTCCTGTAGCGCTTGAAACCGGTTGGACAGCACCAGTTTGAACTCTTCTCTAACTCCAGTTTCTCTCAGGAGGCCTACATTATAGCGCTGTCTTCTTGTTGTCTCTGTGCGGCTTTTCTTTAGCTTGAGCTTCATTCTTAAGGTAAGCAGATGGTGGTCTGAGGCGACATCTGCTCCCCTCCTCACTCGAACATCTTGAAGGGATCTTCTAAATTTCTTGCTAATGCAGATATGGTCTATTTGGTTCTCTGTCGTATGGTCAGGTGAGACCCAAGTTGCTTTGTGTATTCTTCTGTGTGGGAAGATGCTGCCTCCAATGACAAGTCAGTTTAGAGCACAAAAGTCTACAAACCTCTCCCCGTTCTCACTCATCTCCGAGCCTAGTCCCTGTCTCCCCATCACCTCTTCGTATCCGGTGTTGTCCTCCCCTATTTTGGCATTAAAATCGCCCATGACGATGGTGATGTCTCGCTCCGCACATTTGTCCAAGGCACTCTGGAGTCGGTCATAGAACTCTTGTTTCTCTTCCTCGTCACTGTCATTGGTGGGCGCATAACACTGGATGACGTTCAGCTTGAGCTTTTTCTTGGTTCTAAAGGCTGCTGTTATAATTCTTGGCCCAAGAGGTTCCCAGCCCATCAGCGCTCTCTGTGCCACTGGTGACAGCATGAGTGCTACTCCTTCTGTATGGGGGGCATTCTCCTCTTCATGACCTGAATACAGAATCATCTCCCCACTTAACAGCCTTTTCTGGCCAGACTGCGTCCATCTGGTTTCACTGATACCTAGCAGGGAAAGGTTGTACTTTTGCATTTCCGCTGCTATCTGGGCGGCCTTGCCGCTCTGGTACATGGTCTTGACGTTCCATGTGCCCATGGTTGTGTCCCTGGATAGAGAGAGGCGGCTCGGTCCTGTGGCTTCCGAAGACTTCTGGCTTTCACCACAGGACGTCATAAGTCTTCTAGTAGAAGAACCTTCCTCCTCCAGGAAAGGAATTACTGTTAGTCTTTTCGTCGGCATTTTTGTAGCTATTTCCTTTTTTGCAGGGTGGGGAAGCTACCCCCACGCCCAACCCCCTTACTAGGAGGACCAGGGGTTTTCTGTCGGGGTCACCTTCCCTTAGACCATGTTGGTTCACGGCACCTTATTTCATTCGGTGCACCCCTCTCACGAGGGACCCCCTATCCACCACCCAGGGGACGCGCCTCAACGCCATATGGTCCCAGCGCGAGGAGCTGAAGTAAGCAGCCGTGTTTTTTGTAGCCCGTTATAGTTTTTTTTTGAAAGTTCATGTTACTGAGTTTCGGCTGCGTGTTCCGTTCTGATTGGTTGAGTTGTATGATTTCCGTAGAAGATTCTAGATTTTGATAGTGTATATAAGGAGGGCGCTGGGAAAGCCCGTTAGTACATTGTCTTGCTTTGTCAGTTGTAGAGACACGCAGTTTATTGCGAGAGACGCTGTGTATGAGAAACTTTGAGTCGTAGTGTGGACATAGCAAAAGAGACTTTGTATTCAGTAGTTTGTGCATTTGAAAGTGCATTACTGTGAGGATATCTCATCGCTGAATTAAATATTGTTGGAACTGTTACTCCAGTATTGTCTACATCCTTAAGCCACGTGTGATGGATTGCAGCTGAACGAGGTTTACTTTAAAGAACTCTACGTGCGTGTGTGTCTGGTGTGTTTATCATACCTGGACTACAACTCCACCACGTAACATTTTGGCGACCCCGACAAGATCTCTTCAGTTGGTTCAGTGGAAAGGGTAGCAGGAGAAAACAGCCAGCAGTGAAAAGCAGACATGGCGACATCGGAATTGGAGACATTCCTGAAAATTGGAAAGGAATGTGGACTCAAAGGAGCTAAACTCCTCGAGTTTGTAAAGGAGAGAGAAGAGAAAGAAGAAAAGAAACGAGAGAAAGAAGAAAAGGAGAGATTGGAAAGAGAAGAGAAAGAAGAAAAGAAACGAGAGAAAGAAGAAAAGGAGAGATTGGAGAGAGAAGAAAAAGAAGAAAAGAAACGAGAGAAAGAAGAAAAGGAGAGACTGGAAAGAGAAGAAAGAGCCAAAGAACGTGAAATCAGGAGACTCGAAATCCAAGCAGAAGAAGCAGAGAAACAGCGAAGAGAAGCAGAGAAACAGCGAAGAGAAGCAGAGAAACAGCGAAGAGAAGCAGAGAAACAACGAGAAGAGGAACGAAAAGAGGCGGAGAGGCAGCGTCAACACGAAATTCATCTAAAGCAGATGGAGATTGAGGCACAGAGCCAGCGAACTAATGAAGCAACAGCATTAGCGAGCAGAGAACAAACAGCCCGTGCGCCAAAACTTCCACCTTTCATTGAAAATTCAGATAAGATGGACGCTTATCTGGAGCGATTCGAGCGCTTCGCAAATAGCAACCATTGGAAACAAGAGACTTGGCCTATTAAACTGAGCGCACTTCTAACTGGCAAAGCGCTTGAATTTTACACCCGCTTACCAAGAGAAGAAGCCGAAGATTATACACAGTTGAAAGCTGCCCTGTTGAGACAGTACGACTTCACTGAAGAAGGTTATAAGGCGACGATTTCGGAACGGCAAGCCCGAAGAAGGAGAAACACCCGGCCTATTCATTGAGAGAATCAGAAGCTACCTGGAGAAATGGATAGAGCTTGCTGGTCTAAACAGAGAGTATCAAGACCTGTGCGACCTCATCATCAAAGAACAAGTTTTCAGCGCATGTTCTAAGGACCTGGCCGCCCACCTCAGAGAGCAAAAAGACCAGTCACTAAAGGCCCTGGCCGACTTCGCTCAAAGATACCTTGATGCTCACAACATGAAGTTCGGGTCCAGTAAGCCACAGCGTGTGTCTGCACCAGCAGAGGAAATCCACAATGTCAGAGACACCCCGAGATACAAGCCGGTGGAGAACCTGACATGTTTTCTCTGTGGAAAGAAAGGCCACAAGGTGATACGGTGTCCTTCTAAAGACATTCCCCGAGGCGACAACATCAGAAGATCCAATCAAGATCGTGGGATAGCAGGCAGAAGCAGTACCACGTTTCAACACAGAGCTGCAGATGTATTAGCCAATGATGTGACATCATCCAATGACTTTGAATCCAGAGAACAGTGAGCGACACCAGAACTGATCGAATCTTTCAGAAAGAATGGACGCATCCCAGTTGGAGATGGGACTACATTTTTACCAATCTCAAACATCGCGCTACCTGAGAATGAAGTGCCGAACATGCCGGTGGTGTCAGGATTCGTCGGCGACACACCAGTGAGAGTGTTGAGAGACACTGGTTGTAGCTGCATCATCGTGAGAGAGGACCTAGTAGCTGAAGACCAGACGCTACAGGAGTGGACCACCCTCATTTTGGCTGACGGAACTGTAAGAATTATCCCCCTTGCCAAAGTCAGTGTCGACACCCCATACTTGACAGGAGAGGTGAAGGCGTTGTGCGTGAAGACACCAGTCTACGACCTAATCATCGGAAACATTGATGGTGCAAGAAATGCAGACGATCCAGATCCAGAGTGGAGACCTGAAATATGTTCCGTTACCACGAGAAGTCAAGCAGAGAAGAGTCACCAGACCATCCCTCTAAAAGTGGCGGACAACACGGAAGCAGCAGTGGTAAATAAAGACAGGCTGGTGGAGCTACAGAGAAGTCAAGACAAACCAAAATTGGCAGAATCGGTGCGTCTTGCTGATGACGAAAGACTAGACGAGAACCTGTTTGACCTTAATGATCTCCGACACAAAGAGGATGTAGAAGATATCCAGTTCGGTCAGAATCTGACCCAGACTCAACGTGAAGAACTGCGCGTCCTGACTCAAGAGTTCGAGCATCGGTTTACACCTGACCCAGGGACAACAGACACCAACCAGCCCGAGGTTAATCTAACATCCGACAATCCCGTTCGCGACGAGTCGTGTCGTGTGTTTCGCTACACGAGTAAAGGACCAAGAAAGAATTTCAAGAGACGCCGGACCTGAGAGTCGACATGGATTCCAGATCGCCAGTTGTTATCACGAAGGAACAAGAGAGATCCAATTTGGTGTGTATGGACTGTAACATTTTTCCTAAGCCGACAGTGTTTGACCCAGGACCAATAACTGTGTGAACTGTGTACTGTACCCCATGATTCGATGATATCCAGAAGTGAACTTTGACATTGATTTTAGTTTAATCGAGGATTCACAGAACTTTGGAGCGAACTACCTGAGCAGAGCAGTTTAAATGAACATTTCTGTGCCCAGAACTTTTGTATGAAACATTTCGATGCTCAGGACTGTTTACAGGAACTGTGAGACGTTTTTTTTTTTTTAATTCGATTTTTGATGTGTAGTTATTTTTGGTTAGGGTTTTGTGTAGGTTTACACAGCCACAACCGTATTTTTGAAATCTGAGAAGAAATTTTTTGTGAAATTTCATTCTTAAGAGGGGGGGTAATGTTACTATTGTGGTTGTGTTTTGCTGTGAGAGCGTACATGTGTTATTCGTAGGTAACGATCTGATGTTTATTTGAGCTATTACGGTTACGTTTCACGTGTTTTTATTTTAGTAAGATTTTCTTTTGTTCGTGAGTAGAGCCGATTTCGTTTTGTTAAGTTTAGTCCGGAACGTTGTAGAAGGGTCGCACTGTCTAGTGGCCTCGTAAGTGTCATGTCGGTTAGGTGACATTGCAACATTTTCGCTACTTTTTGTTTTCCTGTGCGCGTGTATTGAGCAGCCCTTTGTTTTGTTTTGGGAATGTTCTCGTACTTTATAGAGCTACCAGGTGATAGGGATACCATACTTTTATGTGACTTTATTATACGCTAGAATTTAGAGCTGAAGTAAGCAGCCGTGTTTTTGTAGCCCGTTATAGTTTTTTTTTGAAAGTTCATGTTACTGAGTTTCGGCTGCGTGTTCCGTTCTGATTGGTTGAGTTGTATGATTTCCGTAGAAGATTCTAGATTTTGATATTGTATATAAGGAGGGCGCTGGGAAAGCCCGTTAGTACATTGTCTTGCTTTGTCAGTTGTAGAGACACGCAGTTTATTGCGAGAGACGCTGTGTATGAGAAACTTTGAGTCGTAGTGTGGACATAGCAAAAGAGACTTTGTATTCAGTAGTTTGTGCATTTGAAAGTGCATTACTGTGAGGATATCGCATCGCTGAATTAAATATTGTTGGAACTGTTACTCCAGTATTGTCTACATCCTTAAGCCACGTGTGACGGATTGCAGCTGAACGAGGTTTACTTTAAAGAACTCTACGTGCGTGTGTGTCTGGTGTGTTTATCATCTTCTTGGCTTGACTTCGCGAACGAAGATTCTGTAGGGCTTGCCCACGTCGTCTGCAGGCATTTTCGTGGCTGCGGAGGCCAATCCGGGACAGGCAGGTTCGACCGCAGTGGCTGCAGGGGAAGGTCTGGTCAGTGTTCTGAGTTACGACAACTCTGTTTTTTCTTCTAAGCCGCTTCTCCTTAAGGTTAGCTCTGCGAGAGTCCTCAAAGGAGACGGCTGCCTTGTGAATGGTGGAGCGCCAGGTGTCACGGTCCGCAGCAAGCGAAGACCACTGGCGGTGGTCGATTTGGCAGGCACTAAGCGACTTCTTGAGACCGTCTTTGTATCTCTTCTTTGGTGCCCCTCTGTCTCGGTGTCCAGTGGCGAGCTCGCCGAACAGAGTGATCTTGGGTAGGCGATGATCCTCCATCCTGGAGACGTGCCCCGCCCAGCGAAGCTGTGTCCGCAGCAGCAAAGCCTCGATGCTCACAGTTTCCGCCTGTTCAAGGACCTCGACGTTGGTGACATAGTCACTCCAGTGAATGCTGAGGATGGTACGCAGGCAGCGCTGGTGAAAGCGTTCGAGGAGTCGTAGTTGGCTGCGGTAGAGGGCCCAGGACTCGGAACCGTACAGCAGGGTGGTGAGGACGACAGCTCTGTACACGCTGATCTTGGTGCCTTTTTTCAGCTGTTGATTGTGCCACACCCGCTTGAATAGTCGCCCGAAAGCACTGTTCGCTTTTGCCAGCCTGTTGTCCAGCTCCTTGTCCAGCTTGGCGTCTGACGTGATGATGCAGCCAAGGTAGGTAAACTGGTGTACAGACTTCAGTTGGGACTCGCCGATGGTGATGTGGGGAGGGCGATGCTCTTCCTTGGGTGCCAGCTGATGAAGGACCTCTGTCTTTTTCAGACTGACCTCAAGTCCAAAGAGCTGGGCAGCATCTGCGAAGCAGGACGTAATGCGCTGCAAGGCTCTCTCTGTGTGTGCAACGAGGGCAGCGTCATCAGCGAAGAGCAGCTCACGAATCAGTTGGTTTTCGTGTGGGCCTGCAGTCGTCTGAGGTTGAACAGGCTGCCATCGAGACGATACCTGATGTACACTGCGTCGTCATCGTCGAGGTCCACTGTGGCCTGCTTCAACATCATGCTGAAGAAGATGGTGAAGAGGGTCGGTGCCAGCACGCAGCCTTGCTTCACGCCGTTGCGAATGGGGAATGGTTCTGAGAGGTCACTGTTTAGTCTGACCTGGCCTTGCTGGTCCTCGTGGAGCTGGACGATCATGTTGAGGAACTTTGGGGGACAAACTAGTCGCTCCAGGATCTGCCACATACCTTGCCTGCTCACAGTGTCAAACGCTTTTGTTAGGTCGACAAACGATACGTACAGCCCTTTGTTCTGCTCGCGGCACTTCTCCTGAAGCTGTCTCAGCACAAAGACCATGTCGGTGGTACTCCTGTTGGCTCTGAAGCCACACTGGCCCTCTGGGAGGTGGTCTTCAGCGACGGCAGGTACCAGCCGATTCAGGAGCAACCTTGCGAGAATTTTCCCGGCAATGGACAGCAGGGTAATTCCACGATAATTAGAGCAGGCAGACTTCTCTCCTTTGTTCTTGTACAGGGTGATGATGACTGCATCACGGAGATCCTTTGGTAGTGTTCCTTTTTCCCAGCAGCAGAGAAAGAGGTCGTGGAGCTTGTTGTGCAGTGCTGGGCCTCCATGTTTCCAGATCTCTGGCGGGATTCCGTCAATGCCTGCTGCTTTGCCACTCTTGAGCTGGTGGATGGCTGTGAGGGTCTCTTCGGCGGTGGGCGGTTCGTCCAATTCAACCTTTAGTGGAAGGTGTGGGATTTGGAGGATGACTGTTTCTTGAACAGTGCGTTCAGCGCCGAAGAGGTCCTGAAAGTATTCCGACCAGCGGTTCAAGATGGAGGTATTATCTGTGAGGAGTGCCTGTCCATCAGCGCTTCGCAGGGGACTTTGTACCAGGTGCCTAGGGCCATACACTGCTTTCAGTGCTTCGTAGAAGCCCCTGTAGTCACCGTTGTCAGCGCAGAGCTGGGTCCTCTGTGCGAGTCTGGACCACCACTCGTTCTGGAGCTCTCTAAGCTTGAGCTGGAGACTGCTGCAGATGAGGCGGAAGGCAGACTTCTTCACAGGGCAGGAAGGCTGGGCTAGGTGGGCCTGGTGGGCAGCTCCTTTTTTGCTAGAAGTTCCTGGATCTCTACGTCGTTTTCGTCAAACCAGTCTTTGTTCCTCTTTCTAGCAAAGCCCAAGACTTCCACTTACAATAGCAGTTTTCCTTACAATAGCAGTTTTCAGTTGTTCCCAGAGTGTTTCAGGGGAGGAGTCTGCTGGATCAACTGTGTCTTTGAGCATGCGCTGTAAATCGGCCTGAAGGGCAGCTTTCTTGTCGTCACGCTGAAGGCTGGCAACATCAAGCTTTTTCTTGGGAGGGCCCCCTTTCTTGGGTTTCAGCTTGAGGCGGAGCCTGAGTTTGCAGCGAACAAGGCGGTGGTCAGTGTGGCACTCTGCGCTGGGCATCACTCTGGTGAGGAGGACGTCACTGCGGTCCCTCTGACGCACTAGGACATAGTCGATAAGGTGCCAGTGCTTTGAGCGAGGATGCATCCAGGTGGTCTTTCGACTGTCCTTTTGCTGGAAAGTAGTGTTGGTGATGACAAGTTGCTGCTCTGCACAGAGCTCCAACAGTAGGCGACCATTGTCATTGCAGTTCCCAACGCCATGCTTGCCGAGGACTCCTTTCCAGGCTTCAGAGTCTTGGCCCACTCTGGCGTTGAAGTCGCCAAGGATGATGACTTTGTCGTCTGCAGGGGTGCTCTGCAGGAGGCTGCGCAGGTCAGAGTAGAACTTGTGTTTTTCTGCAGGCTCTGCCAGGAGGGTTGGGGAGTACACACTGAGAAGGGTGACGTATTGCTGGTGTCTCAGTGGGAGGCGCATGGACATGATGCGGTCGGAGTGACCCGTTGGTAGGTTTTCCAACTTAGTCGCAATGGGGGTCTTTACCATGAAGCCCACGCCTGAGAGCCGTCTTTCTGATGCAGGCCTGCCTGACCAGTAGAGGGTGTAGCCAGCGCCAAGTTCTTGGAGGCTGCCTTCCTCCGGAAGGCGTACTTCGCTGAGCGCGGCGATGTCGATATTTAACCTCCGCAATTCATGGGCAATGAGGGCGGAGCGACGTTCAGGGCGTCCGCTGTCTGCTGTGTCGAGCATGGTTCGGATGTTCCAGCATGCTACGTTGAGTCCGGTCGTGGTCGTCATGAGAGTGGATCCATTGTTTTTTCTTGTTTTCTGACCGCATGAGAAGATGCCCGTTGACCGCGGCTAGCCAACTGGGGTTACGAGGGGATGAGCTTTGGTTAGGCCACCTTTTCTAGGCCCCTCTCCGTGTGGAGCAAGCAGTGCTGTCCCTAGAGAAGGCTGCTTGGTCGTTCAGGGTGTGCCGAGTGACGTTGTCATCCCCAGGTCAACATCAGGCGACCAATATCCTGAACCGCCTGCATGCAGGTTTGAGACTGCGGCTTCCAGTGACATCTTTCACCTGCCGTTTTGCCCCTTGCCCATCGCTACAGGACTTGGAAAGTTCAGTGTCATAGTCCGTGGGCGTTTCCTAAAGCCTGCGCGGTGGAGCTTTTTGGTGGAGTGCAGTGTGCGCAGTACTGGCCCCACCCTTTAAACCCTTGGTTCGTTTGCCATGGCCTAGCAAGCTGGGACGGTGGCATCGAGGTCCTCGGGTCGTAGGTTTTATATCAGACTGTCCTTGTCTTAGTCTCTGGCTCAAAAGCCTTCCCCGGAGACACGGGGGCTTTGATGTCAGGGGTTTCCTCCCTTAGCCTTTCCGCAGCCAAGCGGCCAGGCCTGCAAGGCAGCAGGGGACTCGTGGGGGCCGGGGTCGTCTATGTCCCGTGCAGATGTGAACATCTGCCCACTGCCCAGACGGTGACACCAGAGGAGAAAAATCCAACGCCGGAACCCAGTATCGAACCTCGCACCTTTGGCATTGGAGGCAGACGCCTTAACCACTGCGCCACCTCCCCGCCTTGAATTTGAAGATACTGTTATTAGAATTGTATGTTCACATAAATGTGTATGTAAGCAATATACGTGTATGCATACTTGTGTACAGTTCGTTTGTGTGTGTGTGTGTGTGTTGTCCCTGTGCATTAGCACGGTGAACAGTGAGTGTGGAAAGTAAATCTGTATGCACAGAATTAATTTACACACTCACTCTTTCTCTCTCTCTCTCTCTCTCTCTCTCTCTCTGCATGTGCAAAAATGACTGCTGATGACATATGGAAGCTTTATTTATAACAGCACATTTAAAAGTATGGAAAACAAGTCATCCTAGAACTGTCCTCAAAGAGCACATTATGTGAGTCCTTGCAGTTGTAGGAGCTCATGAGTCATTTTTCAGCATGGATGATAATCAGTTAACTAAAGAGGCAGTACTCTATTCTTAATCTTTAAATGAATAAGAACTAATGGTTTCAAACACCCCACAGTTTTATTTTTATTGAGATAACTGCTCAGACAACTGCATATCCACATTTAGTTATATTTATGTCTCATAGTTTAATACTATGCAGGGCTTCTGCTAGGATTAATTTCGTTGGGGTCCCCAAGACCTATTTATCAATATTTTAAGGGGTCCCAGGCTAACTTTAAGGGGTCCCTATTTCATGTATAAAAAAAGTGAATTTGCATTGCATTGCACATACTTGCACTATACTTTACAAGCGGCATGATTTCTGAGCCATGAAGTGGGCACAGGCATCAGTGTTTATCATACTTCGACTACAACTCCACCATGTAACATTTTGGTTTAGCCGAACGTTGATGAACAGGCGAACCACATTTCCTTTCAGATCACATATATCATCTGGACAGACAAGGTCACATTCATTTATCTGTTTATGCAACAGCTGAGATAGATGAACTTTTACTTTGTTTTTAAGAAGCAAGACATCGATGTTTTTGATATAAGCTGCCTCCAGATCTTTCACTATTTTTCTGACCTGATTGCTTGGAATGACAAGTCCTCGTCCGGAGTCTCTGAGGTCATCATACTGTTTGTCGACAAGCAACAGTTCAGATTCAGATCCTGTGAGAGAACCCGATAACAATTCCTTGCACTGTGTGCATGCTTTGACTGTGAGCTTCCTCAAAATATAGCCCGATATGTATACAAGAAATTTTCTTGCGCTTTCTGCAACAGCGGATCTTTTGGTGTGGGTTCTGGAGTTGCCAAATTCATAAAAAAACAGTGTCATTCTGCTCACCCAGGAAATAATCATTGTTAACTTGCTGAAGTTATGTCAATCTGTTTTAACTGCCTTTCAGGCACCAGCCCAGAATACTTGTCCTCTTTGCTGCATGTGTATACACCCTCTCGTGAGCTCCGCTCCTCTTCTGATAAACGGAAGCTGTGTGTCATCATCATCATCATCAGTCCCTTGCCCGAACTGGGCGTTGGGGGGACTGAAAGGCAGCAGCAACAGACAGTGCTCTCCACTGAGTTCTATTTTGGGCGGTGGCAAGCAAGTCTGACATCTCGAGTTCAGTCCATTCTTTTATGTTTGCGACCCAACTCTTTCTCTGACGACCTCGCCGACGACTTCCTTCGAGAGTGCCTTGGAGGATAGTCTTGGACAATGTGTTGTGTCGGGTCACGTGGCCAAACCAAGCAAGCTTGCGCCGTTTCACGGTTGCCAGAAGGGGTTCATGTGGGCCCACCAGGGAAGTGACGATGCTCCGTACATATTCGTTGGTCTTGTGCTCGCGGTACGAGAATCGGAGCAACTTCCTCAGGCACTTGTTCTCAAAGGCCTGGATTTTCTTTTCTGAGTCTGCAAGCAGTGTCCAAGTCTCACAGCCGTAGAGTAGAATAGACACTATGAGGGACTTGTAAAGCCTGTACTTGATGGTGAAGCTGATGGAGTTACTTCGCCATATCCTGTCCAGCCTGGCCATTGCGGATGTTGCTGTACCTATCCTGATACGGATCTCTGCTATGCAACTACCGTCTTTGGACAGGGTGGCTCCCAAGTACTTGAAGCTATTGACCTCTTCTAGCTTTTGGCCATTCATGTGAATGTTGCTGCTTCTGTCGCTTGTGGTGTTGATCATCACTTTGCTTTTATCCGTACTGATCTCCATGCCATAAGACCCTGCGCTACTTGAAAGTTTGTCTGTCAGGTTTTGGAGCTCACTATTGCTGCCTGCCATGAGGTCAATGTCGTCTGCGAATCGAAGATTGCACAGAGATCTGCCACCAATAGAGATTGAAGTATGGTGGTCGTGGAGGGTTTCCTGCATGATCTTCTCCAGGAATATGTTGAAAAGGACAGGAGAGAGCAGGCATCCTTGACGGACACCGATCGTCGTCCTGAAGAACTCGCCTGACTGATTGTTAAGTAGAACCGCGCTGCAGGCGTTCTTGTAAAGCGCTTCTATCATTTGGATCAGTCCCTCCTCTATGGTGAACGATCTCATGACTTGCCAGAGTCCGTCGTGCCAGACGCGATCAAATGCTTTCCTGAAATCAATGAAGTTGTGGTAGAGTTCGCGCTGATGCTGCAGATGTTTCTCGATCAGGACGCGGCAGTTGAAAATCTGCTCTACAGTGCTTCTTCCAACTCTGAAGCCAGCCTGTTCTTCTGCCAGCAGTTCCTCGGCGAAAGTTTTGAGGCGGTTGAGAATGATTCTAAGCATTACTTTGCTAGGGTGACTTATCAGACTGATAGTTCTGTAGTTCTGGCACTGTTTCAGGTTTCCTTTCTTGGGGAGCGGGATCACTAGAGACTGTGTCCATTCTACTGGCCATTTCTTTTGCTCCCAGATCTTTTGACAGAGTGTAGTGAGGACCTTCGTTGTTACTTCTCCTCCATGTTTCAACAGTTCAGCAGGTACGTTGTCTACACCTGGAGACTTTCCTCCCTTCAGGCCGCGTACGGCTGCTTCCACCTCTTCAGCTAACACTGGCAGGTCTTCAGCCTTCCTGGCCCCAGCCTTGTTGTTTTGGAGGATGCTGGTGTCTGGCTCAGCCTTGTAGTTATACAAGTCTCGGCAGTACTCAGTCCATCTGTTTAGTACAGCAGTGTTTTCCGTAAGGAGTTGGCCGCTGCTGTCTTCGATGACTGTGGCTGTTCGCTGTTGAGTCTTGGTGAAGCTGTGTGTACCTTCTGTCAAAACTAAAACATTTGGTCAGCGCACTTTTGTTTATCAAGCCCCAGTGTTATGGAATACACTTCCTCTTGAGGTCAGAAACAGTGAGTCTGTCTCTGACTTTAGGAGGTCGTTGAAAACTCACCTCTTCAAGCTTTACTTTGAATGACTGCCAGTGTTTGATGCCTTAGTTGTAGTTCTGCAATCCTCCTTGTTTAGACTGAATGTTAATTAGAATATAAATTATTATGTATGTATTGTTGTTTAGTTTATTGTAAAAGTGGTGTGTTCGGGCATTGTGCTTTGTTTGTTATGTGCATATGTCATTGTATTTTATTTTTGTGTACAGATTGTAAAGCGCTTAGAGCTTTTGAGTAAGATTAAGCGCTATATAAGTACCCATTATTATTATTATTATTATTATTATTAAATTGTAACACCTCATCAGCTTGTTCAACTACTTGTGGCTCAGGGTCATCTAGCTCATTCCTGTCATGTAGCATAGGGTAATACACAGGAGGCTTTGACTCTAAGAGGTCTGTGTCCGTGTTACAGTTTTCCCGTCTGTCAGTGTCACCAGAGCCAGTGTCACAGTTTTTCTGTCGGTCAGTGTCACCAGTACTTGAGTCACAATTTACATGTCTCTCACCACTCACTGATGTCAAGGTCAACAAAAATGTGTCATTATCTTCACAACAGTTGCTATCAAAACTGTGAAGGATAAGCTTATCAACCATGACCCAGCAAAAAAACGGATGAAATTGTTCACTATTTGGATTGTCTACGTGCCCTTCGTTCCCCCAAATGCTGGAAAATAAGTTTTCCAGACAATCCTGATTGAGCCTGCCTGTTAACAAAAAGGCTACTTTTTCCTGAGTGTGTTGCTCTTCGTACAGTGCCAGCAATGTAAGAATGGCCATTCTCCATCCCATCAAACAGGTTAGTGAACGTGCAGAGGGAGTTTTAACTTTTTCTAGCCATTCAAGCCTCGCGCTGGGACCATATGGCGTTGAGGCGCGTCCCTGGGTGGTGGATAGGGGGCCCCTCGTGAGAGGGGTGCACCGAATGAAATAAGGTGCCGTGAACCAACATGGTCTAAGGGAAGGTGACCCCGACAGAAAACCCCTGGTCCTCCTAGTAAGGGGGTTGGGCGTGGGGGTAGCTTCCCCACTCTGCAAAAAAGGAAATAGTTACAAAAACGCCGACAAAAAGACTAACAGTAATTCCTTTCCTGGAGGAGGAAGGTTCTTCTACTAGAAGACTTATGACGTCCTGTGGTGAAAGCCAGAAGTCTTCGGAAGCCACAGGACCGAGCCGCCTCTCTCTATCCAGGGACACAACCATGGGCACATGGAACGTCAAGACCATGTTCCAGAGCGGCAAGGCCGCCCAGATAGCAGCGGAAATGCAAAAGTACAACCTTTCCCTGCTAGGTATCAGTGAAGCCAGATGGACGCAGTCTGGCCAGAAAAGGCTGTTAAGTGGGGAGATGATTCTGTATTCAGGTCATGAAGAGGAGAATGCCCCCCATACAGAAGGTGTAGCATTCATGCTGTCACCAGTGGCACAGAGAGCGCTGATGGGCTGGGAACCTCTTGGGCCAAGAATTATCACAGCAGCCTTTAGAACCAAGAAAAAGCTCAAGCTGAACGTCATCCAGTGTTATGCGCCCACTAATGACAGTGATGAGGAAGAGAAGCAAGAGTTCTATGACCGACTCCAGAGTGCCTTGGACAAATGTGCGGAGCGAGACATCACCATCGTCATGGGCGATTTTAATGCCAAAATAGGGGAGGACAACACCGGATACGAAGAGGTGATGGGGAGACAGGGACTAGGCTCGGAGATGAGTGAGGACGGGGAGAGGTTTGTAGACTTTTGTGCTCTAAATCGACTTGTCATTGGAGGCAGCATCTTCCCACACAGAAGAATACACAGCAACTTGGGTCTCACCTGACCATACAACAGAGAACCAAATAGACCATATCTGCATTAGCAAGAAATTTAGAAGATCCCTTCAAGATGTTCGAGTGAGGAGGGGAGCAGATGTCGCCTCACACCACCATCTGCTTACCTTAAGAATGAAGCTCAAGCTAAAGAAAAGCTGCACAGAGACAACAAGAAGACAGCGCTATAATGTAGGCCTCCTGAGAGAAACTGGAGTTAGAGAAGAGTTCAAACTGGTGCTGTCCAACCGGTTTCAAGCGCTACAGGAGCTAGTAAATGAAGAGGAGGCGGTCACCACAGAGCAGCAGTGGAAGGCAGTTAGAGAGGCGCTGAACTCAACCTGCAAAGACACTGTAGGGTTCAGGAAACACCACCACAAGGACTGGCTGTCGGCACAGACCTTGAAGAAGATAGAAGTGAGGAAGCAGAAGAAAGCAGCTGTCAACAATAGTCGCACGAGAGCAGCCAAAGTAAGGGCACAGGGGGAATACTCGGAAGCCAACCGCGAGGTGAAGAGGAGTATCAGGGCAGACAAGAGGGCCTACACAGACAGCCTGGCAGCAGAGGCAGAAAAGGCAGCAGGCAGCGGCAACATGAAACAGCTCTACGACATTACCAGAAGATTGTCAGGCAAGTATGGCCATACAGAAAGACCAGTAAAAGACAAAGAAGGCAAGCCTATTGCAGACAGAGCAGACCAACTCGACAGATGGGCCGAGTATTTTGAAGAGTTACTGAACAGACCTAGCCCACCCGACCAACCAGACATCCAGCCAGCAGAGACCGACCTACCCATCAGCTCTGACAGACCCAGCCGGGAAGAGATCAGAAGAGCAGTGGCATTCTTGAAAAACGGCAAAGCAGCAGGCCCAGATGGCATCCCAGCGGAGTCTCTGAAAGCAGACCTAGAGACAACAGTGGAGATGCTGTACCCACTGTTTGGAAAGATCTGGGAAGAGGAGGTGATGCCGGCTGACTGGAAGGAGGGGTACCTAATCAAGCTTCCCAAGAAAGGCGACCTCAGCAAGTGTTCCAACTACAGAGGAATCACCTTGCTGTCAGTACCAGGAAAGGTCTTCAACAGGATCATCCTGGAGAGAATGAAGAGCTCCGTTGACCCCCAGCTGAGAGACCAGCAAGCAGGATTCAGGAAGAACCGATCATGTACAGACCAGATCGCCACTCTCCGCATCATCGTGGAACAGTCTCTGGAGTGGAGCTCCCCGCGGTACGTCAACTTTGTGGATTATGAGAAAGCATTTGACAGTGTGGACCGAGAGACTCTGTGGAAACTCCTACGACACTACGGTGTACCCACAAAGCTCGTCCGCCTGATCAAGAGCAGCTACGATGGCATGACATGTCGCGTGATCCACGAAGGGCAGTTCACCAGGGAGCTCCAGGTCAGAACCGGTGTCAGGCAGGGGTGTCTGCTGTCCCCGTTCCTCTTCCTACTGGCCATAGACTGGGTCATGAAGATGACCACAGAGCACAGACGAAGTGGAATACAGTGGACACTGTGGACACAGCTTGACGACCTCGATTTTGCAGACGACTTGGCATTACTGTCCCACACTCATCAACAAATGCAGGACAAGACCACGAGGCTTGCTGACATCTCGTCCCAAGTGGGCCTCACCATTCACAAACAGAAAACAAAGACAATGAGGCTGAACGCAACCAGGGAAGAACCAGTCTTGCTTGCTGGCACCCCATTGGAGGAGGTAGAGTCCTTCACCTATCTCGGGAGCATCATAGATAAAAAAGGCGGCACTGATGCAGATGTCAGAGCACGAATCGGTAAAGCCAGAGCAGCCTTTCTCCAGTTGAAAAAAGTGTGGAGCTCCAGAGAGCTGTCACAACACACCAAAGTCCGGATTTTCAACTCCAATGTAAAAGCAGTTCTCCTATATGGAGCAGAGACTTGGAGATTGACAAAAACCACAGTCAACAGAGTACAGACTTTCATGAACAGTTGCCTTAGAAGAATTTTGAAAATCCACTGGCCAGAGAAGATCAGCAACGTCAGACTCTGGGAGAGAACAGAGCAGATAACAGCAGAGAATGAAATTGGGCGAAGAAGATGGGGATGGATCGGTCACAGTCTGAGAAAGCCAGCTTCCAGTATCACTAGGCAGGCATTGTCATGGAACCCCCAGGGAAAGAGGAAAAGAGGTAGGCCGAGAAACTCCTGGCGTCGAGACCTCCAAGCAGACATCAAGAAACTGGGAACCACCTGGAGTAGAATCGAAGGAGAAGCACAGGACAGGAGTTGCTGGAGGTCTCTCGTCGACGGCCTATACCCGGGTAGGGGTGACAGGCGTAAGTAAGTAAGTAAGCCATTCAAGAGTCACAAGAAAAAGTTCCTTGTGACCGGACGACTGGTTCATGCCATGGCCCATTTTCTTCTCTGATGTCAGATTACGACTATTAAAGGTGTTAAACAGCTGGTCAATCCATTCTAAGAAGAGAGCCGTCTCTTTTGCATCCTCGGGTAATACTTTCAACTGTACCAGAGTTGACACTCCTGCAGCAACGGAGTGCAACAACACCTGAGCAGCCAATCTGACGCTCATTTGAGAGAAAGCAGGTAGATTTAGATGTTTATCAGTGAGTTTTGGTGCCATCCGCAATGCGTTTTGTTTGTCAAATTGGTAGAACATTTCCACATACTGCCAGTTTATCTTTCTTTCATTTACAATGAATCCTGATTTTTTGAAGTTATTGCGCAGATTTTTCATTAAATGTGGAAGGTCATACAGCAGATGTAGTTTCTTCTGTTTGTGGACGAAAAATGGTTCGGTCTCGCTAACCTTGCATAATTTCTCAAAGGTTTTGCAGTTGTTTGCGCCTTGGTCAAATATCACGACCTTTACTTTCATGCCTGCTGCTTCTACTTTGTCAATGCACTTCAAGAGCAGAGAATGCAGCCTTTGGTTGTCAATAAATAACAAAAAAGAACCTATCTGCTGCTTCCAGTGGGAAACTAAACCCTTACAACAAAGACAGTCAGCATGGTTTGCCACAAGCTTTGTCCTCTCATCCTTCTCAAAATCCTCTACCCCTTCTATTTGATCACGTTTTTTGTTGTAGGTGACTTGTTCTTTTATTGTCATTTCTTCTAGTACTATTGCACACAGATCTGACTTTGGGGCCAGTGCAGACACTTTAATCTCAAGCTCCTACTACCATCTGGGGAGGTTACTACTCCCTAAAAGTGATGATGATGATGATGCATCGCATTTATATGGCGCATTTCTCATATTTATAATATAACTCAATGCGCAGAATGTAGCCGCGAACTGAACCCAACAAGCACGCTCACGTGAATCACACGCATTCACTCACACACTGTACGTAAACACAGAACATTCACGTGGTGCTAAGGGCAAGCTCAAGCGAGCTACTGACGGTATTTGGAAATCGTTTTGTATTTGAAATTTTATTAAGTTGGCTGAAACTGATAACAAAGTGGAGGGGGAGGAAGAGCCGGAGTACCCGGAGAAAGAACCCCCGACGGTCCGCCCGAATTAACGGTGACACTTACTAGAGGAGAAAAATCCGACGCCGGAACCCGGAATCGAACCTCGCACCTTTAGCATTGGTGGCAGGCGCCTTAACCACTGCGCCACGGACCGCCCCGTGAAAAAGTACGTCCCTCTCCCCCTCCGGTGCTTTAAGTGCCAAAAGTATGGCCATGGGCAGAAGACATGCCGCCAGGCAGAGGCTCTATGCACCCGTTGCACTAAGCCCGGACACTCTAATGAGTCCTGCACAGCCATCCCCCTGTGTGTAAATTGCCAGGGGGCGCATATGGCTTCGGACAAGAAGTGCCCTCGTTGGATCTCCGAGTGCAGGATTCAGCAGGTGCGTGTGGAGAAGGGGCTGTCCTTTGCGGACGCAAAAAAACTGGTTGACGGTCCTGGTGCAGCTGAGGCTGCGCCAAACTCAAATAACAACTTTGTGTATACTTTCAGTGCTGCAGTGGTAGGCAAGCGCCCCACCAAAGACTTATCTTGTCAAACCCCAACTTTTTGGTTGGGGGCGGAGCCTCGGATCCTCTCGCCCCTGGAGAGTAACCCTCCTCCAGTGGTGACGAGGAGCCAGGGAACGCAGAGGGCGGACGCTACCGGTCCGGTGGCACCGCCTTCTGCTGCCCCTAAGCATCAGCCCCCACCCAAACCTGCTAGTTTGTCAACGCCAAAGGTTTCTGGCTCTGGTCAGCCTTCTAAGGCCGCTAACTCTAACGGCAGGACCGCTGCCCAGGACCAGAAGTCTAAGAAATCTATGGGACCACTGTGCGCACGGGCCCAGAAGGGGAACACTGATGTCCCCCTTCAAAACAAATATGCTGCATTGGAGGAGCAGATGGAGGGAGTGGAAGTTGCCGATGCTGCGGCAGCTCCACCCCCTTCATCTCCTAAGAACCAGAGGAGGCCCGGGAGCCGGCCCCCCTCTGTTTCTCAGACTCCTTCCAAGGCAAAGGAAAAAAGGGGGAAAAACTCCGCACCCCCAGATAAGACATAATCATGGACTCTCTGCTTCAGTGGAATTGTCGTGGTTTTCAAGCTAACTTTGAGGAATTACGTCTTTTAGTCAAGTGCTATAACCCCTCAGTAATATCTCTTCAGGAGACTTACCTGAAGACTTCTGACCCTGTGTCCTTTAATGGTTTTAACGTTATACATAAAGGCTCTGATTCGGAGAGGCGCTTGGGTGGAGTGGCTCTTCTCATTAGTAGCCAAATTTTATGTAGCCCCGTTAGCATCGACACCTGTCTTCAGGCTGTCGCAGCTCGGGTTACCTTGAAGAAGACCATAACCATATGCAGTATTTACCTGCCACCATCCCTGCGGGTCTGTAGTAATGATTTTTTAAAATTTAGTTGATCAACTGCCCCCTCCCTTTATTCTCATGGGGGATTTTAACGGTCACGCTCACCTTTGGGGTAGTGACCACTATGATTCCAGAGGTCAGATGTTAGAAGATGTTTTTTCTCAACTTAACCTGAGTGTCTTTAACGATGGTTCACCTACATACTCTAACCCAGGTTCAGGATCTAGTTCTGTTCTAGACCTCACTGTGTGTGATCCTTCTCTCATGCTGGACTTTGACTGGAAGGTTCACGATGACCTGTGTGGTAGTGACCACTTCCCAGTAGTCCTGTCATCGGTCAGCTGTGGGGAGGATCCGCCGGTGGGGCGCTGGAATCTTAAGAAAGCTAACTGGCCTCTGTTCGCCTCCCTCTGTCAGTCTCGTATTACAGAGGAGGTGGTCATGTCATCTGAAGAACCTATTTCTTCTTTTACTACTATTTTGTTGGACATAGCGGGTGAAACCATCCCTAAAACTTCCGCATCAGTCCCTCGAAAGCCGAGAGTACCATGGTTCAACGAAGAGTGCCGCAAGGCCCAAATAGCGCGCAAATCTGCTCAGCGACGTGCTTTCCGTAATCCGTCCCAAGTGAATATTTTAACCTTTAAAAGACAGAGGGCGAAAGCCTGTTACATTTTTAAACGTGAACGCCGTGCTTCCTGGAGACGCTTCGTCTCATCTTTAACTTCTCGGACTCCGTCCCAGAAAGTATGGAAGGCTGTTCGGAGAATTAGGGGCAGGGGTGGCTCGGCTTCTGTTGGCCATCTTAGAGATGGTGCCAGCTTGGTTACAGATAAAAACGTTGTGGCCAATTTGCTTGCCTCCACCATTGCCCATAATTCTTCAACGGAGCATTATTCACCTTTCTTCCAGAGAGAGAAGGAGAAGCGAGAGTCTCGTATTTGTGATTTTAAGTCCGATAACTCAGAAGACTATAATGTTCCATTTACATTATCAGAATTGCAGCAAGCTTTGCAGAAATGTAATGACTCTGCTGCTGGCCTAGATACCGTCCACTATCAATTCCTAACGCATCTGCCTGAGAGGTCACTCCTTGTACTTCTCAAGGCCTTTAACCATATCTGGAGAACTGGTCATTTTCCGGCGTCTTGGCGCCAGGCTGTGGTTGTACCGATCCCCAAGCCGGGTAAGGATCCTTCCGACCCGGGCAACTACCGGCCTATCGCTTTGACATCATGTTTATGTAAAACTATGGAGCGCCTGGTCAACGCCCGCCTGGTGTGGCATCTTGAGTCACAGGGTCTCCTCACAGACCTCCAGTGCGGTTTCCGGCACTTCCGTAGTACAACTGACCATTTAGTCTGCTTTGAATCATTTATTCGAGATTCTTTTGTCAACAAGCAGCATGTCTATGCGGTTTTCTTCGATCTTGAGAAGGCGTATGACACTACCTGGAAGTATGGCATAATGTCTGACTTGTTGGACATGGGTTTTAAAGGGCACCTGCCCGTTTTTATTCACAATTTTTTGACTAACCGGTCGTTCCATGTCCGTGTGGGCTCCACCCTCTCCGACTGAACAGGAGATGGGTGTCCCACAGGGCAGCATTCTATCTCCTGTTTTATTTAGTATTAAAATTAATAACATTGTAAAGGCCATCAAGGATGATTCTGAATGCTCTTTGTTGACGACTTTGCTTTGTGCGCACGTGGTCGAGGACTTGCGTCCCTTGAGAGGCGCTTGCAGCTGTGCGTTGATCGCATCCAGCGGTGGGTGTCTCTCAATGGATTCAAGTTCTCGCCCTCCAAGACTGTTTGTGTGCATTTTACTAACCAGACGAAATTTTTTCCAGAACCTAGCCTGAGCATTGCTGGAGTGCCAATTAAGGTGGCCGAGGAGGCAAAGTTTCTGGGAGTCATTTTTGACGAAAGGCTTACCTTCCGCAACCATATTAATTACCTTAGAACCTCTTTTGTCAGAAGGCTCTCGACATTCTTCGTGTCGTAGGTCGTACTGACTGGGGTGCGGACCGTACTGTCTTACTTCGTCTGTACCGGGCCCTTGTTCGGTCCAAACTACGGCTCTGTGGTGTATGGCTCAGCTTCCAAGTCTGTGCTACAGCGTCTGAACACAATTCACCATCAGGGTCTGCAGATATGTCTTGGGGCCTTGAGGACGTCTCCAGTTCCTAGTCTGTATGCTGAGGCAGGGGAGCTTCTCTCAAGCTCTGCCGCATCCGCCTCATGCTCAGCTACGTTCTGAAACTGAAGGCCCATCCAGACAATCCTGCCTATGATTGTGTTTTTAAACCATCGTTTGCAGAGATTTACGATACCCATCCGGGAGCTGTCCGTCCACTTTCTTTCCGTGTCCGACCTCATCTGCAGGCGGCCGGATTGGACCTGGACAGAGTTTCGGAATCCCTGCAACACATCACTCCACCTTGGCTCTTACCAGTTCCTGACATCTTGCTGGACCTGACTGCCCACAAGAAAGACTCTACTCCACCAGCCATATACCAACAGAGCCTCAATGAACTGCTTTCAATTTTTCCTGGCTATTGTCGCATCTATACCGATGGGTCAAAGTCTGAGGATGGGAGAGTGGCTGCGGCCGCAGTGTCCTCTCGCCATCCTAGACGCCCATTTAAGCACCGCCTCCCAGACCACTCATCTGTATTTAGTGCGGAACTGCAGGCGGTTCTGCTGGCACTCAGGCATGCTTATCGATCTAGAGAAAGGAACTTCCTGATTCTGTCTGACTCTCTTTCTGCCCTGCAGGCCCTTCAGGGCACGGGAAATGACCACCCACTGCTGGTGCAGATCAGAGAGCTCCACGCGGACTTGATGAAGGAATATTATATCATTTTTATTTGGGTGCCAGGGCATGTGGGCATTGAAGGCAACAGGATCGCAGATTCTGCTGCCAACGATGCCCGCAATGACCCTGTCCCTGACACACAGACTGTTTATAGTGATTTTAGACATGTGGCTAGTGCGTACATAGCCCGTGAGTGGCAGTCCGAGTGGGACAAAGAGGAAGCTAACAAGCTGCATGAAGCCCTTCCTAAGTTGTCCGACGGTCTACCTTATCGCTGCGGCAGCCGCCGTGAGGAGACTGTCCTGGCTCAGCTCCACATCGGCCACACGTATGTTACGCACTCTTATTTACTTAAACAGGAGGAGCGTCCATGGTGTTATGCCTGCGACGAGCAGTACTCTGTTCAACACTTTTTGTTGTCTTGTGCTGATCTAATCGACACAAGGTATAAACATTTCACGGCAGACTCCTTGAAGGTTTTGTTCCGGGATGTGCCCCCGGACAAGATCTTCAGTTTTCTGAGAGAGTGCCATATTTTTAATAAGATTTGAGCGTTTATAGATTATGATGTTTCTATTATTTTGACCTTTTTGAGAGTCTTCCGACGTTTTCTTTAAAGACCTGTGCGACATTTTAGCCTGACATATTTTTAAGGTATATTTACATCATGTCTTAAGACCTTTCTTTTAGTCTGGCTGACCAGATTTTTACCCTTCCCGCCGTGAGATGGCCTTAGTTGCCTGCTCGGCGTTAAACCCAAATAACTAACTAACTTTAAATACTGTTTGTTTTCCATTTCAGGGGCCTTGAAACTGGATACAAGTTTTCTTATTACCACCAACTCAAAGGGCATACTGTTGAGGAACAAGCACAGTAGTAAGTACTTTGTTAAGATTTCAGATAAGTCTATTAGTATTACTATAAGTATGCAACATTTGTGCCGCACATGTAGTAACATGTAACTTTGGTCAATGCGTAATGTTTGATTGCCCTAGCTTGAAGGTTCTGTAGTGGCATAAAAAAAACAAGTATGCAGGCCTCGGAGAACAAAAATCAGGCTGGCATGATGGGAAAGTTGTGTAGAAATTCCCAACACCATGTCATTGTCTTAAGCACAATGATGTAAGCAGATAGTATTCAATATGGTGACAAATGCGGTCATTAATGCTACGTGATTTTTTTTTCTGAAAAAGATCGAAGACACAGAGAAATGATATATCAAATATATCTGTTCTTCTGTCTGATAATCATCAGACCGGCCCTGAGCAGGATTTTTGTTTGCTTTGTTACGTCTGTGCAGGTGCAAAAGAAAAGAGAACATCATACTCTTCCCTTTTGTCATCTCATGCAGCCATTTGCGCCCTCCCCCACCTCCGCTCCTTCCCCATACACACACACACGCCACACCATACAAAATCCTTCACTGTACAACAAAAGTGTTTCTTCAAAATGTCATGCCTAGAACTTACATGATGTAAAAATGCTAGCATGTCATAAGAAGAACATTTCATTATGTAAAAGATTCCTTTTGCGTTTCTTTTGTCATTACATCTACACGTGAGCTCTCGATACAAAAACGGGAATGAGGCAGACACATTTTTAAGTGTTTGCAGAGGTGATGTGAATCTATGTCTTTTGCGAAAGGCAGGGTGAGGCATGATTGTGCTGCCAGCTGCTATCATCATACCGGTAGTCTCTCTTGCAACAGGCATAGAATATCAAGCCCTGCTGCACTGGCAGAGACGCCTACTCTTCTGATTTCACCATATTTTCTTACGCCAAAATTAATTTCTTAAGATTTTACGGCCAAATAAATCATCTTCCGGTGAAAAAAGCGCTGAAATTGTCCGCTAAAAGTTACCAATTTCTCGCTGACTTTGCTGCTCTTATACCCCTGAGCCATCGCGTTTCCCTCGAGATAAATAATGAGCCAATCAGAAGTGTCCTCTGATTACCGCAACCAATCGGAATCTGAAATATACATGATCGGAAATAGTGGGATTTCAGTTCAGTTCAGTAGTTCTTGGGATTTCGCTGTTTTACACTGTAAGCATGGGTGACGAAGTGAATCGTTAAAACGTAAAAGTGCTGATTGCAGCGGCAATGCTGAGGCGAAAAAAGCGAAAACAGTGTATCAGCAGAAGTTTTTGCAACGTTATTCCAAGGACTATCCGTGCATAACCGTGTCCAGAGGACATGCTCGCTGTGTTACTTGTGAATTAGATTTCATGGTGGATTAGACGATGTCACGCGAAATCTTCCTGTCAAATTTTATTTCTTCCTGTCAAATTTTGAAAATGGTAAGGTCAGGTAGTGAAAGGGGTTGGCATCTCTGCACTGGCAATAAACCGTGACAATGTGTTCTGGCCCTTGGCTACATTTAAATCGATGAATAAGCAGTGCCGTAATATGGGTTTGGGGCTACGTCTGCGCACTGTGTGACCCAGTACTTGTACAGCGTGAATGCAAGGATTCGTTGACGGGCTTGTACTACGGTTGTGGTGCTGGATTGTTTGTTTCAGTCGTGACCTATACGGCGTCAATTCCATTGCTGTGCATGTTACTCCTGTCATCGTACTTCTCTTCAAAGAGGTCAGTTCTGCTCTTTGTTTTCAAAACTATTTGTGTTCAGTATTATTTCTCCGATGGCTGCAAGTTTCTTTGTGTTTTGTGGTCTGCTAGATTCAGTTTGTGACATTTGTTGTGCAGCTGTAGTGAATGTTCATCAACATAGCGTTATTATTACTTTGTTATACAAATAAAGCAGGTGTTACCACAAATTATGCCACTTTAGGTGAAATTCTTTTTGATCTTTAACGTCTTTTCTGTATGCTAATAACCTGAGTACAATTTGTGTCGCCTGTGTGTTGGATGATGTCAAAAGTTTTCTATGTGCCCTACTTTCTGGGATGGCATATGGAACCTGATGCTCAGACCAGGGCCACACTGGACATAAATTCGCGCAGTACAGAACTGTTGATGTCACAGTAGAACTCAAACAATTTTTTTTTGGACAACATAGCTGCAGCGTTGGAGGCCCTTTCAGGTTTATTATAAGAAAAACTACAAGTAAGCAAAAGGCTTGTGTAGGCTGTATTGACATGAAATAGGGAGCATAGTGGATGACCATAGGTTAAGCAATGGATGGTGGTGAATTACGAGTCACGACTTGCTTTTGACACACAGTTCCGACTCCTTGGCCAGAACCTGTGTGTCAAAGCAAGTCTCGGCTCGTAATTCACCACCATCCATTGCTTGACTTACATTTGAGTAATTCTCCACTGTTGGTGACTTTTATGGGTACGCTCATTCTGATCAGGCAAAAGTCCAGACTTTGACCCAGTCTCAATTCTTTTGTCAAAATTTTCTCTCAGGATGGCTACAGAAATTGCAAAAGCAGATGAATTACAAATTTGACTCTTTTGTATAATTATGTGCCTCATTAAAATGTGTGAACAATCGTCCAACATAAATGGGTACCCCAGTTAGATTCTGTGTTGAGGCCATCATGGGCTTGAGTTGTTTATTGATTGGTCTACTCTGCTTTGGAAGACCCCAATAAATAATTATTTGTGAAAATAAATCAAAGGTCTTCTAAAATTTAAATATACTGCCCCTTAAAAAAAAAAGCATAGAATGCATTTACAAATGTTGTCACACACTGCAACGTTTACTTACTACAAGAAGATGATTAAAAGTCAAAATTTCTTTCTGCTGGAGATAATACTAGTCTCACACATGATAAATGGTTTATTTTTGTCTCTCAAGTTGTTATTGGTTTGTCACCATCAAACATGTAAGTGATGGTGTCATGGTGTAACGCACATTACAATTTTTGCACTATATACAAGTATGGTTGAATTTCTGTGAAATCCGTTTTACACAAAACAGTTGGTCCCTACAGTTTTGTAAAGTATCTTTAGACATCCACTTCATGGTGCTGTATCCAATTCTAAACAATGTTAGTCTGCCCAGAGAAAATCCACACAGTTGAAATCCCTCTATGCATAAATATACCCGGTGTAAGTATGTGCTGTCACTGTTCCCTCACTAAATTAAAACCTTTGTTGATTTATGCTGTCCAGAATTATGTGAATATTCACGCTGAGGTTACTATTTTAGGTTTAAAAAATTTGGGAGGAATGCATCTACACTGCGTAGATTCACGCCTGCGTGGAGTACATTTTGATGGGTAGTTTTATTCCTAAATATAGTGAAATTGACCACTTCAGCACCAATGACAGCCAGTAGCAGGCCAAGTCATTTCAGCTGCAATTTGAGAAAGATAGTATAAAACATGGCCCTTTCTGGTTTATAGGAAATATACATAACCCCTCACAACTTTGTCCCACATTTTCATCAAAGTATATCAACCTCGCCTCCTGACGGCTCAGTTGATATACTGTCTATTCTGCTTATAACAAGGTTGTATAATAACAAAAGTGGGACATAACAACCTATTTTTTAAGGTCCCGACAGCACTCTTTCTGTGTAAATTACTTTGCTTATAATAAACTTTGGATATAACAAGAAGAAAAACTGGGTCCCCTATTGATTTGTTATATCCGGAGTTTACTGTACTTTGAGTCAGACGTGTGGGACGATGTTGCTCAGGGTTTATGTATGGTTCACTATCCAAAGCTGTGTACCACAGAGGGTCATACTCTCAGATGAGTGTTTTTGTAAACCTTTCCTACTGATCGTCTGTATTACAATACAATACAATACAATAATACTTTATTAATCCCTCATGGGGAAATTCACATTTTTGCCACCACAGGTGCTGCTTACATTCACTCACTCGCTCATTCCACAAATTACAATAACAGAGCTACAAAATGGACAATGACTCGGGACGGGTGAAGCCCGTCACCAAGGCATCTAATGGCCAGCGCCAGTGGCCTCATCCCGACCCGAACCTCCCTAACAAAAACAGAATACTAAGACAGCCCTATGTCTCCTGAACACACTATTATAATGTTCTTTATTAAGTTCCTACTTGACTAAAGCTAGTACATAAAAACAAGTTAACAACAGAAACAAAATACCCGCGTCGATACTGAGATGATCTCCGATCTAGGAAACATAAAACTGAACAATGGTCAAACAGCACCTGGGGGACCCGTCACTGCCATAGTACAGCGCCGGTGTTTAGACAGTCACTCCGGCATGACTAACAGTCACCACCTCAGTTAATTATACTGAACTTAACTAGTATATAACTTCATAGTCATTTTAAAAGCAAAACTGTAGTAGAACTACACCATTAACGTGAAAGCAGTCCAAAATGGTTTCTCAGTAAAGAGTACACACGCGGCCAGAAACACAGTCACTGCGTCTGGGAGGTGTCTGTCATTATATCATTCGGCTGGAATGTGGGGCCTGAAGCTTGCTGTTACTCGCTTCGTTGAGTGCATTAGCGCAGGCAGTGATGTTGAGCGTGGCGTGCCGGAAGAGCCACTCAGTCCTGAGATGAGATGATGAAAGGGGAGGAAAGCACATTGGTTGTATTGCCACAGCATAGCGTGTGCTGTTCTTCTGATATCCGCTTGGTACAACAAGAATCAGCGTGTATCAACTCCCAGCATAGCACAGCGGAGAAAAATATAAAATCGAATTAACAGTCACAGCATATCAAATTGCCAGAAGTCATCAAAAAGAAATACCGGTCGTGATGCAGCATTGCAGGGCCTGATATCGTATATCAAACGAAGGTACAATGTCTGCTAGAATACTGCCGGTGGCGACCATTTCTGTCGGAGCAGGCGACCAGGAGGTGTTGCATGGCCACCATCTTGTCTTGTATTGCTGATACCGATCCATAGGGAATTGAAACGACTATGAATTGAAATAAAGTTCACTTCAAAATACGACATCTTTGTTTGTGTTCTTATGCCTGAAATGTCAGAAAGTTGCCCAATATGTCGGATGGAAATGTGACATATATTGAGACCCTTTCTCTTTTTGTGTACCAAATCTGACCGAGTTTCAATAAAAAGTCTAAACCTGCTGTTTTTTGCTGTTTCTGAACTGAAGTGAGTGTGTGATTTATTTTCTCCACAAATTAATTCCGATACCTTGTTTTTTTGGCCAGTGAGAAAAATAGCCATCCAATGTAATGCGTGTTTCCACCACACATATCAACCAACAGGCACCATTTCATTTCACTACACGTATGAAGATAGAACTACTTTTATCCTGAAACCTTGGGAGATGTGTTAGAAACGTGTAGGTCATGATTAAAGTTATATTGCCCAGGATCAAACATTTCAACACGGTCAGAAAACTGCAACAGATACTGCTGACACAATCTTAGAGCTTTATGATGTAAGTACAATGCCAAATGTCGAAATTCATCGTTTGGAGGGTGTATTGTTTTTTTTTACCCGAGTCGGGGATTTATCGTCTGCATCGGCCTTGTTTTGAATTAATATGCATATTTATGAGCCTACGTCACAAGGCTGAACCTGGCCGACTGTGTATCACAATACTGCAGGTAACGAGTGTCGTGTTACCGCTTCTATGTGGGCTGGATGGACTTGGATTCAAACCACAGATGCACTCACAAGATACAGGGAAGCCATCTTCTTAACATGGCGGCTAACACGATCTCTTTCTGGACTCTACGAGTTGTTTTGTAAGAGAAAAGCAGGCAAAATTATCCGTGACCCTACCCATCCCCTTCATGACGCATTCAAAATGTTGCCCTCCAGTAGACAACTGCGTGCTCCTTTGGCAAAACGTAGCGTGTACAAGCGCTCCTTCATTCCTACCGCCATCAGTATCCTAAACTCAAAACAACTGTGATGATGGCCCATTCTCCTCTTCATCCCTTCATTCTGCATTCAGCCTAAGCCTAACCCACCATACCATTTCCTCCCCTTGTTTTAATCCCCCCCCCCCCCACCCAACTTTTAGCGTGTGTGTATGCTGATAGGGTGTGTGTGTATGTTTGATATTGTGATGCTTGTATTTTTGTTGCATATATGTTGTACATATTATTATTATCATTATTTATCACTTGATTCTTTGTTTTATTTAATTATCCTACACCAGTGCTGCAAAGAAAAATTTCCATATAAAATCTTTTTTATCTGGACAATAAAGTTTTTGAATCTTGAATCTTTATTCACTGGGCGTGCGCAGTGTCTAAGGGACATAATCACTGGAGAGAGACAACCATTAATACAGGAGTTGTCTCCCATAGACCAGTATGCTTCATTATATGACACCTCCCTCTTTTAGTTAAAAACTTATCTAATCTGGACAAAATCAAATTTTTATCTAACAAATTAAACCAAATCTTTCCGAGATCGAACCATAAACAGAGGTGCCTACCTTACGCACTAGCTCGTAATTTTACGCATTTTCAGCTCAAATTACGTGAATACGACCAGTTCCTCCAAAATACGCAGTTTACGTTGGGGGGGGGGGGGGGGGGGGGGGGAGGGTTGAGGGGGGGGGGTTATGGGGGGGGTTGAGGGGGGGGGGGGGGTGGCTGGCTAATTGTGGACTGAAGATCGGCCGCTTTATATAGGCTCCCAGCCTCTGGAACCAGAGTATGTCACTGAGCTTTGCGCGTGTAGTCTGCTACACACTCTAGCCAAGGCAGCAAAAATACTTGCACACAGCGTGCTAAGCGTGCACTGAAACACTTAACTCTGACTCACGGGTAGTAACTAGCGATAGCAGGGGGTTCCTCTGCTACAAATGCATGCAACGTGTTTAGAAAAGACTTTGGTGTTGCTCACGGTGCATACAAACATATGATATTCAAAGACATTTGGAGTCCGCTGGGCACAAGGCCAAGGCAGTAGACATCCCAAAGCTGACATAAAGCACTTTTTCGTTAACCCTTTCGGTCCGGCAAACCACTACTAGTTGGCGGTCTTGTATACCGTGCAGCCCGGAAAACCGCTAGAGTGGTGTCAGGTGTTTCATATCGCGCACCCGGTGATACGCGAGCCTCGCTGCACGTGCGGTGACCTTGCCCTTCGCACTGACACATCATGTTTACACTACAGGGTCCTGACAGTTCGTGCGTACTTTTGTCTTCTTGGCTTGACTTTGCGAACGAAGATTCTATAGGGCTTGCCCACGTCGTCTGCAGGCATTTTCGTGGCTGCGGAGGCCAATCCGGGACAGGCAGGTTCGACCGCAGTGGCTGCAGGGGAATGTCTGGTCAGGGTTCTGAGTTACGACAACTCTGTTTTTTCTTCTGAGCCGCTTGTCCTTAAGGTTAGCTCTGCGAGAGTCCTCAAAGGAGACGGCTGCCTTGTGAATGGTGGAGCGCCAGGTGTCACGGTCCGCAGCAAGCGAGGACCACTGGCGGTGGTCGATTTGGCAGGCACTAAGTGACTTCTTGAGACCGTCTTTGTATCTCTTCTTTGGTGCCCCTCTGTCTCGGTGTCCAGTGGCGAGCTCGCCGAACAGAGTGATCTTGGGTAGGCGATGATCCTCCATCCTGGAGACGTGCCCCGCCCAGCGAAGCTGTGTCCGCAGCAGCAAAGCCTCGATGCTCACAGTTTCCGCCTGTTCAAGCACCTCGACGTTGGTGACATAGTCACTCCAGTGAATGCTGAGGATGGTACGCAGGCAGCGCTGGTGAAAGCGTTCGAGGAGTCGTAGTTGGCTGCGGTAGAGGGCCCAGGACTCGGAACCGTACAGCAGGGTGGTGAGGACGACAGCTCTGTACACGCTGATCTTGGTGCCTTTTTTCAGCTGTTGATTGTGCCACACCCGCTTGAATAGTCGCCCGAAAGCACTGTTCGCTTTTGCCAGTCTGTTGTCCAGCTCCTTGTCCAGCTTGGCGTCTGACGTGATGATGCAGCCAAGGTAGGTAAACTGGTGTACAGACTTCAGTTGGGACTCGCCAATGGTGATGTGGGGAGGGCGATGCTCTTCCTTGGGTACCGGCTGATGAAGGACCTCTGTCTTTTTCAGACTGACCTCAAGTCCAAAGAGCTGGGCGGCATCTGCGAAGCAGGACATAATGCGCTGCAAGGCTCTCTCTGTGTGTGCAACGAGGGCAGCATCATCAGCGAAGAGCAGCTCACGAATCAGTTAGTCTAGGGTTTTCGTGTGGGCCTGCAGTCATCTGAGGTTGAACAGGCTGCCATCGAGACGATACCTGATGTACACTGCGTCGTCATCGTCGAGGTCCACTGTGGCCTGCTTCAACATCATGCTGAAGAAGATGGTGAAGAGGGTCGGTGCCAGCACGCAGCCTTGCTTCACGCCGTTGCGAATGGGGAATGGTTCTGAGAGGTCACTGTTTAGTCTGACCTGGCCTTGCTGGTCCTCGTGGAGCTGGACGATCATGTTGAAGAACTTTGGGGGACAACCTAGTCGCTCCAGGATCTGCCACATACCTTGCCTGCTCACAGTGTCAAATGCTTTTGTTAGGTCGACAAACGTTACGTACAGCCCTTTGTTCTGCTCGCGGCACTTCTCCTGAAGCTGTCTCAGCACAAAGACCATGTCGGTGGTACTCCTGTTGGCTCTGAAGCCACACTGGCCCTCTGGGAGGTGGTCTTCAGCGATGGCAGGTACCAGCCGATTCAGGAGCAACCTTGCGAGAATTTTCCCGGCAATGGACAGCAGGGTAATTCCACGATAATTAGAGCAGGCAGACTTCTCTCCTTTGTTCTTGTACAGGGTGATGATGACTGCATCACGGAGATCTTTTGGTAGTGTTCCTTTTTCCCAGCAGCAGAGAAAGAGGTTGTGGAGCATGTTGTGCAGTGCTGGGCCTCCATGTTTCCAGATCTCTGGCGGGATTCCGTCAATGCCTGCTGCTTTGCCACTCTTGAGCTGGTAGATGGCTGTGAGGGTCTCTTCGGCGGTGGGCGGTTCGTCCAATTCAACCTTTAGTGGAAGGTGTGGGATTTGGAGGATGACTGTTTCTTGAACAGTGCACTCAGCAC
Source organism: Semisulcospira habei (assembly GCA_036245525.1). Lineage (NCBI taxonomy): Eukaryota > Metazoa > Mollusca > Gastropoda > Semisulcospiridae > Semisulcospira > Semisulcospira habei. The sequence continues at coordinate 182,583,945 of BTPG01000001.1, forward strand.
CGAAGAGGTCCTGAAAGTATTCCGACCAGCGGTTCAAGTTGGAGGTATTATCTGTGAGGAGTGCCTGTCCATCAGCGCTTCGCAGGGGACTTTGTACCAGGTGCCTAGGGCCATACACTGCTTTCAGTGCTTCGTAGAAGCCCCTGTAGTCACCGTTGTCAGCGCAGAGCTGGGTTTTCTGTGCGAGTCTGGACCACCACTCGTTCTGGAGCTCTCTAAGCTTGAGCTGGAGACTGCTGCAGATGAGGCGGAAGGCAGACTTCTTCACAGGGCAGGAAGGCTGGGCTAGGTGGGCCTGGTGGGCGGCTCTTTTTTTTGCTAGAAGTTCCTGGATCTCTACGTCGTTTTCGTCAAACCAGTCTTTGTTCCTCTTTCTAGCAAAGCCCAAGACTTCCACAGAGGATTTTACAATAGCAGTTTTCAGTTGTTCCCAGAGTGTTTCAGGGGAGGAGTCTGCTGGATCAACTGTGTCTTTGAGCATGCGCTGTAAATCGGCCTGAAGGGCAGCTTTCTTGTCGTCACGCTGAAGGCTGGCAACATCAAGCTTTTTCTTGGGGGGGGCCCTCTTTCTTGGGTTTCAGCTTGAGGCGGAGCCTGAGTTTGCAGCGAACAAGGCGGTGGTCAGTGTGGCACTCTGCGCTGGGCATCACTCTGGTGAGGAGGACGTCACTGCGGTCCCTCTGATGCACTAGGACATAGTCGATAAGGTGCCAGTGCTTGGAGCGAGGATGCATCCAGGTGGTCTTTCGACTGTCCTTTTGCTGGAAAGTAGTGTTGGTGATGACAAGTTGCTGCTCTGCACAGAGCTCCAACAGTAGGCGACCATTATCATTGCAGTTCCCAACGCCATGCTTGCCGAGGACTCCTTTCCAGGCTTCAGAGTCTTGGCCCACTCTGGCGTTGAAGTCGCCAAGGATGATGACTTTGTCGTCTGCAGGGGTGCTCTGCAGGAGGCTGCGCAGGTCAGAGTAGAACTTGTCTTTTTCTGCAGGCTCTGCCAGGAGGGTTGGAGAGTACACACTGAGAAGGGTGACGTATTGCTGGTGTCTCAGTGGGAGGCGCATGGACATGATGCGGTCGGAGTGACCCGTTGGTACGTTTTCCAACTTAGTCGCAATGGGGGTCTTCACCATGAAGCCCACGCCTGAGAGCCGTCTTTCTGATGCAGGCCTGCCTGACCAGCAGAGGGTGTAGCCAGCGCCAAGTTCTTGGAGGCTGCCTTCCTCCGGAAGGCGTACTTCGCTGAGCGCGGCGATGTCGATGTTTAACCTCCGCAATTCATGGGCAATGAGGGCGGAGCGACGTTCAGGGCGTCCGCTGTCTGCTGTGTCGAGCATGGTTCGGATGTTCCAGCATGCTACGTTGAGTCCGGTCGTGGTCGTCATGAGAGTGGATCCATTGGTTTTTTTTTGTTTTCTGACCGCATGAGAAGATGCCCGTTGACCGCGGCTAGCCAACTGGGGTTACGAGGGGATGAGCTTTGGTTAGGTCACCTTTTCTAGGCCCCTCTCCGTGTGGAGCAAGCAGTGCTGTCCCTAGAGAAGGCTGCTTGGTCGTTCAGGGTGTGCCGAGTGACGTTGTCATCCCCAGGTCAGCATCAGGCGACCAATATCCTGAACCGCCTGCATGCAGGTTTGAGACTGCGGCTTCCAGTGACATCTTTCACCTGCCGTTTTGCCCCTTGCCCATCGCTACAGGACTTGGAAAGTTCAGTGTCATAGTCCGTGGGCGTTTCCTAAAGCCTGCGCGGTGGAGCTTTTTTGGTGGAGTGCAGTGTGCGCAGTACTGGCCCCACCCTTTAAACCTTGGTTCGTTTGCCATGGCCTAGCAAGCTGGGACGGTGGCATCGAGGTCCTCGGGTCGTAGGTTTTATATCAGACTGTCCTTGTCTTAGTCTCTGGCTCAAAAGCCTTCCCCGGAGACACGGGGGCTTTGATGTCAGGGGTTTCCTCCCTTAGCCTTTCCGCAGCCAAGCGGCCAGGCCTGCAAGGCAGCAGGGGACTCGTGGGGGCCAGGGTCGTCTACGTCCCGTGCAGATGTGAACATCTGCCCACTGCCCAGACGGTGACACTTACCAGAGGAGAAAAATCCAACGCCGGAACCCGGTATCGAACCTCGCACCTTTGGCATTGGAGGCAGACGCCTTAACCACTGCGCCACTTCCCCGCCTGTACTTTTGTACGTGGTATGCAATCAGCTTTCCGGCGCTAGCATGCGTATTACGGTCGAAATGGCGAGTGAATGTGTAGATATTCGGACTGATAAAATTTTGTGTTTGGAGACATGGTTTCAAAAGCAGATAGCTTTGATGTATTGGGACATGTGTGCCCACCTACCGCGTGGCAGCATAACCACGTGTTGGCAGTGTCAGCTGAAGCGATTGACGTTTGAGGCACTGACAATGGCAATGACGTACAGCTTGATTCTGAAGCTAAATTTGGAGGTTCTAATTGATGTTCCGTTCCTCTGATGCTACACCTTGGTGCATCTGTAGGTGACTCTGTGGACACCGACACACATTGGTCATACGTGTAGTACGTGCATTGTCTTTACAACACTGGTACTTCCATCCGATCGTGTATGAGACACAACATCGTTCAATGCCGCTTATTACATGTTGTCTAGACTGTGGATATACCATACAGTGGCTGGTGTAAACATTGACATCTGGTGACCAGGTAGGAGCCTTACAGTGTATCGGCATAATGGAAATGCATGGACACTAATGTGTCGCAGTAACAGATATGCCCTTTTTACTGATGCATGTTAAGTAACAGCGACCTGTCATGCACGAAAGACATTTTTGGCACACGTGTGAAGCAAAAGTGAGTATGTTCTTAGCCAGCGGTCGTCCGTCCGCCATCGTGCGCGGTAAACTTTAACGTTGGCATTTTCTCGGAGATTATTGAAGCTACAGTCTTCAAACTTGACCCAAGGATATTTGTGGCAAGACCTTTCTAAACATGCCAATTTTAGTGACAGTTTCTCACAAAGGTCAAGGTCACAGAGGATCAAGAAATATATCAAAAATAGCTATTTTGGGACATAATTTTTTTTTTCTCAAATATTATTCATAACTTCAAACCCAAACTTGGTACAAAGATACCCGATGAAAAGACCTTTATATGCACACTAATTTCGTTTGATCCCTCGGAAAAGTCAAGGGTCACAAGAGCTCAAGAAATATGTCCAAAATGACCCTATTTTTACCCCCCCCCCCCCCCCCCAAAAGTTTTTTTCGCAAATACTATTCACAACTTCAAACCCAAACTTGCTACAGCGATACCTGATATTGTGTGAATAAAATAGCTATTAATGTGGATAAATGTCTTTATTTTAAATTTGTTTGCTGTATTTTTTTCATTGCGTGTTGCGCTGAAATGATTATACAAAATGCACATTTTTAAGCAGCCCATTACACAAAATGGTCTACGAGGGGTAGGCACCTCTGCATAAATGTAAGTGTTCAAGTTTTATACAACCAGCAAAGCGTCTCTATCATTAATAATAAGAGAATCAGCAAAGTGTCTGTTTAACTCTTTCCCATTGTAAAATTTTCAGCGAGTCAGTTCACTGCAGACGTAGCAGGAAAAAGGACGTGTGTTCCCTGGTGATGTACATTTTTGGGGTAGATTGAATTAATTTTCACAGCCTCCCAAGCTATCAACCATAGATAAATTGGGTATCATTGGAAAGAGCATTAAAAGTACTTTTAAAAACTGCGCGTGTTTGTGCATCAGTTCAGTGGGAAGTCAAACCAATTTGATTATTATGCAACAGAACAAACATGGCGGAACAAAAAAATGAGAAACGTGGTTTTGGTAGCAACAGTGTAAGGACATGCAACAAAAAGCCCAGATTTACTCACCAACATGGCAGAAAAATGTATTCCACAAACAAAAAATCACACAAGAGATCTGTCCCTTCTTGAATCACAATTTTACGAGCTAAAAATCACTGTTGAAACCGCGCTCATGAGGATCGAACAAGCTCATCGTCGGAGACGATCCAAGGCACGTTGTCGGCTACTTTGGCCTTGTTCCGACACCATCTGACAAGGGCATTCACTTCCAGATATTTTAGAAATGGTTAGTGAAACATTTTATAGTGGTTGCTTCCCTTAGACCGATAGCTGTTCTTCATGCGATTTTTGTAAAAACCCAACCCTAGAATACTAGCGACTCGTCTATAGACGGCAACGAGCACAACACTGTAATGTAAGCGCTTCGATGGCTAACGGTTTGTTTGGGCAAACACTAAACCGGAAGCATTTCGATGGGAAAGAGTTAATCAAAACAAAAGAACAAACTTAAGCCTAAAAAACACAAGCTCTCGGCTTTTACTCTACACAAACCTATTTGTCACAAAAAATGTGACTCTACATGTATGTTCACATCTTGGCTTGACTTCGCGAACGAAGATTTTATAGGAGTTGCCCACGACGTCTGCAGGCTTGTTCGTGGCTGCGGAGGCCAATCCGAGACAGGCAGGTTCGACCGCAGTGGCTGCAGGGGAAGGTCTGGCCAGGGTTCTGAGCTGCGGCATCTCTGTTTTTTCTCCTGAGCCGCTTGTCCTTAAGGCTAGTTCTGCGAGAGTCCTCAAAGGAGACAGCTGCCTTGTAAATGGTGGAGCGCCAGGTGTCACGGTCCGCAGCAAGCGAAGACCACTGGTGGTGGTCGATTTGGCAGGCACTAAGTGACTTCTTGAGACAGTCTTTGTATCTCTTCTTTGGTGCCCCTCTGTCACGGTGTCCAGTAGCAAGCTCGCCGAACAGGGTGATCTTTGGTAGGCGATGATCCTCCATCCTGGAGACATGCCCCGCCCAGCGGAGCTGTGTCCGCAGCAGCAAAGCCTCGATGCTCACAGTTTCAGCCTGTTCAAGGACCTCGACGTTGGTGACATAGTCACTCCAGTGAATGCCCAGGATGGTACGCAGGCAGCGCTGGTGGAAGCGTTCGAGGAGTCGTAGTTGGCTGCGGTAGATGTATGTTCACCATACATGGGTAACTACAACACAACGAAGATCAGGTTCTCGAATTACTGGAATCTTGCAGGCTTGATCACCAACCCCCTCAAACCCCCCCCCCCCCCCCCCCCCCCCCCTTGTCGTTTGATTTTTCGGCCCCTGGAAAGCAAGGTCTAGCTTCGTGGAGGCCTGAGGTTGAAGGTCCCAAACCCCCCTAGTTTCAGATGATTTTTGCTTGGGCAATTCACATGCCTGACACTACATCTAATGTGCTTGCGGTTACGTCTCAGTACTCCGCTTGGAGTTTTGACCAGGTATGATCTTGGTGCGACTTGGCCGATCATCACACCTGGACGCTTCCACCCAGTCTCACGTTCATCCCTCACAAGGACAGCGTCTCCTGGGGAAAGCTCCGGTAAGGGACGTGCTGTCTGATCAAAGTACTGTTTCTGGTACAACTTTGATTTGGCGTCTCGCTGTTGTACTACTTTTGGATCAACCGTCTTTGGCGCTAGCGTGGAAGGTAGCACAGGCAAAGTCGTACGCAGCCTGCGACCAAACGCTAGTTCTGCAGGACTGACACCTAAACTAGGGATAGGCGTCGCATGGTAGATCAACAGGGTCATGTGTTGATCATCCTGCTTTAGAATGTTCTTTGCACTTTGGACTCCACGTTCTGCTTCATCATTACTTTGTGGATAACCCAGGCTGCTAGTCACGTGCTTAAACTTCCAGTCTCTGGCGAATCTTGCGAACTGGAAAGAACCAAACTGTGGTCCATTATCTGAGACCAAAGTTTCTGGAATGCCATGGGTGGCAAAGATCTCTTTTAGCTTCTCGATCACTGAGTTTGATGTCTGATTGTTTGGGAGAGTTTTTATGTCTATGTACCTTGAATAATAATCAACTGATACAAGGTAATGACGTCCTTGTACTTCAAGAAGATACACTCCAATCTTCTGGAACAGGTGATCTGGCATTTTCGATTGTAGTAGAGGCTCACTAGCCTGTGACGGCCTCTTCTCAAGACGGTATTGGCATGCTGAAACATGGTCTCAGATTTCCTTTGAAATCTGTGGCCACCAGACGGCTTGTCTGGCATGTTCATGACACTTTGTGATACCTAAGTGCCCATCATGGATCCTGTCTAGGATTTCTGGACGCATGCTGTAGCATATGACAATGCAATCACCTCTTGTCACATTGCCACTGACAACACTCAGTTCTCTGCGAACAGCAAAATAGTCTCTCGCTGCCAGTTTCACGTCAGCCTTGTAAGTCGGCCAACCAGTCTGTGTGTATTCACGAACTGTTCTCAGGCAGATGTCTTTATCTGTCTCTTACCTTATCTCCCGTAGTTTGCTCTCTGATACTGGCCAAGAAGATGTCACTTCACTCACGTATGCCTGAACATCTTCTTCTGTAGTAGCAGCACTGCTTGCTGATGGACTTCTGGACAACATATCAGCAATGAGCAAGTCCTTGCCAGGTTTGAACTCAGCATGAGGCTTGAACCTCATAAGCCACATTAAAAGTCTCTGGCGTTTCTGAGAGATCCTTTGTGTTGATGAGGGGAACCAATGGCTTATGGTCTGTTTGTAATGTGAAACTCTCAAGTCCCACTAAGTAGTGCTCGAAACGCTCACAAGTCCATACGGCGGCCAGACACTCCGTCACGATCTGTGCGTACTGACACTCTGAAGACACCTTCCTGTAGCAGAACACCACCGATCCCATAGCTGCTCGATAGCAGAACACCACCGATCCCATAGCTGCTTGATACTATGGTAGGATCGAAGTAAGCCAATGTCAGTGCTGTGGTCAGCATCTCCTTAACTTTGCGGAATGCTTCAGCCTGCTCAGGCCCCCAGGCTCATGCACTCTCTTTAGTCAGCAGGTCGTTCAATGGTTTCAGTGTAGCTGAAAGTTGTGGAAAGTATTTCTTACTTACTTACTTATGCCTGTCACCCCTACCCGGGTATAGGCCGTCGACGAGAGACCTCCAGCAACTCCTGTCCTGTGCTTCTCCTTCGATTCTACTCCAGGTGGTTCCCAGTCTCTTGATGTCTGCTTGGAGGTCTCGACGCCAGGAGTTTCTCGGCCTACCTCTTTTCCTCTTTCCCTGGGGGTTCCATGACAATGCCTGCCTAGTGATACTGGAAGCTGGCTTTCTCAGACTGTGACCGATCCATCCCCATCTTCTTCGCCCAATTTCATTCTCTGCTGTTATCTGCTCTGTTCTCTCCCAGAGTCTGACGTTGCTGATCTTCTCTGGCCAGTGGATTTTCAAAATTCTTCTAAGGCAACTGTTCATGAAGGTCTGTACTCTGTTGACTGTGGTTTTTGTCAATCTCCATGTCTCTGCTCCATATAGGAGAACTGCTTTTACATTGGAGTTGAAAATCCGGACTTTGGTGTGTTGTGACAGCTCTCTGGAACTCCACACTTTTTTCAACTGGAGAAAGGCTGCTCTGGCTTTACCGATTCGTGCTCTGACATCTGCATCAGTGCTGCCTTTTTTGTCTATGATGCTCCCGAGATAGGTGAAGGACTCCCCCTCCTCCAATGGGGTGCCAGCAAGCAAGACTGGTTCTTCCCTGGTTGCGTTCAGCCTCATTGTCTTTGTTTTCTGTTTGTGAATGGTGAGGCCCACTTGGGACGAGATGTCAGCAAGCCTTGTGGTCTTGTCCTGCATTTGTTGATGAGTGTGGGACAGTAATGCCAAGTCGTCTGCAAAATCGAGGTCGTCAAGCTGTGTCCACAGTGTCCACTGTATTCCACTTCGTCTGTGCTCTGTGGTCATCTTCATGACCCAGTCTATGGCCAGTAGGAAGAGGAACGGAGACAGCAGACACCCCTGCCTGACACCAGTTCTGACCTGGAGCTCTCTGGTGAACTGCCCTTCGTGGATCACGCGACATGTCATGCCATCATAGCTGCTCTTGATCAGGCGGACGAGCTTTGTGGGTACATCGTAGTGTCGTAGGAGTTTCCACAGAGTCTCTCGGTCCACGCTGTCAAATGCTTTCTCATAATCCACAAAGTTGACGTACAGCGGGGAGCTCCACTCCAGAGACTGTTCCACGATGATGCGGAGAGTGGCGATCTGGTCTGTACATGATCGGTTCTTCCTGAATCCTGCTTGCTGGTCTCTCAGCTGGGGGTCAACGGAGCTCTTCATTCTCTCTAGGATGATCCTGTTGAAGACCTTTCCTGGTACTGACAGCGAGGTGATTCCTCTGTAGTTGGAACACTTGCTGAGGTCGCCTTTCTTGGGAAGCTTGATTAGGTACCCCTCCTTCCAGTCAGCTGGCATCACCTCCTCTTCCCAGATCTTTCCAGTGGGTACAGCATCTCCACTGTTGTCTCTAGGTCTGCTTTCAGAGACTCCGCTGGGATGCCATCTGGCCCTGCTGCTTTGCCATTCTTCAAAAATGCCACTGCTTTTCTGATCTCTTCCCGGCTGGGTCTGTCACAGCTGATGGGTAGGTCGGTCTCTGCCGGCTGGATGTCGGGGGGGGTCGGGTGGGCTAGGTCTGTTCAGTAACTCTTCAAAATACTCGGCCCATCTGTCGAGTTGGTCTGCTCTGTCTGCAATAGGCTTGCCTTCTTTGTCTTTTACTGGTCTTTCTGTATGGCCATACTTACCCGACAATCTTCTGGTAATGCCGTAGAGCTGTTTCATGTTGCCGCTGCCTGCTGCCTTTTCTGCCTCTGCTGCCAGGCTGTCTGTGTAGGCCCTCTTGTCTGCCCTGATACTCCTCTTCACCTCGCGGTTGGCTTCCGAGTATTCCCCCTGTGCCCTTACTTTGGCTGCTCTTGTGCGACTGTTGTTGACCGCTGCTTTCTTCTGCTTCCTCGCTTCTATCTTCTTCAAGGTCTGTGCCGACAGCCAGTCCTTGTGGTGGTGTTTCCTGAACCCTACAGTGTCTTTGCAGGTTGAGTTCAGCGCCTCTCTAACTGCCTTCCACTGGTGCTCTGTGGTGACCGCCTCCTCTTCATTTACTAGCTCCTGTAGCGCTTGAAACCGGTTGGACAGCACCAGTTTGAACTCTTCTCTAACTCCAGTTTCTCTCAGGAGGCCTACATTATAGCGCTGTCTTCTTGTTGTCTCTGTGCGGCTTTTCTTTAGCTTGAGCTTCATTCTTAAGGTAAGCAGATGGTGGTCTGAGGCGACATCTGCTCCCCTCCTCACTCGAACATCTTGAAGGGATCTTCTAAATTTATTGCTAATGCAGATATGGTCTATTTGGTTCTCTGTTGTATGGTCAGGTGAGACCCAAGTTGCTTTGTGTATTCTTCTGTGTGGGAAGATGCTGCCTCCAATGACAAGTCGGTTTAGAGCACAAAAGTCTACAAACCTCTCCCCGTTCTCACTCATCTCCGAGCCTAGTCCCTGTCTCCCCATCACCTCTTCGTATCCGGTGTTGTCCTCCCCTATTTTGGCATTAAAATCGCCCATGACGATGGTGATGTCTCGCTCTGCACATTTGTCCACGGCACTCTGGAGTCGGTTGTAGAACTCTTGTTTCTCTTCCTCGTCACTGTCATTGGTGGGCGCATAACACTGGATGACGTTCAGCTTGAGCTTTTTCTTGGTTCTAAAGGCTGCTGTTATAATTCTTGGCCCAAGAGGTTCCCAGCCCATCAGCGCTCTCTGTGCCACTGGTGACAGCATGAGTGCTACTCCTTCTGTATGGGGGGCATTCTCCTCTTCATGACCTGAATACAGAATCATCTCCCCACTTAACAGCCTTTTCTGGCCAGACTGCGTCCATCTGGCTTCACTGATGCCTAGCAGGGAAAGGTTGTACTTTTGCATTTCCGCTGCTATCTGGGCGGCCTTGCCGCTCTGGTACATGGTCTTGACGTTCCATGTGCCCATGGTTGTATCCCTGGATAGAGAGAGGCGGCTCGGTCCTGTGGCTTCCGAAGACTTCCGGCTTTCACCACAGGACGTCATAAGTCTTCTAGTAGAAGAACCTTCCTCCTCCAGGAAAGGAATTACTGTTAGTCTTTTCGTCGGCGTTTTTGTAGCTATTTCCTTTTTTGCAGGGTGGGGAAGCTACCCCCACGCCCAACCCCCTTACTAGGAGGACCAGGGGTTTTCTGTCGGGGTCACCTTCCCTTAGACCATGTTGGTTCACGGCACCTTATTTCATTCGGTGCACCCCTCTCACGAGGGACCCCCTATCCACCACCCAGGGGACGCGCCTCAACGCCGTTAGGTCCCAGCGCAAGGGGAAAGTATTTCCTGAGGTAATTAATCATCCCCAGAAATCTTCTCAGTTCAGCGACATCTGCTGGATCTGGTAGGTCGATGATGGCATCAACCTTGGTTGGGTCGGGGCTGATACCCTTGGAGCTCACAATGTGGCCAAGAAAAGCAATTTCACGCTTCCTGTACTCACACTTGCTCTCGTTCAGAGTTAGTCCCACACTGTTCAGTCTCTGTAAGACAGTTTGTATCAGTTTCTCGTGCTCTTCATTACTCTTACTATGGAGTAAGATGTCATCAAAGTAGCATATGACACCTATGTTGCTCAGGATCTCAGTCATCGTTCGTTGAAAGATCTCTGGTGCACTGGAAATTCCAAAAGGCAGCCGTTTCATGTAATAGCGTCCAAACGGGGTGATGAAACTTGTAAGTTTGGCTGTCTCGGGATCCAAGGGAATTTGCCAAAATCCACTCTGCGCATCTAGTTTTGTGAAGATAGTGGAACCCTGAAGCTTATGGAGAATGTCATCCATGGTCGGTATAACATACCTTTCTCTCTGCACTGCTTCGTTAAGTCTCTTGAGGTCAACACAAATTCTGATGTCGCCGTTTGGTTTTATCACAGGAACTATAGGTGACACCCACTCTGTTGGTTCTGTGATTTCCTCGATGATGTCCTCATCTTTCATGCGTTGAAGCTCTTTCTTCACTTTTTCCTGAAAGGGAATCGGTACTCGTCACGCGACAACCACACTGTATGGTGTCACGCTATCCTTCAAGCGAATCTTCACCGGCGAGCACTTCACTGTTCCCAGACCAACTGTTCTGATACGCTTCACAAGGCCAAGCTCTGTGGCTGTGCCTCTGCTCAGGAGGTTGTCTGCCTATGATGCAGATGGGAGCTTGCGTATTTTCAAGTGTAGTCTTGAATACTCCTAAGCTCCTCAACTTCCCACCTCGGCTGACAAGTGTGACGTCTGATTTCAGGAAAGGCTTACCAAGCTTCGCCCACTTTGCCCTGCTGATGACATTGACATCTGCACCCGTGTCAATCTTGAAGCTGATCTTCTTGTCTCTCACCACCAGGTTAACTCGCCAAGGAGGATCGTCAGTGACCACTGATCCGACAAAGAGTTCTTTCACATCTGTAGTCTCAACTTCTTGGACACTCTTTGTCTTTGATCTACATACTCTAGCAAAATGTGTCATTTTACCACACTTCATGCACTTCTTTCCTATTGCCGGACAGCGTTCTTTCATGTGAGACAGTCCACACCTAATACAAGTTGGAGCTTGGTCCATCTTGCTACCACTCTGTTGATTCTGCCTACCTCCCCTTTGAGGAAAGTTCTCTTTCTGTGATATCTATCTCCATGGCTCACTCTGTCAACGTTGTGCCCTGCGGCTCCCTGTAGCTGTAACTCTCTTTTAACCTGCTCTTGTTGTCGAGCCATTGTAGTTGCTGACTTCAACGTTAGGTCTGCTGTAAGTTGAAGCTTCTCAGAAAGTTCTTTGTCTAGCAGGCCTATCACAAGTTTATCCCGAATGCAGTCGTCCTTAATTGGAAATTCACAGTGCGTTGCAAGGTCGTGCAGACTTCTAATGTACTCTTCTACTGTCTCTCCAGAATATTGGTCTCTTCTCTCGAATGTAGCCCTCTCATGAATCGGAAATTCACAGTGCGTTGCAAGGTCGTGCAGACTTCTAATGTACTCTTCTACTGTCTCTCCAGAATATTGGTCTCTTCTCTCGAATGTAGCCCTCTCATGAATGAGATTCCTTTTCGGAATGAAATATTCGTCAAACTTGCCCACAACAATGTCAAAGTCTTTCTTCTGTTCGTCATTCAAGTTGAATGTTGCGAATATCTTGCCTGCCTCTGCCCCTAAGGCGTACAAAAGGCTACTAACCTGCACCTTGCCACTGTCTCTGTTCAGCTTTGTTGCCAGACGAAAATGCTGGAAACGCTTTTTCCAACCGGCCCACGTGTCTGGTTCATGAAAGTTAAATTCTTTTGGTGGCTTGAACATTGTCCTCTTCCAGAAATATACACTTCAAATGAACAGTCACTGCAGCTGCACGTTAACTTTGACACGATGTCGTGTTACCGCTTCTATGTGGGCTGGATGGACTTGGATTCAAACCACAGATGCACTCACAAAATACAGGGAAGCCATCTTCTTAACTTGGTGGCTAACATGCTATTTATTCACTGGGCATGCGCAGTGTCTAAGGGACATAATCACTGGAGAGAGACAACCACTAATACAGGAGTTGTCTCCCATAGACCAATACGCTTCATTATATGACGAGGTCATCAGTGTGGTGTACACAAGTGTCAGTGTATATGTGTACTGATGTTCTCCAGTATCCCTTTGACGTAATGTTTCACAAGAAAGTTGAATAAACCTTCCATACTTGCTATGCTGTCAAAATCACAATGCTGGTTCCGCTCAACCTGCTAATAGTATTGTACTAGTAACGAGCGTGCATGCAGTAGTGTACCGAGGGCTCGCGTGTTTGCGCTTGCAAACTGTGAGCGTGCGCCGTCCATGGTGCCTAGTTTGACCTTTGATCCTTTACCCCTTGGAAACACGCACAGTCTTCCATAATTGAAACAGAACATTGATATTTATACCCACTTTCGGCATTGCAGTCAATTTCACATCTCACACGTTGAAGTCTGCATAACTGAAAACCTCATTGGAAATGACAAATGCGCTATCATAGTAGAAACACTACCTCCCTGAATCGAGTGAATGAATACTCGCACAGACAAAAACATGTTACGACCAGCGATTTGCAACTTTGACACACCCCATAGTTTTCAGATCTTTGCAGCATAAAATATGATAACTAGCTCGTAACTATATGATAAAACAGGTTTAAAGTCTTGTGAAATCAGGAGATAAATTCTACTGCAGATCATGAATTCTGAAAATCACTGGTGCTCGCGGAACTGTAGGAAGATTGACAAAGACCGTTGATTACTTACTGAGTCAGCAGGAAAGCGACAAATTTTGAGTGGGCGGTTTAAGCCAAGCTCTTGCTTTACATGTTGCCACATGTCCATATTCCCTTGTTCGATGTCAATTCTACTTAGGGGTATCTTGTCTCTCTTCCTCTTTCTTATCTTCAATTCCGAGTCTGTCATTGTCGGTGCGAGTCAATGATACTTTCTTTTTTTCTTTGCTGGTTCATCCGCCATCTTGTCTCTGATTGGTTATAATTATGCAGTTGACCTAATGTAATATAGAATAGTTATGATGTCAGCTACCATTGCCTATCGGAAGCAATTTTGTTACATGTCTCGTGGGAAAATTCCTGTGGACCTCTTTTCGCTTTGAACAGATGAAAGAAAGCATTTGGTTAGACAATAGGGTGTCTAAGTGGGCATGTATACTGAAGCCCAGTAAAAGCTTTTTGCGAACTGAAGCCTTAAAAAAGGTCGGGCGTGCCCCTTTAAATTGTGAATGAAACAAATACATACTTTTTTTTGAGCTTTTAAAATAGTAATCAACGAACGCTTCCTGTTTTCGCTGTTAAGTTGGAGTACATCATTTTCGCATTTTACAATAGAAACATACAGCCCATGAACTATGTTGCATATAAATAGCTTCCGGTTGTCAGCAGAAGGCTAGTAGTCCACTTTGTCAGTTTGAAAGAAGTTTGGAGAGAGAGCGCGAAGCTCGAATAAATTTGGTTTCCATCATATTTCCAAATGTTATGTTGGACGAATTTACACTTTCGCATCTTTACCACCTCACAAAAACATGCAAATGCATGAATGCAAATATTCATTTTTTTCTTATATAAAATTATGATTTAAATCTTTATTTACAAGAAAACACAGAAAAATTAACATCTAGATGTATTTGATTTTTTTGTGGTCAATGTCACACTTTTGGTACACAGCATTAGAGAGTGACCCATATGTTACAGTCAATCCATGAATTCATGAATTTCCTAAACTGTTTAGGAAATATGTAAATTGTCTATGACCTCCAGTCAATACACGAAATGACTAATATTTTCAGGAATTTCCTTAAATTACACATCAGGAATTACATGAATTGCCTGAACTATAAATAGCAAATGCAGGTTCAGAAATAAACATGCTATTTTGCCATTGTTTACGTTTGTGGTTGTGTTATTCTTTTTAGGGCATGTGTGTGTTAATCATAGCAAAGATCCAATGTTCAGTTGAGTTATTTTAGATCAGAATCACGTACCTTTTTAGTATGATTCGTTTTCTTTTGCATGGATTGGTTGGTTGGTTGTACATTGGTTAATGTCCTGATAGCAACAAGAGTTTCTCAGGACGTGCCTGCACTGCTTGTGCAAAAAAACGTAAACAGAATATTGAATGTATGTCGCCAGCCGGTCTAATACGCTAAATAAACCTAAGACCATTTAGCAACACACATCCAATATCAAGAGCTACAGGCAGCGCAGACAGTAGGGAGAGTTTAAAAAAGGAAAATACAGGTGAATGGACCAAGAGTAGACAGAAACACATGCCCCAGAATACAGATGAAAACCCACTCTGTGGGGCTGACCAGGGTGACCCTGGGAACTAAAAAGTAGTTAACCCCACCCATGTTCTTTTGCATGGAGAATTGCAATAGATTTTTGTTGTGTAGCTAGAACTTCGCTAACTTGTTGCAAGTCCGACCTAGATTAGGCCGGAGCCTACCCGGCACCGGCCTCCACGTGGCATGGGTGGGTAGTCCACTCGGTCCCTGACTGAGTGGGCTAGCAGACGGGTGCCATCTTTGTCCAGGATTAGGACTTGATGTCAGCAGATATGTTGTTCAGTCTTTTTCACTGGTCCGGTTTTTAAGGAGCTGTGCTTACCCAGGTCTTACCATGTTGGATTGGTCCTTAAAAATACGCGTGAGCTTTTGGTCCTTTGGATCCCAAGTGTTTGCTGTGCTTGGAGACCCGTGTCGGGGGAGAAAAGGATCCTGGTGGCTGAAACACTCCACTTTGGCCTTGACTTCTGCCTAAACGGGAGGCTAGTCGTACCGGCCTAGTCAATCGGCTCTTGTCACGTCGAGCCCTATCCCCCTGTTGACATGCGGGTTGTTATGCGGAGCACCATGCTATAGCCTCTGATGCTGATTAGGTGCTTTACGCCAGTATTCCCCTGTATTCAGCAGTGTGATAGAAGGCGGTGGCTCAAACGGTTCAATCGGGCTTACCCCCTTGAGTATATCTTTCGGGCAGTCTCCATTGTGCGTCGGCTGGAGACCCGCCGACAATTGCACTTTCCCTTGTTGGGCTCGGTGGCGGGCGGGGACCCCCGGGGGATGAATATCTATCATACTATAATATGGAAAATATCAAAAAAACAAAACTAGCACCAAAGCGGCACATAGCCGCCGACATTGTCATTGAGAACGATAGTGACTCTGACTGTGAGGAAGCGACACCTCAGGCGTCGGCCGCCTGGCCTCGCTTTCTCATTATCCACAGCAAAGTTAAAGAGAAGCCTGTTTCAAAGCTGCACCCTTTCCTGGTAGGGGAGACCCTCAGGAGCCGTGTTGGCAGGCCTGAGGCCCAGCGCCTCAGGTCTGGTGACTTGTTGGTAGAGTGCCGTACCCGGGCACACTCCAATGGGCTACTGAGGCTCTCATCCATCGGAGACACTCCAGTGGAGGTCACTCCCCACAAAACAATGAATTCCTCTAGAGGAGTGATTAAAGATCAAGCATTGGCTGAACTGTCTGAAGATGAACTTGTACGGAACCTTAAGTCACAGGGGGTGACCTACGTCAGGCGCTTCATTTCCAAACGAGGTGGTAGGGAGATCCGTCTCCCTACCATCATCCTGACGTTTGGCACCCCCACAGCTCCTACTACCATCTGGGGAGGTTACTACTCCCTAAAAGTGAAAAAGTACGTCCCTCTCCCCCTCCGGTGCTTTAAGTGCCAAAAGTATGGCCATGGGCAGAAGACATGCCGCCAGGCGGAGGCTCTATGCGCCCGTTGCACTAAGCCCGGACACTCTGCTGAGTCCTGCACAGCCATCCCCCTGTGTGTGAATTGCCAGGGGGCGCATATGGCTTCGGACAAGAAGTGCCCTCGTTGGATCTCCGAGTGCAGGATTCAGCAGGTGCGTGTGGAGAAGGGGCTGTCCTTCGCGGACGCAAAAAAACTGGTTGACGGTCCTGGTGCAGCTGAGGCGGCGCCAAACTCAAATAACAACTTTGTGTATACTTTCAGTGCTGCGGTGGCAGGCAAGCGCCCCACCAAAGACTTCTCTTGTCAAACCCCAACTTCATGGTTGGGGGCGGAGCCTCGGATCCTCTCGCCCCTGGAGAGTAACCCTCCTCCGGTGGTGACGAGGAGCCAGGGAACGCAGAGGGCGGACGCTACCGGTCCGGTGGCACCGCCTTCTGCTGCCCCTAAGCCTCAGCCCCCACCCAAACCTGCTAGTTTGTCAACACCAAAGGTTTCTGGCTCTGGTCAGCCTTCTAAGGCCGCTAACTCTAGCGGCAGGACCGCTGCCCAGGACCAGAAGTCTAAGAAATCTATGGGACCGCCGTACGCACGGGCCCAGAAGGGGAACACTGATGTCCCCCTTCAAAACAAATATGCTGCATTGGAGGAGCAGATGGAGGGAGTGGAAGTTGCCGATGCTGCGGCAGCTCCACCCCCTTCATCTCCTAAGAACCAGAGGAGGCCCGGGAGCCGGCCCCCCTCTGTTTCTCCGACTCCTTCCAAGGCAAAGGAAAAAGGGGGGAAAAACTCCGCACCCCCAGATAAGACATAATCATGGACTCTCTGCTTCAGTGGAATTGTCGTGGTTTTCAAGCTAACTTTGAGGAATTACGTCTTTTAGTCAAGTGCTATAACCCCTCAGTAATATCTCTTCAGGAGACTTACCTAAAAACTTCTGACCCTGTGTCCTTTAATGCCCCACCCGGGTCTGCCCTGGGGGACTTGGGTGGGGTTAGGTATTTTTTAGTTCCCAGGGTCACCCTGGTCAGCCCCACAGGGTGGGTTTTTCTCTCTATTCTGGGGCATGTGTTTCTGTCTACCCTTTGTCCATTCACCTGTATTTGCCTTTTTAAAACTCTCCCTACTGTCTGCACTGCCTGTAGCTCTTGATATTGGATGTGTGTTGCTAAATGGTCTTAGCTTTATTTAGGCCCCATGTGTTAGGTTTATTTAATGTATTTGACCGGCTGGCGACATACATTCAATGTTCTGTTTAGTTTTTTTTTTCACAAGCAGTGCAGGCACGTCCTGAGAAAGCCTTGTTGCTGTCGGGACGTTAAGCAATGTACAATCAATGTGTCCTTTAATGGTTTTAACGTTATACATAAAGGCTCTGATTCGGAGAGGCGCTCGGGTGGAGTGGCTCTTCTCATTAGTAGCCAAATTTTATGTAGCCCCGTTAGCATCGACACCTGTCTCTTCAGGCTGTCGCAGCTCGGGTTACCTTGAAGAAGACCATAACCATATGCAGTATTTACCTGCCACCATCCCTGCGGGTCTGTAGTAATGATTTTTTAAATTTAGTTGATCAACTGCCCCCTCCCTTCATTCTCATGGGGGATTTTAACGGTCACGCTCACCTTTGGGGTAGTGATCACTATGATGGCAGAGGTCAGATGTTAGAAGATGTTTTTTCTCAACTTAACCTATGTGTCTTTAACGATGGTTCACCTACATACTCTAACCCAGGTTCAGGATCTAGTTCTGTTCTAAACCTCACTGTGTGTGATCCTTCTCTCATGCTGGACTTTGAATGGAAGGTTCACGATGACCTGTGTGGTAGTGACCACTTCCCAGTAGTCCTGTCATCGGTCAGCTGTGGGGAGGATCCGCCGGTGGGGCGCCGGAATCTTAAGAAAGCTAACTGGCCTCTGTTCGCCTCCCTCTGTCAGTCTCGTATTACAGAGGAGGTGGTCATGTCATCTGAAGAACCTATTTCTTCTTTTACTACTATTTTGTTGGACGTAGCGGGTGAAACCATCCCTAAAACTTCCGCATCAGTCCCTCGAAAGCCGAGAGTACCATGGTTCAACGAAGAGTGCCGCAAGGCCCAAATAGCGCGCAAATCTGCTCAGCGACGTGCTTTCCGTAATCCGTCGCAAGTAAATATTTTAACCTTTAAAAGACAGAGGGCGAAAGCCCGTTACATTTTTAAACGTGAACGCCGTGCTTCCTGGAGACGCTTCGTCTCATCTTTAACTTTTCGGACTCCGTCCCAGAAAGTATGGAAGGCTGTTTGGAGAATTGGGGGCAGAGGTGGCTCGGCTTCTGTTGGCCATCTTAGAGATGGTGCCAGTTTGGTTACAGATAAAAAAGCTGTGGCCAATTTGCTTGCCTCCACCATTGCCCATAATTCTTCAACGGAGCATTATTCACCTTTCTTCCAGAGAGAGAAGGAGAAGCGAGAGTCTCGTATTTGTGATTTTAAGTCCGATAACTCAGAAGACTATAATGTCCCGTTTACATTATCAGAATTGCAGCAAGCCTTGCAGAAATGTAATGACTCTGCTGCTGGCCTAGATACCGTCCACTATCAATTCCTAACGCATCTGCCTGAGAGGTCACTCCTTGTACTTCTCAAGGCCTTTAACCATATCTGGAGAACTGGTCATTTTCCGCCGTCTTGGCGCCAGGCTGTGGTTGTACCGATCCCCAAGCCGGGTAAGGATCCTTCCGACCCGGGCAGCTACCGGCCTATCGCTTTGACATCATGTTTATGTAAAACTATGGAGCGCCTGGTCAACGCCCGCCTGGTGTGGCATCTTGAGTCACAGGGTCTCCTCACAGACCTCCAGTGCGGTTTCCGGCGCTTCCGTAGCACAACTGACCATTTAGTCCGCTTTGAATCATTTATTCGAGATTCTTTTGTCAACAAGCAGCATGTCTATGCAATTTTCTTCGATCTTGAGAAGGCGTATGACACTACCTGGGTCCCCCACCCGGGTCTGCCCTGGGGGACCTGGGTGGGGTTAGGTACTTTTTAGTTCCCAGGGTCACCCTGGTCAGCCCCACAGGGTGAGTTTTTCTCTCTATTCTGGGGCATGTGTTTCTGTCTACCCTTTGTCCATTCACCTGTATTTGCCTTTTTAAAACTCTCCCTACTGTCTGCACTGCCTGTAGCTCTTGATATTGGATGTGTGTTGCTAAATGGTCTTAGCTTTATTTAGGCCCCATGTGTTAGGTTTATTTAACGTATTTGACCGGATGGCGACATACATTCAATGTTCTGTTTATTTTTTTTTTCACAAGCAGTGCAGGCACGTCCTGAGAACGCCTTGTTGCTGTCGGGACGTTAAGCAATGTACAATCAATCAATCAATCACTACCTGGAAGTATGGCATAATGTCTGACTTGTTGGACATGGGTTTTAAAGGGCACCTGCCCGTTTTTATTCACAATTTTTTGACTAACCGGTCGTTCCATGTCCGTGTGGGCTCCACCCTCTCCGACTCCTTTGAACAGGAGATGGGTGTCCCACAGGGCAGCATTCTATCTCCTGTTTTATTTAGTATTAAAATTAATAACATTGTAAAGGCCGTCAAGGATGATTCTGAATGCTCTTTGTTTGTTGACGACTTTGCTTTGTGCGCACATGGTCGAGGACTTGCGTCCCTTGAGAGGCGCTTGCAGCTGTGCGTTGATCGCATCCAGCGGTGGGTGTCTCTCAATGGATTCAAGTTCTCGCCCTCCAAGACTGTTTGTGTGCATTTTACTAACCAGACGAAATTTTTTCCAGAACCTAGCCTGAGCATTGCTGGAGTGCCAATTAAGGTGGCTGAGGAGGCAAAGTTTCTGGGGGTCATTTTTGACAAAAGACTTACCTTCCGCAACCGTATTAATTACCTTAGAACCTCTTGTCAGAAGGCTCTCGACATTCTTGGTGTCGCCGGTCGTACTGACTGGGGTGCGGACCGTACTGTCTTACTTCGTCTGTACCGGGCCCTTGTTCGGTCCAAACTGGATTACGGCTCTGTGGTGTATGGCTCAGCTTCCAAGTCTGTGCTACAGCGTCTGAACACAATTCACCATCAGGGTCTGCGGATATGTCTTGGGGCCTTCAGGACGTCTCCAGTTCCTAGTCTGTATGCCGAGACAGGGGAGCCTTCTCTCAAGCTCCGCCGCATCCGCCTCATGCTCAGCTACGTTCTGAAACTGAAGGCCCATCCAGACAATCCTGCCTATGATTGTGTTTTTAAACCATCGTTTGCAGAGATTTACGATACCCATCCGGGAGCTGTCCATCCACTTTCTTTCCGTGTCCGACCTCATCTGCAGGCAGCCAGATTGGACCTGGACAGAGTTTCGGAATCCCTGCAACACATCACTCTACCTTGGCTCTTACCAGTTCCTGACATCTTGCTGGACTTGACTGCGCACAAGAAAGACTCTACTCCACCAGCCATATACCAACAGAGCCTCAATGAACTGCTTTCAATTTTTCCTGGCTATTGTCGCATCTATACCGATGGGTCAAAGTCTGAGGATGGGAGAGTGGCTGCGGCCGCAGTGTCCTCTCGCCATCCTAGACGCCAATTTAAGCACCGCCTCCCAGACCACTCATCTGTATTTAGTGCGGAACTGCAGGCGGTTCTGCTGGCACTCAGGCATGCTTATCGATCTAGAGAAAGGAACTTCCTGATTCTGTCTGACTCTCTTTCTGCCCTGCAGGCCCTTCAGGGCACGGGAAATGACCACCCACTGCTGGTGCAGATCAGAGAGCTCCACGTGGACTTGATGAAGGAATATTATGATATCATTTTTATTTGGGTGCCAGGGCATGTGGGCATCGAAGGCAACAGGATCGCATATTCTGCTGCCAACGATGCCCGCAATGACCCTGTCCCTGACACACAGACTGTTTATAGTGATTTTAGACATGTGACTAGTGCGTACATAGCCCGTGAGTGGCAGTCCGAGTGGGACAAAGAGGAAGCTAACAAGCTGCATGAAGCCCTTCCTAAGTTGTCCGACGGTCTACCTTATCGCTGCGGCAGCCGCCGTGAGGAGACTGTCCTGGCTCAGCTCCACATCGGCCACACGTATGTTACGCACTCTTATTTACTTAAACAGGAGGAGCGTCCATGGTGTTATGCCTGCGACGAGCAGTACTCTGTTCAACACTTTTTGTTGTCTTGTGCTGATCTAATCGACACAAGGTATAAACATTTCACAGCAGACTCCTTGAAGGTTTTGTTCCGGGATGTGCCCCCGGACAAGATCTTCAGTTTTCTGAGAGAGTGCCATATTTTTAATAAGATTTGAGCGTTTATAGATTATGATGTTTCTATTATTTTGACCTTTTTGAGAGTCTTCCAACGTTTTCTTTAAAGACCTGTGCGACATTTTAGCCTGACATATTTTTTAAGGTATATTTACATCATGTCTTAAGACCTTTCTTTTAGTCTGGCTGACCAGATTTTTACCCTTCCCGCCGTGAGATGGCCTTAGTTGCCTGCTCGGCGTTAAACCCAAATAACTAACTAACTAGATTAGGCCGGAAGGTTCTGGAAAAGGCGCGGTTGGTCTAGTGACCTCAGATATGACTCAAAGTTTTGTAGTACACATGTTGGCTACATTTTGCAACTTTTATGGAATGCGCCTAGATGTTAGTGGAAGACTGTAGATAGATCTAGAGTGTTCTCTTTAATGAATATTAATGAGTTTTGGTTATGTTTTCTGTTCTTATTGGTTCCCCCACCCGGGTCTGCCCTGGGAAACTTGGGTGGGGTTAACTACTTTTTAGTTCCCAGGGTCACCCTGGTCAGCCCCACAGGGTGGGTTTTCCTCTTTTTTCTGGGGCATGTGTTTCTGTCTACCCTTTGTCCATTCACCTGTATTTGCCTTTTTAAAAGTCTCCCTACTGTCTGCACTGCCTGTAGCTCTTGATATTGGATGTGTGTTGCTAAATGGTCTTAGCTTTATTTAGGCCCCATTTGTTAGGTTTATTTAACGTATTGGACCGGCTGGCGACATACATTCAATGTTCTGTTTAGTTTTTTTCACAAGCAGTGCAGGCACGTCCTGAGAAAGTCTTGTTGCTGTTGGGACGTTAAGCAATGTACAATCAATCAATGTTCTGATTGGTTGAGTTTTGTAATTTGCCAGATTGTTCTGGAAATCTGTAATAGTATAAAAGAGGGTGTTAGGAAATATGTGCCTGCATTGTATGGGAGACACAAGTACTGTTGGAACTGTTACAGTGTGGTCTACAACCTTGTACCATGTGTGACGAGTTGCAACTAAGGTTTCTTTCCAAGAACCCTATGTGAATGTGTCTGGTATGTTGCATTATACTACGACTACCACGTAACTGCCATTTCCTTGATTTGCTTGCAATAAAAACGGCAGATCTGTTATAATAAGTATGTTTTGTCTTGATTTGTTGTTTTGCATAGTTATTTATAATATTGAAAGTAACTTTGGTTAATTTAAAGTAAAACTGAAATAAAAATGTATGAAACACACACACACACACACACACACACACACACACACACACACACACACACACACACACAGAGAAAGAGTGAGAGATAAATGATAAAACTGATTTAATATTTATTTGATAATTGAAATTAAGTAAAAGAATAGTAAAAATAAAGACATTTATTTGAAGCAAAAATAAGACTTAAAATTGTTTTTTAAAAAAGAAGTTTAAAACTAACCACTAGAAGAAAAAAAAAGTGGCTGCGTTTTGGCTGTACTCTTGCTTAATTTTTGCTTCTTTTCTGTGAGTTATGCAAATTAGAAGCACCTTACCAGCCAAACCTCGCGCTGGGACCACATGGCGTTGAGGCGCGTCCCCTGGGTGGTGGACAGGGGGTCCCTTGCGAGAGGGGTGCACCGAATGAATAAGGTGCCGTGAACCAAGGGAAGGTGACCCCGACAGAAAACCCCTGGTCCTCCTAGTAAGGGGGTTGGGCGTGGGGGTAGCTTCCCCACCTTGCAAAAAAGGAAATAGCTACAAAAATGCCGACGAAAAGACAAACAGTAATTCCTTTCCTGGAGGAGGAAGGTTCTTCTACCAGAAGATTTATCACGTCCTGTGGTGAAAGCCGGAAGTCTTCGGAAGCCACAGGACCGAGCCGCCTCTCTCTATCCAGGGACACAACCATGGGCACATGGAACGTCAAGACCATGTACCAGAGCGGCAAGGCCGCCCAGATAGCAGCGGAAATGCAAAAGTACAACCTTTCCCTGCTAGGTATCAGTGAAGCCAGATGGACGCAGTCTGGCCAGAAAAGGCTGTTAAGTGGGGAGATGATTCTGTATTCAGGTCATGAAGAGGAGAATGCCCCCCATACAGAAGGAGTAGCACTCATGCTGTCACCAGTGGCACAGAGAGCGCTGATGGGCTGGGAACCTCTTGGGCCAAGAATTATAACAGCAGCCTTTAGAACCAAGAAAAAGCTCAAGCTGAACGTCATCCAGTGTTATGCGCCAGCGGAGTCTCTGAAAGCAGACCTAGAGACATCAGTGGAGATGCTGTACCCAGTGTTTGGAAAGATCTGTGAAGAGGAGGTGATGCCGGATGACTGGAAGGAGGGGTACCTAATCAAGCTTCCCAAGAAAGGCGACCTCAGCAAGTGTTCCAACTACAGAGGAATCACCTTGCTGTCAGTACCAGGAAAGGTCTTCAACAGGATCATCCTGGAGAGAATGAAGAGCTCCGTTGACCCCTAGCTGAGAGACCAGCAAGCAGGATTCAGGAAAAACCGATCATGTACAGACCAGATCGCCACTCTCCGCATCATCGTGGAACAGTCTCTGGAGTGGAGCTCCCCGCTGTACGTCAACTGTGTGGATTACGAGAAAGCATTTGACAGCGTGGACCGAGAGACTCTGTGGAAACTCCTACAACACTACGGTGTACCCACAAAGCTCGTCCGCCTGATCAAGAGCAGCTACGATGGCATGACATGTCGCGTGATCCACGAAGGGCAGTTCACCAGGGAGCTCCAGGTCAGAACTGGTGTCAGGCAGGGGTGTCTGCTGTCTCCGTTCCTCTTCCTACTGTCCATAGACTGGGTCATGAAGATGACCACAGAGCACAGACGAAGTGGAATACAGTGGACACTGTGGACACAGCTTGACGTCCTCGATTTTGCAGACGACTTGGCATTACTGTCCCACACTCATCAAGAAATGCAGGACAAGACCACGAGGCTTGCTGACATCTTGTCCCAAGTGGGCCTCACCATTCACAAACAGAAAACAAAGACAATGAGGCTGAACGCAACCAGGGAAGAACCAGTCTTGCTTGCTGGCACCCCGTTGGAGGAACCTATCTCGGGAGCATCATAGACAAAAAAGGCGGCACTGATGCAGATGTCAGAGCACGAATCGGTAAAGCCAGAGCAGCCTTTCTCCAGTTGAAAAAAGTGTGGAGTTCCAGAGAGCTGTCACAACACACCAAAGTCTGGATTTTCAACTCAAACGTAAAAGCAGTTCTCCTATATGGAGCAGAGACTTGGAGATTGACAAAAACCACTGTCAACAGAGTACAGATCTTTATAAACGGTTGCCTTAGAATAATTTTGAAAATCCACTGGCCAGAGAAGATCAGCAACGTCAGACTCTGGGAGAGAACAGAGCAGATAACAGCAGAGAATGAAATTGGGCGAAGAAGATGGGGATGGATTGGTCACAGTCTGAGAAAGCCAGCTTCCAGTATCACTAGGCAGGCATTGTCATGGAACCCCCAGGGAAAGAGGAAAAGAGGTAGGCCGAGAAACTCCTGGCGTCGAGACCTCCAAGCAGACATCAAGAGACTGGGAACCACCTGGAGTAAAATCGAAGGAGAAGCACAGGACAGGAGTCGCTGGAGGTCTCTCGTCGACGGCCTATACCCGGGTAGGGGTGACAGGCGTAAGTAAATAAGTATCAGCCAAACAAAAGGCATAACATACAGTACAGCCAAAATGAAGCCTATAGTTCATAGTTGATATTCTTAAGATGGCGCCAGTTTATGGCGACACGATGTCCGGTGTGCTTGTGGTTGGGATGCTTGTGTTGGCGTTTCTACTGGAGGAGGCATTCAGTTTTCGCCAAAGGTATGACCGTAATGTGCTCCTCAACATCAGAGATTCGCTGAATGAATGTGACTTAAGGATGTAAACTTTCAAATTTCAAACTGGGTCACAGCATCTCACTCTGACACAGATCGTGGCCGGCACGTGCGGAAACGGGGTCGTAGGAGCGGAGCTCATGTGAGACTTTGCCGTCGCAATTTACATCCCCCGCTACCCGCCATGTTTCTTTCAAACGTTCGATCTCTGCGAAATAAATCTGACGAACTATTGTGCCATCTACAGACTAAACGAGATAATAATAATAATAATACCGTTATTATATAGGCGCTTTTTCTCAATTTTTGGGGAAATCGACTCAAAGCGCCGCGAACTGAAAACCAACACGCACACTCACGTAACAGACATGGATTTACACCATTTAAGACAAACACAGTACAAGACAGACGAAGGGCCAGTTCAGCTAATGAAGTTACAGAGATTTTTGATCGCTTGTATTTGAAATTTGTAAAGTGGCCAGAAACCGGTACCAAAGTGTGGGGGGGGGGGGGGGATTTCAAGGACTGCTCTTTATTTTGCTTTACTGAAACGTGGCTCGATTCGACGGTTCCCGACTCTGCTGTTCAGCCACCTGGCTTTTCCATCTTCTGTGGCGATCGCTCTAAAGACTCTACTGGTAAATCTCGTGGAGGGGGTGTGTGTTTTCTGGTCAACGATCGCTGGGCTACAGACGTGCAGGTATTGTCAAAAACATGTAGTGTTGCCCTAGAAACACTGACTATTGCCTGCCGCCCATTTTACCTGCCGAGGGAGTTCTCACATGTCATTTTGACTGCCGTGTACATCCCACCACAAGCGAACACGGAAGCCGCGATAGCGCAGCTGTGTGATGTTGTTACACAGGCAGAAAACTCAAACCCGGATTCTTTTGTTGTTGTCGCTAGTGATTTCAGTAAAGCTAATCTTAGCAAAGAGATGCCTAAGTTTGTACAGCAAGTATCGTGTGCCACTAGAGACGGTAAAATTTTAGATCACTGTTACTCAACCATGAAAGGCCCTTACCTTCCATCGCCCGTGCTCCACTCGGACAGTCAGACCATGCCATGATTTATCTTGTGCCAGCATACAAGCAACAACTAAAAAGTGCAAAATCAAAAGTAAAATCAATCAAACAATGGTCACCTGAGGCAGCTGAAACACTCCGTGGCTGTCTAGAGTGCACTGACTGGGATGTGTTTAAGGAGGTAACATCAGACATTCACGAGTACACAGAGGCTGTCACTGACTACATTGCCTTCTGTGAAAGCCTCTGTATTCCCACCAAGACCTGCAAGAGTTTTCCTAATGACAAGCCATGGTTTACAGTAGACATTAAACACAAACTCCAGGAAAAACATGACGCATACAAAGACAATGACAGAGAAAGGTACAAACAAGCCAGGTATGCAGTACTAAAAGCAATTAAGACTGCCAAGCGCAACTTCAGAGACGGACTAGAACAGAAAATCGCAGCTAGTAACCCTAGAGACATCTGGCAAGGCCTCAAAGACATTACAAACTATAAACCAGCTTCCAAGACTGCTGATGTTACAGATGCGTCTCTCCCAGACACTCTGAATGACTTTTATAGTCGTTTTGACAAAAAGAATATGACCCCACCTCCTTCTGTGGAGAGGAGTCATACTGAGAACCCACCTTTCATTATTCTAGACGCCGATGTCAGGTGCATGTTTCAGCATCTAGACAGCGGGAAGGCTGCCGGTCCAGATAACATTTCTCCACACTTACTCAGAAACTGTGCGGACCAGCTCTCGGGCATCTTTACTGACATTTTCAACATGTCTCTCTCTCGGTGCACTGTTACTCAGTGTTTCAAAAGGTCCACCATCATTCCTGTTCTGAAAAAATCCAAAGTGTCCTCCCTAAATGACTACAGACCGGTCGCTCTGACCTCAGTTGTCATGAAGACGTTTGAGCGCCTGGTCCTCCGGTTTCTGATAACATTTACCGACCCTCTGCTGGATTGTTTTCAATTCGCGTATCGCGAAAAACGTTCCGTGGAGGATGCGGTGTCACTTGGTTTGTTTTATGTTTTACAACACCTTGAAATCCCAAACACCTATGCCAGAATTTTATTTGTTGATTACAGTTCTGCTTTTAACACCATTATTCCATCCAAATTGTACCAGAAGATCCAGCAAATCGGAGTTCCAGAGGCATTGTGCCTCTGGACCCTCGATTTCCTGTTGATGAGACCACAGGTCGTTAAAATTGGTGGAAATGTGTCATCCACCCTCACTTTATTCGCGGGCATGCCTCAGGGGTGCGTACTTTCCCCTATGCTCTACTCCATGTTTACTTATGACTGTGCTTCATGCCATGCCAGTACTAAAGTTCTGAAATTTGCAGATGACACCACAGTGGAAGGGTGCATTACAAACTCAGACGAATGATGTGGAGAGTGGCGATCTGGTCTGTACGTGATCAGTTTTTCCTGAATCCTGCTTGCTGGTCTCTCGGCTGGGGGTCGACGGAGATCTTCATTCTCTCCAGGATGATCCTGTTGAAGACCTTTCCTGGAACTGACAGCAAGGTGGTTGGAACACTTGCTGAGATCACCTTTCTTGGGAAGCTTGATTAGGTACCCCTCCTTCCAGTCAGCCGGCATCACCTCCTCTTCCCAGATCTTTCCAAACAGTGGGTACAGCAGCTCTACTGTTGTCTCTAGGTCTGCTTTCAGAGCATCTGCTGGGATGCCATCTGGCCCTGCTGCTTTGCTGTTCTTCAAAAATGCCACTGCTC
The DNA here is from genome assembly GCA_036245525.1 of Semisulcospira habei. Lineage (NCBI taxonomy): Eukaryota > Metazoa > Mollusca > Gastropoda > Semisulcospiridae > Semisulcospira > Semisulcospira habei. The sequence continues at coordinate 182,611,966 of BTPG01000001.1, forward strand.
TTCTGATCTCTTCCCGGCTGGGTCTGTCACAGCTGATGGGTAGGTCAGTCTCTGCTGGCTGCATGTCTGGAGGGTCAGGTGGGGTGAGTCTGTTCAGTAACTCTTCAAAATACTCAGCACATCTGTCGAGTTGGTCTGCTCTGTCTGCAATAGGCTTGCCTTCTTTGTCTTTTATTGGTCTTTCTGTATGGCCATAACTTGCCCGACAATCTTCTGGTAATGTCGTAGAGCTGTTTCATATTGCCGCCGCCTGCTGACTTTTCTGCCTCTGCTGCCAGGCTGTCTGTGTAGGCCCTCTTTTCTGCCCTGATACTCCTCTTCACCTCTCGGTTGGCTTCCGAGTATTTCTCCTGTGCCCTTGCTTTGGCTGCTCTCGTGCGACTGTTGTTGACAACTGCTTTCTTCTGCTTCCTCACTTCTATCTTCTTCAAGGTCTGTGCCAACAGCCAGTCCTTGTGATGGTGTTTCCTGAACCCTACAGTGTCTTTGCAGGTTGAGTTCAGCACCTCTCTAACTGCCTTCCACTGCTGCTCTGTGGTGACCGCCTCCTCTTCATTTACTAGCTCCTGTAGCACTTGAAACCAGTTGGACAGCACCAGTTTGAACTCTTTTCCCACTCCAGTCTCTCTCAGGAGGCCTACATTATAGCGCTGTCTTCTTGTTGTCTCTGTGCGGCTTTTCTTTAACTTGAGCTTTATTCTTAAGGTAAGCAGATGGTGGTGTGAGGCGACATCTGCTCCCCTCCTCACTCGAACATATTGAAGGGATCTTCTAAATTTTTTGCTAATGCAGATATGGTCTATTTGGTTCTCTTTAGTATGATCAGGTGAGACCCAAGTTGCTTTGTGCATTCTTCTGTGTGGGAAGATGCTGCCTCAAATGACAAGTCTGTTGAGAGCACAAAAGTCTACAAACCTCTCCCCGTTCTCACTCATCTCCCCTAGTCCCTGTTCCCCCATCACCTCTTCGTATCTGGTGTTGTCCTCCCCTATTTTGGCATTAAAATCGCCCATGACGATGGTGATGTCTCGCTCAGCACATTTATCCACAGCACTCTGGAGTCGGTTGTAAAACTCTTGTTTCTCTTCCTCGTCGCTGTCATTAGTGGGCGCATAACACTGGATGACGTTGAGCTTAATCTTCTTCCTGGTTCTAAAGGCTGCTGAGATAATTCTTGGCCCAAGAGGTTCCCAGCCCATCAGTGCCCTCTGTGCCACTGGTGACAGCATGAATGGGGGGCATTTATTCTCCTCTTCATGACCTGAATACAGAATCTTAACAGCCTTTTCTGCCCAGACTGCTTCCATCTGGCTTCACTGATACCTAGCAGGGAAAGGTTGTACTTTTGCATTTCCGCTGCTATCTGGGCGGCCTTGCCGCTCTGGTACATGGTCTTGACATTCCATGTGCCCATGATTGTGCCCCTGGATAGAGAGAGGCGGCTCGGTCCTGTGGCTTCCGAAGACTTCCGGCTTTCACCACACGACGTCATAAATCTTCTGGTAGAAGAACCTTCCTCTTCCAGGAAAGGAATTGCTGTTTGTCTATTTGTCGGCGTTTCTATAGCTATTTTATTTTTTGCAGGGTGGAGAAGTTACCCCTACACCCAACCCCCTTACTAGAAGGACCAGGGGTTTTCTGTCAGGGTCTCCTTTCCTTAGACCATGTTGGTTCACGGCACCTTATTTCATTCGGTGCACCCCTCTCGCGAGGGACCCCCTATCCACCCCCCAGGGGACGCGCCTCAGCGCCATATGGTCCCAGCGCGAGGGTGACAGGATTAGGGGATTAGCAATAACCTTTGACACCCAGGCCAGTCGATTGCTCACCCCGGTGGGGGGGGGGGGGGGGGGGGGGGGCGGGGGGAGACAGCGCAGTTGATTTCTCACTTTCTGATCACAGTTGGCGTGTACACAGGCGTAGACTTAGATAACTGCCACGTATGAGGATGCAATACCATTCGTATCACACAAAAAGAGGTAATGCTTTTCATAAGCCCCTGTGACTAAAGGGGCACATGAAACTCTATGCCTGGCTGAGGAACTGAGTTGGGCCCCAGTTCAGCAAAGATTGGACACTTTTCCACCGCTGTGGTTGACCAGCAGTCAGTGGCTTATTGCCAGATGGCTGCTTCAGTCTGAGGATGCAATGAGGATTGTATCGCACAGCAAGAGGTACTGATTTACATGAGCCCCTGTGAGTGCGGGGCACATGGCACTCTATGTCTGGGTGAAGTACTGTGACAGGTGCAGGTAAGAAGTGCCAAGTGAGGATATTTGACTATAGGCCCATGAACACACTAGGCTCACCCACCGATCCTGTGAGATAATTGTAAAATACACCTACAAGAAAAGAAGAACCATCTAATAGTAAAACACAACTTCCACAAATAACCCTCAAAAAAAAAAAAATTGTTTCGGGGGGGGGGGGGGGGGGGGGGGGGGAGGGGGAGGGGGGGGGGCCTGGCCTGGTTTTACAGTCCACTAACACCCATCCTTATACAATTGTGCATGTCTTTGGTGGGTGTTCTGTGGTTTTGTGTGTGTATGTGGGGTGGGGTTGGGAGCAGGCGGTATGGCACCTATTACCATGTATGTGTATGTTCTCATGTTGTATGCTGATGCGTATGTACAAAACATAATTACAAACAAACAAAAAATAATACAAAATAATTTAAATAAATAGTTATTTGGGTTTAACGCTGAGCAGGCGACTAAGGCCATCGCATGGTGGTTAAATAAATAATAATAAAAAATAATAATAATTACGGTATTTATAATGCGCTTATCTTATAATAATTATAATTCTAAGCGCGCACTCACAACTTGCGCACGCATGCGCACGCTTTAGACAACGACTCACGTACCACAAATAGTGAAACACATTACGACAGTCTGCTTAGGGTGGGGAGTGTGGTGGTATAGTGCTAGAACTGTTGAAAGAGGTGAGTTTTGAGGGCGGACTGGAAGGAGGAGAGAGAGTGTTTCTGATGGAGAGGGAGTGGGAGAGTGTTCCAGGTGGATGGACCATATACTGAGAAGGAGCGGGTACCGAAAGTGCTGAGTTTGGTGTGGGGGATGTGGAGGCAGAGAGGGTCGGAGGTGGAGCAGAGGGAGCGGGGAGGAGTGTAGGGGTGAAGTAAGTTGTTCAGGGATTTGTAGCAGAGAGACAGAATCTTGTATTGGATCCGTTGGGGGATGGGAAGCCAGTGAAGGAGTTTGAGCAGGGGAGTGATGTGGTCTGATTTTTACTTTTTGAGGACGAGGCAGGCAGCATTGTTCTGGACGCGCTGGAGAGTGAAAGTGGTGGAGTGAGGGAGGCCGGAGAGGAGAGAGTTGCAGTAGTTGATGCGAGATAGGATGAGAGAGACAGCAAGTTTGGTGGCAGCTTCGGTAGTGAGGTATTTTCTGATCTGACTGATGCGGCGGAGGTGGAAGTAGCATGCCTGGGCCGTGGCGGAGACGAAGCTGGTCATGAAAAGAGAGGAATCGAGGATAATGCCGAGGTTTTTGGCTGAGTCAGAGAGGGAGATGGGGGTGCTGTCGAGTTGAAGGTGGAGGGAGCTGTGAAAGTTTCTGGCGAGTGCCTACCAGCATGGCTTCCGTTTTGTCGTCATTCAGTTTAAGCTTGTTTTCTGTCATCCAGTTTTTCACGTCTTCGTAGCAGTCAGCCGTGCGAGTCAGTAGTGACTGAGTGTTGTCGAGTTTGTCTTTGTCTAGTAGTTGTGAGTCGTCAGCGTAGAGGTGGAGGTGTATGTGGTGAGACTGGATGATGTTGGACAGGGGAGAGGTGTAGAGTGTGAAAAGGACCGGGCTCAGGACGGACCCCTGTGGAACTACGCAGGAGAGCGTGACTGGGTTGGAGGAGACGCCGTTGATGGTGACGGACTGCTGTCTGTCGGAGAGGTAGGAGAGAAACCAGGAGTGAGCAGAGTCGGTGATGCCAAAGGAGTAGTGAAGGCGGTGGAGGAGGATAGAGTGGTCTATAGTGGCGAAGGCGGCAGAGAGGTCGGGTAGCGGAAGAAGGGAGATGTTGCCCGAGTCAGTGGAGAGAAGCAGGTCGTTTAAGATATGTAGAAGGGCTGTTTCAGTGCTGTGATGTTTGTAATAGGCAGACTGGAAGGGACTGAGGAGGTTGTTGTCGGCGAGGTGGAGGTTGAGTTGGTTGAGAACGACCTTCTCAAGAAGCTTGGACAGGAAAGAGAGATTGGAGATTGGGTGATAGTTTTTGAGTTCGTTTGGGTCGAGGTTGTGTTATTTTAGGGGAGGACGGACGATGGCCGACTTAAAGATATCAGGGACAGAGCCGTTCTCTAGAGATGTGTTGATGATGTCGGTAATGAATGGCAGAAGTTTTGGAAGGCCGTCCCGGTAGAGAGAAGCTGGGAGAGGGTCTAGTTCGCAGGTTTTGAGAGGCATGGACTTTATGGTCTTGAGGACTTCGTCCTGAGAGACGGGCCGAAAGGACGAGAGGGGGGTGCCTGAAAAGGGGCTGTCTGGAGGGCAAGGCGGAGAAGGCAGAGTGTCGAGTGTGTTGCTCAGAGTTTGGATTTTGTCGGAAAAATAGGTGGAAAAAGCGGACGGGAGTTCTTCTTTGCTATGTGTGTTGGGGAGAGGAGAGTCTATAAAAATGCCTAGGAGTGTGTTCATGGTAGCGTAGAGGGTTTTGGAAGAAGTGGATTCCTGGATTTTGTTTTGATGGTGTTTACGTTTGGAGTCGGAGATCATTCTTTGGATCTAGTTGTTTGGAAGATCTGTCTGTGAACGGTGAGGTCAGATGAGCGCCAGCGGCGTTCCGCTTGTCGGCGCTCGCGCTTGGCCTCAGCTATGTCGTCCATGAGCCAGGGGGAGGGGGGTCAGTTGGGTATGGAGCAGGTGGTGACAGGTGCATGGGTGTCTAAAAGTTTTTGAAGGGAGGAGTCAAAGTGGGATGCAAGATCAGTAGAGGAGGCGGGGTCCAGACCTCATCTGCAGGCGGCCGGAGTGGACCTGGACAAAGTTTCGGAATCTCTGCAACACGTCACTCCACCCTGGCTACTACCAGTTCCTGACATCTTGCTGGACTTGACTGCCCACAAGAAGGATTGTACTCCACCAGCCATATACCAACAGAGCCTCAATGAACTCCTTTCAATTTTTCCTGGCTATTGTCGTCTTTATACGGATGGGTCCAAGTCTGAGGATGGAAGAGTGGCTGCGGCTGCAGTGTCCTCTCGCCATCCTAGACGCCCATTTAAGCTCCGTCTCCCTGACCATTCCTCTGTATTTAGTGCAGAACTGCAGGCCATTCTGCTAGCACTCAAGCATGCCTATCAGTCTCGGGAAAGGAACTTCCTGATTCTGTCTGACTCTCTTTCTGCCCTGCAGGCCCTTCAGGGCGCGGGAACAGACCATCCACTGCTGGTGCAGATTAGAGAGCTCTACGCGGACTTGATGAAGGAATATTATGACATCATTTTTATTTGGGTCCCAGGCCATGTGGGCATCGAAGGCAACAGAATCGCAGATTCTGCTGCTAACAGTGCCCGCAGTGACCCTGTCCCTGACACACAGACTGTCTATAGTGATTTTAAACCTGTTATTAGTGCGTACATAGCCCGCGAGTGGCAGTCCGAGTGGGACAAAGAGGAAGGGAACAAGCTTCATGAAGCTCTTCCTAAGTTGTCTGACAGTCTACCTTTCCGCTGCGGCAGCCGCCGTGAGGAGACTGTCCTTGCTCGGCTCCACATCGGGCACACATATGTTACGCACTCTTACTTACTTAAACAGGATGAGCGTCCATGGTGTTTTGCCTGTGATGAGCAGTTTTCTGTTCGACACTTTTTGCTGTATTGTGCTGACCTAATTGACACCAGATATAAACACTTCACAGCAGACTCCTTGAAGGTTTTGTTCCGGGATGTTCCTCCGGACAAAATCTTCAATTTTTTGAGAGAATGCAATATTTTTAACAAGATCTGAGCATTCATAGACTATGTGAATTATTTTATTTGCCCTTTTTGAGAGTCTGTAGACGTTTCTTTTCCAGACATGTGCGACATTTTAGCCTGAGATTTTTAATCTATATTTACATCTTGTCTTAAGACCTTGCTTTTAGTCTTGCCACCGTACCACCAGTTATGCCAGGTGCCCACAGCGAATGGTGCCAATGGATACGTCAGCTACTTACGCGGTTGGTAATTCAGTGTCGTGTGATCAGTGATCCTTCACCGTTGTGCTTCGCAGATTTCACCGTGGGTGTGTGAGGCAGTTCATTATTACGTCAGTGTTACGTGTGCTTCTTTATATACGGTTCTTCTGCGTTCGCTTGTGATTTATTCCAAAGCAGTGATTGACTGTGTGCCTCAAATTCTGTGATTTTCTCGCCTGGTTTGATTACCAAAGCTCCGCTAAGTTTTCATTGTGACAGTACGGTTTCAAGTGTTCAGCCTACGATACTTCACATCGCAGGCTACACCATTTGTTCATTTATTTAGACAGCTTGCGCAGCATTAATACGTGGATACACTATTAATCAAAAGCGATCTTCATTTGATAACACTGTGTTGGACACCATTTGTGACGTTTTGATACGAGGTGCTATAACTTCAGCCGCGCTTTACTGCATTGAAACTTTATTCCCTATTCCCTCTGTTTATATATTTTTTGTATTGTGTTGCACTTCATTTGGGAAAGTTAAAATTCAACATGACCCATAATGCTCAGACACACGGAAGCCTTCAAACTGGTCACTTGAACATCTACCATCTTTTTAACAAGGTGGCCGATTTGAATGTTTTTCTAAACTCGTCTGAACCATTCCACCTGTTTGGTCTTAGTGAGACGCGACTTAACTCCGACATAAGCGATGAAGCCGTTCACATACCTAACTTTAGCATCACTCGACGTGACCCTCGTGTACTTGGTCAGACTGGGCTTGCCGTTTACATCCATAACTCAGTCCAACATTTAGTAAAAAGGCGTGAGGACATAGAAACTCCGGAAGTTGAGTGCATTTGGTTGGAATTTAGGGCTCCAAAAACTAAACCCGTCTTCATCGGCTTTTGTTATCGTAACCCATCAGCCAAGTTTGAATGGTACGACGATTTCTTGCATGCAGTAGAAAAAGTTGGCCTACCTAACTGTGATGCGTTGCTACTAGGCGACTTTAACATAGATATGTTAAAGCCCCATACCGCGTGGGATTGCATCACCACACAAACCGGCTTAGAACAATTAGTTTCGGCCCCTACTAGGATCACAAAAACAACCGCAACACTCATTGATCACATTTACACCAACCGTCCCCTTAGTGTGTTCAATGTTAGTGTTCCTGACCTCAGCATCAGTGATCACTTTCCTACTGTGTGTTCCTGGTCAACAAAACTGCCAGTGCATCGTAAGAACGGGCACACAACTATAACGTACTGCTCATTTAAACAGTTTAATCAGTCTGCTTTTCTAGCAGACCTTGATCAAACACCATTTAATGTCGTTAATAATGAAACTGACCCTGAAAAGGCTCTGACTATTTGGTATCGACTCTTTACAAGAGTACTTAACAAACACGCCCCTTTACGGCAAAAGCGGGTAAAAAACCACACGTTACCGCCTTGGCTAACGCAAGGAATAATTGAAGCTATGAAATTGAGAAATGACTTAAGAAGACACAAGCTATTTAACGAATACAAAAAACAACGTAACCGTGTCAAGTCTATGGTACGCAGGGCTCAAAAGTCTCTCTTTGAACGAATGATTAAAGAAGACAGAGATACTGCCGCACTCTGGCGCGCAGTTAATCTCATCACCCGAGGTAACAGCAAGAAATCGTCAGCCATTCCTTGTAGTATTACTGCAGACATCTTTAACAAACATTTTTTGTCTGTTGCCGAGTCAATCATACCCTCAAGCGGAAAAAACGTCTTACACATGCCCGGAGTCCCTGCTTAACTTCTGTAAGCAGAAGACTAAGGACAAACCCCCCTTCTCTATACCGCCTCTAGCTGTGTATGAAGTAGGAAAACTGATCGGGTCACTGAAAAACAAAAAATCATCGGGACCTGACGAGATCAGTCCTAAAATCCTGAAACTGTCCCTTCCCTATACAGTAGAATCGTTAACGTATATTTATAACTTATGCATCCAACAAAATATATTTCCATCAGAACTGAAGCAAGCCAAGGTTATCCCTTTGCCTAAATCAAAAGATCTGTCTGATGTTAATAACTATAGACCCATCTCAATATTATCCAGCCTTTCCAAACCTCTTGAAAGACACGTGCACAAACACCTTTATCAATATTTGGAGAGTCGTAGTCTATTGCACGTATTTCAGTCCGGCTTTCGCCCCAAGCATTCTTGCCACACGGCACTAACAAGACTTATTGATGCGTGGCTAGCATCCATAAATAACTCCCAAATAACTGGGTCGATCTTTATTGATTTTAAGAAAGCTTTTGACCTTGTAAATCATAACATTCTTTTGTCAAAACTTCAAGCATATCTTTGCAATGCAGGTGCTGTCTCATTGTTCACTTCATATTTAAGCGGAAGGAAGCAAAGAGTACTGTTAAATGGATCCTACTCCTCGTATGGTCACGTCAAAAGCGGCGTGCCTCAGGGCTCTGTCCTCGGGCCATTGCTGTTCTGCATATTTATCAATGACCTTCCACTACATATTAGTTGCCGCGATATTTCTTGTGACATGTTTGCTGATGACTGCACACTACACACTCCTCACAAAAATGTAGCTGCAATTAACACGCGTCTGCAGGAAAGCCTGCGCGAGGTCACCGACTGGTGTCATTCCAACTCCATGTCCCTGAATCCGTCAAAAACAGAATGCATGGTTATAACCACACGTCAAAAGCACCAGCTATGCCCGCTCTCTCTTAGTCTGTCTATAAACGGCAGCCCAATTGAGCAAGTATCACACCACCGCCTCTTGGGGGTCACTATAGATGATCAGCTTAAATGGCAACTGCATATTAATAATGTGTGCAAAAGAGTTTCCAGAAGCCTGTATATGTTGTCAAAATTGAAAACAATTACTGACACAGATACGCGTCTTCTTTTCTACAATGCTCATGTCAAGTCGCACATAGACTATGCATCAACAGTGTGGGATGGTTCTAGTGATGTACATTTGAAGAGGCTGAACTCCCTACATAGGAGAGCTGCTAAGCTTATATTTCCCGATCCCGAACTCTCAACTGACGAAAAGCTTAAAACTTTAAAAATTCTCCCTCTATCCCAGCACTTTCAGTTCAATAAAGGTGTATTGATGTACAAGCTGTACAAGCAATCATGTCCACTGTACTTGAGTTCTTTTTTCTCAGAACGGACATCTGTAGCTTCTAGACATGGACAACAATTCAAAGTACCCCTGCCGCGTATTGATTTATTCAAAACCAGCTTGTCATTCTCGGGAAGTTCATTCTGGAATTCTATTCCTGCAGAAATTAGAAACGCAAAGACGCCCACCTCATATAGGGACAGCCTCTTCAAACACCTAGAATCTCTGACGTAATCAAATCATTACAGTATTGGGATAACTTACACGTGTGTTCAGATGTGTACATGTGCGTGCTTGTGTGTGTGTGTGTGTGTATGTATGTGTGTGTGTATGTGTGTGTATGTGTGCGAGAGAGAGAGAGAGAGAGAGAGAGAGAGAGAGAGAGAGAGAGAGAGAGAGAGAGAGAGTCCCTTTTTCCCATAGCCGTACCATAATATTTGAATGCCAAAGAGTACCTTTGAATACTGCATGTACTGTGTATAATGTTTTTGCCTTCATATGTGTGTGCTCGATATGTTGGGCGCGCGCTCGCGTATGTGTGTGTGTGTGTGTGTGTGTGTGTGTGTGTGTGTGTGTGTGTGTGTGTGTGTGTGTACTGTATGTGTGACTCTGTGTGTGTGTGTGTGTGTGCGCGCGTGCGTGCATGCTGTGTGTGTGTGTATGTGTGTGTGTGTGTCGGCGTGAGAGAGAGAGAGAGAGAGAGAGGGGGGGGGGGGGAGAGAGATAGCACCTGCATTCATATTTGCCCTTGCTGTATGAACTTTAATGTACTTAATGATTCTTTGTTTATTGTTTTACTTTGTATTTTTACTCATTTTATACTTTTGTGCGTACGCGTATGCGGGTAGGTATGTCTGGAGTGCGTGTCCGAGAGCGTGTGTTTGTTTTTGTGCGTATGTGCCTGAGTGCGTGCGTGTGTAAGTGTGTGTGTGTGTGTGTGTGTGTGTGTGTGTGAGTGTTCGTGCGTGTGTGCATGCGTACTGAATTGCGGTGTACATGTGTGTGTGTGTGTGTGTGTGTGTGTGTGTGTGTGTGTGTGTGTGTGTGTGTGTGTGTGTGTGCGTGCGTGCATGCGCGGGTTGCGATGTGCATGCGTGCGTACCTGAGTGCGTGTGTGGGTATGTGTGTGTGTATGTGCGTGGTGCGTGCGTGCGTGAGCGAATGTAGCAGTGCATGCAGCAGTGTGTGGTATGTGTATGTTTACATGTCTATGTCACTTATGTAGTAGATGTAGCAACGGCAAGTTTGAAAACTGGTCCTGTTACCAATAACTTCTACCGTTGGAAAATAAAGGTTCATTGTTCATTGTTCATTGTTCATTGTTCTGGCTGACCAGATTTTTACCCATCCCGCCGTGAGATGGTTTTAGTCGCCTGCTCGGCGTTAAACCCAAATAACTAACTAACTAACTAACCAGGAGAAGGTCGACAGCTTCGTCGAAGAAGCTCTCTCGGTTGACAAATTTTAGTTTGTGACGAGAGACAAGGAGCTTGGGTTTTTTCGGGGGAGGTAGGTTGACTTACTTACTTACTTATGCCTGTCACCCCTCCCCGGGTATAGGCTGTCGACGAGAGATCTCCAGCGACTCCTGTCCTGTGCTTCTCCTTCAATTTTACTCCAGGTGGTTCCAGTCTTTTGATGTCTGCTTGGAGGTCTCGATGCCAGGTGTTTCTCGGCCTGCCTCTTTTCCTCTTTCCCTGGAGGTTCCATGACAATGCCTGCCTAGTGATACTGTAAGCTGGCTTTCTCAGACTGTGACCAATCCATCCCCATCTTCTTCGCCCAATTTCATTCTCTGCTGTTATCTGCTCTGTTCTCTCCCAGAGTCTGATGTTGCTGATCTTCTCTGGCCAGTGGATTTTCAAAATTCTTCTAAGGTAACTGTTTATGAAGATCTGTACTCTATTGACTGTGGTCTTTGTCAATCACCCCACCCGGGTCTGCCCTGGGGGACTTGGGTGGGGTTAGGTATTTTTTAGTTCCCAGGGTCACCCTGGTCAGCCCCACAGGGTGGGTTTTTCTCTCTATTCTGGGGCATGTGTTTCTGTCTACCCTTTGTCCATTCACCTGTATTTGCCCTTTTAAAACTCTCCCTACTGTCTGCACTGCCTGTAGCTCTTGATATTGGATGTGTGTTGCTAAATGGTCTTAGCTTTATTTAACCCCATGTGTTAGGTTTATTTAATGTATTTGACCGGCTGGCGACATACATTCAATGTTCTGTTTTGTTTTTTTTCACAAGCAGTGCAGGCACGTCCTGAGAAAGCCTTGTTGCTGTCGGGACGTTAAGCAATGTACAATCAATCAATCAATCTTTGTCAATCTCCAAGTCTCTGCTCCATAAAGAAGAACTGCTTTTACGTTTGAGTTGAAAATCCGGACTTTGGTGTGTTGTGACAGCTCTCTGGAACTCCACACTTTTTTCAACTGGAGAAAGGCTGCTCTTGCTTTACCGATTCATGCTCTGGCATCTGCATCAGTGCCACCTTTTTTGTCTATGATGCTCCCGAGATAGGTGAAGGACTCCTCCTCGTCCAACAGGGTGCCAGCAAGCAAGACTGGTTCTTCCCTGGTTGCGTTCAGCCTCATTGTCTTTGTTTTCTGTTTGTGGATGGTGAGGCCCACTTGGGACGAGATGTCAGCAAGCCTCATGGTCTTGTCCTGCATTTGTTGATGTAAAGCCAAGTCGTCTGCAAAATTGAGGTCGTCAAGCTGTGTCCACAGTGTCCACTGTATTCCATTTCGTCTGTGCTCTGTGGTCATCTTCATGACCCAGTCTATGGCCAGTAGGAAGAGGAACGGAGACAGCAAACACCCCCTGCCTGACACCGGTTCTGACCTGGAGCTCCCCGGTGAACTGCCCTTCTTGGATCACGTGACATGTCATGCCATCGTAGCTGCTCTTGGATCAGGCGGACGAGCTTTGTGGGTACACCGTAGTGTCGTAGGAGTTTCCACAAAGTCTCTTGGTCCACGCTGTCAAATGCTTTCTTGTAATCCACAAAGTTGATGTACAGCGGGGAGCTCCACTCCAGAGACTGTTCCACGATGATGCGGAGAGTGGCGATCTGGTCGGTTTTTCCTGAATCCTGCTTGCTGGTCTCTCAGCTGGGGGTCAACGGAGTTCTTCATTCACTCCAGGATGATCCTGTTGAAGACTTTTCCTGGTACTGACAGCAAGGTGATTCCTCTGTAGTTGGAACACTTGCTGAGGTCGCCTTTCTTGGGAAGCTTAATTAGGACCCCTCCTTCCAGTCAGCCGGCATCACCCCCTCTTCCCAGATCTTTCCAAACAGTGGGTACAGCATTTCTACTGTTGTCTCTAGGTCTGCTTTCAGAGACTCCGCTGGGATGCCATCTGGCTCTGCTGCTTTGCCGTTCTTCAAAAATGCCACTGCTCTTCTGATCTGGGTCTGTCACATCTGATGGGTAGGTCGGTCTCTGCTGGCTGGATGTCTGGGGAGTCGGGTGGGCTGGGTCTGTTCAGTAACTCTTCAAAATACTCGGCCCATCTGTCGAGTTGGTCTGCTCTGTCTGCAATAGGCTTGCTTTCTTTGTCTTTTACTGGTCTTTCTGTATGGCCATACTTGCCCGACAATCTTCTGGTAATGTCGTAGGCCCTCTTGTCTGCCCTGATACTCCTCTTCACCTCGCGATTGGCTTCCGAGTATTCCTCCTGTGCCCTTGCTTTGGCTGCTCTCGTGCGACTGTTGTTGACAACTGCTTTCTTCTGCTTCCTCACTTCTATCTTCTTCAAGGTCTGTGCCGACAGCCAGTCCTTGTGATGGTGTTTCCTGAACCCTACAGTGTCTTTGCAGGTTGAGTTCAGCGCCTCTCTAACTGCCTTCCACTGCAGCTCTGTGGTGACCGCCTCCTGTTCATTTACTAGCTCCTGTAGCGCTTGAAACCAGTTGGACAGCACCAGTTTGAACTCTTCTCTCACTCCAGTCTCTCTCAGGAGGCCTACATTATAGCGCTGTCTTCTTGTTGTCTCTGTGCGGCTTTTCTTTAACTTGAGCTTTATTCTTAAGGTAAGCAGATGGTGGTCTGAGGCGACATCTGCTCCCCTCCTCACTCGAACATCTTGAAGGGATCTTCTACCCCCACCCGGGTCTGCCCTGGGGGACTTGGGTGGGGTTAGGTATTTTTTAGTTCCCAGGGTCACCCTGGTCAGCCCCACAGGGTGGGTTTTTCTCTCTATTCTGGGGCATGTGTTTCTGTCTACCCTTTGTCCATTCACCTGTATTTGCCTTTTTAAAACTCTCCCTACTGTCTGCACTGCCTGTAGCTCTTGATATTGGATGTGTGTTGCTAAATGGTCTGAGCTTTATTTAGGCCCCATGTGTTAGGTTTATTTAATGTATTTGACCGGCTGGCGACATACATTCAATGTTCTGTTTTTTTTTTTTTTTCACAAGCAGTGCAGGCACGTCCTGAGAAAGCCCTGTTGCTGTCGGGACGCTAAGCAATGTACAATCAATCAATTGAAGGGATCTTCTAAATTTTTTGCTAATGCAGATATGGTCTATTTGGTTCTCTGTAGTATGGTCAGGTGAGACCCAAGTTGCTTTGTGTATTCTTCTGTGTGGGAAGATGCTGCCTCCAATGACAAGTATGTTTAGAGCACAAAAGTCTACAAACCTCTCCCCGTTCTCACTCATCTCCCCTAGTCCCTGTCTCCCCATCACCTCTTCGTATCTGGTGTTGTCCTCCCCTATTTTGGCATTAAAATCGCCCATGACGATGGTGATGTCTCGCTCCGCACATTTGTCCACAGCACTCAGGAGTCGGTCGTAAAACTCTTGTTTCTCTTCCTCGTCACTGTCATTAGTGGGCGCATAACACCGAATGACATTCAGATTGATCTTTTTCTTGGTTCTAAAGGCTGCTGTGATAATTCTTGGCCCAAGAGGTTCCCAGCCCATCAGCGCTCTCTGTGCCACTGGTGACAGCATGAATGCTACTCTTTCTGTATGGGGGGCATTCTCCTCTTCATGACCTGAATACAGAATCATCTCCCCACTTAACAGCCTTTTCTGGCCAGACTGCGTCCGTCTGGCTTCACTGATACCTAGCAGGGAAAGGTTGTACTTTTGCATTTCCGCTGCTATCTGGGGGGCCTTGCGCTCTGGTACATGTTCTTGACATTCCATGTACCCATGGTTGTGTCCCTGGATAGAGAGAGGCGGCTCGGTCCTGTGGCTTCCGAAGACTTCCGGCTTTCACCACAGGACGTCATAAATCTTCTAGTAGAAGAACCTTCCTCCTCCAGGAAAGGAATTGCTGTTTGTCTTTTCGTCGGCGTTTTTGTAGCTATTTCCTTATTTGCAGGGTGGGGAAGCTACCCCCACGCCCAACCCCCTTACTAATAGGACCAGGGGTTTTCTGTCGGGGTCACCTTCCCTTAGACCATGTTGGTTCACGGCACCTTATTTCATTCGGTGCACCTCTCTCGCGAGGGACCCACCACCATCCACCACCCAGGGGACGCACCTCAACGCCATATTGTCCCAGCGCAAGGGAGGTAGGTTGAGGGAGACGAGAATAGCCAGGTGGTCAGAGGGAAGCACAGAGGAGGTGTCGGAGTCGAGAAAGAGTTGATCAGAGGTGGGGGTGATGATCCAGTCACGGGTGTGGCCGAGTCGGTGGGTGGGTTTGGTGATGTGTTGTGTAAGATTGTGGTTTAAAAGTGATGTGCAAAGGCGTTTTGTGTCAGGGTGGTCGGGTTTGTCGAAGTGGAAGTTAAAGTCGCCAAGAAGGATGTGTTTTCCGGGTCGTGTGCTGTAGTGGTCGAGAAGGAGGTCAAACTCGGTGAGGAACTTGGAGTTTGTTAGTTTGTTTTGAGTGCTTGGAGGGGGGGGGGGGGGCGATAGATACATGAGAAGATGAGGGACTGGCCAGGGAGTGTTGCTACGGCCTCGACAGATTCAAAGGAGGGATGAGCAAAAGGTAGAGACTGAGAGAAGGAGAGGTGAGCGGAGAGACAGTCCCTGTAGATGATGGCAATACCACCCCACCTAGAAGCGCGCGGGAAGGAGGCCAGGCAGTAGTGACGCTGGCGATGATGGGTTCATCGCCAGCTGAGCGGAGCCTCGTTTCGGTGATCACGACAACATCTAGGTCATTGTCTAGAATTAAATCTGAAATCACGTCGGCTTTGCCATCTTTGCAGACACAGATTTAGGTTGGGTGAGACAGAAGAGGAAGAGGAAGAAGAAACGGACGAAGAAGAGGACAAAGGAGGAGGAAGGTGGGGAGGGGGAAAAGAGGATGGAGGGGGGAAAGATGAGGGAGGGGGGAAGTGGGGAGGAGGAAAAGACGGGGAAGGAGAACTGGGTAAAAAAGAGGATGCGAGAGGAGGGTAAGGGGTGGAGGGGAAAGGGGGAGGAAGGAGAGTAGGAAAAGATGAAGGGGGAGGGTGAAGGGGATGAAAAAGGGAGAGGAGGGGATGAGATGGAAAAAGCAGGCGGAGGAGGAGGGGGTGAGGGGAGGGAGGGGGAGGAGGGTGGGGGAGGAGGCGGCCGAGGAGAGCAGGGAGCGGTAGGTGAGGAAGACTGGAGAAGATATGGGAGAAGAAGGAAGGGATGGGGAGAAGGTAGGGGGAGGCGGAAGGGGTGGAAGGACATAGGAAAAGGGGAAGAAGTGTGTGGTTGTGGGTGTGGTGGTGAGTCGTGCCTTCTGCTAATTCCACCCCTGCAGCCTCTCTTTCGCGACCGGCCCACTGGGCACCGGCCTCCACGTGGCGTGGGTGGCTAGTCTCCAGTCACTGACTGAGGGGGCTAGCAGAAGGGTGCCATCACTGTCCAGGATAGGACTTGACGTCAGCAGATATGTTGTTCAGTCTTTTTCACTGGTCCGGTTTTTAAGGAGCTATGCTAACCCAGGTCTTACCATGTTGGATTGGTCCTTAAAAATACTAATTATTTTTTGGTCCTTTCTATTCCAAGTGTTTGCCGTGCTTGGAGACCCGTGTCGGGGGAGAAGAGGATCCTGGTGGCTGAAACACTCCACTTTGGCCTTGACTTTTGCCTAAACGGGAGGCTAGTCATACCGGCCTAGTCAATCGGCTCTTGTCACGTTGAGCCCTATCCCATTGTTGACATGCGGGCTGATATACGGAGCACCATGCTACAGCCGCCACTGCTGATTAGGTGCTTTACGCCAGTATTCCCTTGCATTCAACGGTGTGATAGAAGGCGGTGGCTCAAACAGTTCAATCGGGCTTACCCCCTTGAGTATATCTTTCGGGCAGTCTCCATCGTGCGTCAGCTGGAGACCCGCCGACAAATGCACTTTCCCTTGTTGGGCTCCGTGGCGGGTGGGGACCCCCGGGGGATGAATATCTAACATACTATAATATGGAAAACCCCCCAAAAACAAAACTGGCACCAAAGCGGCACATAGCCGCCGACATTGTTATTGAGAATGATAGTGACTCTGACTGTGAGGAAGCGATGCCTCAGGTTTCGGCCCCCTGGCCTCGCTTTCTCATTATCCACAGCAAAGTTAAAGAGAAGCCTGTTTCCAAGCTGCACCCTTTCCTGGTAGGGGAGACCCTCAGGAGCCGTGTTGGCAGGCCAGAGGTCTGGTGACTTGCTGGTAGAGTGCCGTACCCGGGCACACTCCAATGGGCTACTGAGGCTCTCCTCTATCAGATACACTCCAGTGGAGGTCACTCCCCACAAAACGATGAATTCTTCTAGAGGAGTGATTAAAGATCAAGTATTGGCAGAACTGTCTGAAGATGAACTTGTATGGAACCTTAAGTCACAGGGGGTGACCTACGTCAGGCGCTTCGTTTCCAAACGAGGTGGTAGGGAGATCCGTCTCCCTACCATCATCCTGACGTTTGGCACCCCCACAGCACCTACTACCATCTGGGGAGGTTACTACTCCCTAAAAGTGAAAAAGTACGTCCCTCTCCCCCTCAGGTGCTTTAAGTGCCAAAAGTATGGCCATGGGCAGAAGACATGCCGCCAGTCAGAGGCTCTATGCGCCCGCTGCACTAAGCCCGGACACTCTGCTGAGTCCTGCACAGCCATCCCCCTGTGTGTGAATTGCCAGGGGGCGCATATGGCTTCGGACAAGAAGTGCCCTCATTGGATATCCGAGTGCAAGATTCAGCAGGTGCGTGTGGAGATGGGGCTGTCCTTTGTGGACGCAAAAAAACTGGTTGATGGGCCTGGTGCAGCTGAGGCTGCGCCAAACTCGAATAACACCTTTGTGTATACTTTTAGTGCTGCGGTGGCAGGCAAGCACCCCACCAAAGACTTCTCTTGTCAAACCCCAACTTCTTGGTTGGGGGCGGAGCCTCGGATCCTCTCGCCCCTGGAGAGTAACCCTCCTCCGGTGATGACGAGGAGCCAGGGAACGCAGAGGGCGGACGATACCAGTCCGGTGGCACCGCCTTCTGCTGCCCCTAAGCCTCAGCCCCCACCCAAGCCTGCCAATCTTACTACAAAGACTTCTGGCTCTGGTCAGCCTTCTAGGGCCGCCAACTCTGGTGGCAGGAACGCTGCCCCGGCCCAGAAATCTAAGAAAGTTATGGGACCGCTGATGTCCCCCTTCAAAATAAATATGCTGCATTGGAGGAGCAGATGGAGGGGGTGGAAGTTGTTGTGGCTGGTGCTGTGGCAGCTCCTCCTTCCTCATCTCCGAGGAACCAGAGGAGGCCCGGGAGTCGACCCCCCTCTGTTTCTTCGACTCCTTCCAAAGCACAGGAAAAGGGGAGAAAGAACTGTTCTCCTCCACATAAAACCTAACCATGTACTCTCTGCTTCAGTGGAATTGTCGTGTCTCCTTTAATGGTTTTCTTGTTTTCCATAAAGGCTCTGATTCGGAGAGACTCTCGGGTGGAGTGGCTCTTCTCATTAGCAACCAGCTTTTATGTAGCCCCGTTAGTGTTGACACCTGTCTTCAGGCTGTTGCAGCTCAGAAAGTCTGGAAGGCTGTGTGAAGAATTAGGGCCAAGGGTGGCTCGGCTTCTGTCGGCCATCTTAGAGATGGTGCCAGCTTGGTCACAGATAAAAAAGCTGTGGCCAGTTTGCTTGCCTCCACCATTGCCCATAATTCTTCAACAGAGCATTATTCACCCTTCTTCCAGAGAGAGAAGGAGAAGCGAGAGTCTCGTATTTGTGATTTGAAGTCCAATAACTCAGAAGACTATAATGCCCCTTTTACATTATCAGAATTGCAGCAAGCTTTGCAGAAATGTAATGACTCTGCTGCTGGCCTAGATACCATCCACTATCAATTCCTAACGCATCTGCCTGAGAGGTCACTCCTTGTACTTCTTAAGGCCTTTAACCATATCTGGAGAACTGGCCATTTTCCGCCGTCTTGGCACCAGGCTGTGGTTGTACCGATCCCCAAGCCGGGTAAGGATCCTTCCGACCCGGGCAACTACTGGCCTATCGCTTTGACATCATGTTTATGTAAAACTATGGAGCGCCTGGTCAACACCCGCCTGGTGTGGCAACTTGAGTCACAGGGTCTCTTCACAGACCTCCAGTGCGGTTTCCGGCGCTTCGGTGGTACAACTGACCATTTAGTCCGCTTTGAATCATTTATTCGAGATGCTTTTGTCAACAAGCAGCATTTCTGTGCAATTTTCTTCAATCTTGAGAAGGCGTATGACACTACCTGGAAGTATGGCATAATGTCTGACTTGTTGGACATGGGTTTTAAAGGGCACCTGCCCGTCTTTATTCACAATATTTTGACTAACCGGTCGTTCCATGTCCGTGTGGGCTCCACCCTCTCCGACTCCTTTGAACAGGAGATGGGTGTCCCACAGGGCAGCATTCTATCTCCTGTTTTATTTAGTATTAAAATTAATAACATTGTAAAGGCCGTCAAGGATGATTCTGAATGCTCTTTGTTTGTTGACGACTTTGCTTTGTGCGCACGTGGTCGAGGACTTGCGTCCCTTGAGAGGCGCTTGCAGCTGTGCGTTGATCGCATCCAGCGGTGGGTGTCTCTCAATGGATTCAAGTTCTCGCCCTCCAAGACAGTCTGTGTGCATTTTAGTAACCAGACGAAATTTTTTCCAGAACCTAGCCTGAGCATTGCTGGAGTGCCAATTAAGGTGGCCGAGGAGGCGAAGTTTCTGGGGGTCATCTTTGACAAAAGACTTACCTTCCGCAACCATATTAATTACCTCAGAACCTCTTGTCAGAAGGCTCTCGACATTCTTCGTGTCGTTGGTCGTACTGACTGGGGTGCGGACCGTACTGTCTTACTTCAACTGTACCAGGCCCTTGTTCAGTCCAAACTGGATTACGGCTCCGTGGTGTATGGCTCAGCTGCCAAGTCTGTGCTACAGCGTCTGAACACAATTCACCATCAGGGTCTGCGGATATGTCTTGGGGCCTTCAAGACGTCTCCAGTTCCTAGTCTGTATGCCGAGGCAGGGGAGCCTTCTCTCAAGCTCCGCCGCATCCGCCTCATGCTCAGCTACGTTCTTAAACTGAAGGCCCATCCAGGCAATCCTGCCTATGGTTGTGCTTTTAAACCATTGTTTGCAGAGATTTACGATACCCATCCGGAAGCTGTCCGTCCACTTTCTTTCCGTTTCCGACCTCATCTGCAGGCGGCCGGATTGGACCTGGACACAGTTTCGGAATCCCTGCTACACATCACTCCACCTTGGCTCTTACCAGTTCCTGACATCTTGCTGGACTTGACTGCCCACAAGAAAGACTCTACTCCACCAGCCATATACCAACAGAGCCTCAATGAACTGCTTTCAATTTTTCCTGGCTATTGTCGTATCTATACGGATGGGTCAAAGTCTGAGGATGGGAGAGTGGCTGCGGCTGCAGTGTCCTCTCGCCATCCTAGACGCCCATTTAAGCACCGCCTCCCAGACCACTCATCTGTATTTAGTGCAGAACTGCAGGTGGTTCTGCTGGCACTCAGGCATGCTTTTCGATCTAGAGAAAGGAACTTCCTGATTCTATCTGACTCTCTTTCTGCCCTACAGGCCTTCAGGGCACGGGAAATGACCACCCACTGCTGGTGCAGATCAGAGAGCTCCACGCAGATTTGATGAAGGAATATTATGACATTATTTTTATTTGGGTCCCAGGGCATGTGGGCATCGAAGGCAACAGGATCGCAGATTCTGCTGCCAACGATGCCCGCAACGAGCCTGTCCCTGACACACAGACTGTTTATAGTGATTTTAGACATGTGGTTAGTGCGTACATAGCCCGTGAGTGGCAGTCCAAGTGGGACAAAGAGGAAGCTAACAAGGTGCATGAAGCCCTTCCTAAGTTGTCCGACGACCTACCTTATCGCTGCGGCAGCCGCTGTGAGGAGACTGTCCTTGCTCGGCTCCAACTGTGAAATTTCAAAACTAAAACAGGAGGAGCGTCCATGGTGTTATGCCTGCGATGAGCAGTACTCTGTTGAACACTTTTTGCTGTCTTGTGCTGATTTAATCGACACAAGGTATAAACATTTCACAGCAGACTCCTTGAAGGTTTTGTTCCAGGATGTACAAGATCTTCAGTTTTCTGAGAGAGTGCCATATTTTTAATAATATTTGAGCGTTTATAGACTATGATGTTTCTATTATTTTGACCTTTTTGAGAGTCTGTCGACGTTTTCTTTAAAGACCTGTGCGACTTTTTAGCCTCACATATTTTTAAGGTATATTTACATCATGTCTTAAGACCTTTCTTTTAGTCTGGCTGACCAGATTTTTACCCTTCCCGCCGTGAGATGGCCTTGGTTGCCTGCTCGGCGTTAAACCCAAATAACTAACTAACTAACTAACTCTTTCGCGACCGGATGCCACGTAAGGCATTTGTAACACTGTCGGCGGCACCGGCCGCGCACTAGGTGGTGTGGCGACGTAGAGACAGCAGTTGTTGGCGTGTGTATCTGATGAGCATGATTGTTTGTGAGGACAGGAAAGAGAAAGACGAGACGAGGGTGCAGTAGGGTGTGTGTGAGTGTGGGGGTGTGTGTGTGTGCCGGTGTGTGTGTGTGAGCGGTGTGGTAGGGGAGCGACCTGATAATACGCAAGGGAGAAAAAGTACAGTAGGTGTGTGTGTGTCTGTGCGTGTGTCAGTGTGGTAGGGGAGCGACGCTGATAATACGCAAAAACCAACACTGAAAGGGCAGAAGGGATACAGGGGAAGAAAATTACAAGCGGACAAACACAGTCGGTCAGCGGCGAGATCACAAGTGGGGAGGGCGAGATGTCGGCGGGAAATAACAAATTTAGGCCAGCACACGTAAAACCTATAGGACGGTAGGAACACGAACAACAACCAGCAACAGATGCGGGTAGCGAACAGACTCACACAGTAAACACTTAGCACACTAGCGCATAGCACGTAAAAACAGGGCAGTGGAAAAGGCCCGCAACCGGCCACGCTGCGGGGAGGCAAAATGGCGACGTAAACAAAGTTCAAACGATAGACACTATTCAATATGATACCAAGTCAGCAGCAAGCAGATCCGACGAAAAAACAAGCATACAATCCTCATCATAAATAAAATAAAGTAAGTCAAACATACTTGGGATATATGAATGCTAAGTAAAGGATAGATTATGAACATGCACAGATTTACATGTGTCTTGTTCTGCGGTTTTGTGTGTGTATGTGGAGCGCGGGTTGAAGCGGGTGGTATGGCACCTATTACCATGTATGTGTATGTTCCTATGTTGTATGCTGATGTGTATGTACAAAAACTACATTACAAACAAACACAATAAATAAATAAATAATTTAAATAAATAAGATAAAGTAAGTCAAAGGTACCTGGGACATATGAATGCTAAGTAACAGATAGATTATGAACATGCACAGAGGTGGGTTTTCTGCAGTTTTGTGTGTGTATATGGGGTGGGGTTGGGAGTGGGCGGTATGGCACCTATTACCATCTATGTATGTGTATATTTTCTTGTTGTATGCTGATGTGTATGTACAAAACCTACATTATAAACAAAAAAATAAATAATAAATTTAAATAAATAAAATAAGTCAAAGATAGCTGGGACATATGGATGCCAAGTAAAGGATAGATTATGAACATGCACAGATGTGTATGTCTTTTGATGGGTGTTCTGTGGTTTTGTGTGTGGGGTGGGGAGCAGGTGGTGTGGCACCTATTACCAAATATGTGTACATGTATGTTCTCATCTTGTATGCTGATGGGTGTTTTGTGTGTGGGGGGTGGGGAGCAGGTGATATGGCACCTATTACCATATATGTGTACATGTATGTTCTCATTTTGTATGTTGATGTGTATGTGCAAACCTACATCACAAACAGAAATAAATAAATAAATGAATAATAAATTTAAATAATAAATAAAATGAGTCGGAGATATCTGGGACATATGGACTATGCATGCTAAGTAAAGGATAGATTATGAACATGGACAGGATGTATGCATATTGAAAAAATTCTTCCTTTCCTCTCCTTGGTGGTCACCACCATATCACTAGTGATTATGTGCATCAAGGAATTCCTTCCATCCATAATTAAAAGGATAAATAATAAATAAATGTGTAAGTGAATACATAAATGAATCAATAATAAATAAATAAATAAAACATGTAATATAATAGAGAGGGCTACTATCTGTATTGTGTCTCAGGCAGTTCTGATAAAGCTTGATCATATTAAGTGTTCTTGCGAGTACTTGAGTGCGGATTGGTTGAATTGGTTGCAAAAACAAAAATTCCTATATGTAGGTGTTCAGCTGAACATAGTGATTTAGATGGAAACGGTTCGGAGATGGATTTCAATCTGCCTGGCTTGTGCCTAAGACCAGACGGATAAAACAATGTTTGACCAGTTAATCCCATCTCCACTAATAAGAGTAGGCCTACACATAGAGCCGTTAGGCTGGAAAACAGTTAGTTAGTTATTTGGGTTTAACACCAAGCAGGCAACTAAGGCCATCTCATGGCGGGCTGGAAAACAGACGAACAACATGCATGTTGTATCTGGAGAAAAAGTCTTCAGAATGTTGAAGATGGTCTGCAGACACAATGCAAAACATGCACGAAGTGAGTTTACTTTCGATATGCTTTCCTCCCACAAAAGACCGAGTTCTATGGGAAAGGCTGCTTTCAAGACCAGGAAAATAACGTATATGATGTACTTCAAAGTTCAAATCCAAAATAATCCCTGTTTCACTTCAGGGGCAAAGTAAACCTACATCAAACATGCTCGTCTGATTGACTTCTTTTGAAGGCATCTCGCTGACCGCCATTTTGAAACTAGCGATGCGAATATGCTTACGGCATTAAAAATATTACTTTTTAAATTATTTTATTGTAAATATGTATACATGTTTTCTTCCTCCTTATTTTAATTTGATCACTGGAACAAAAATGTAACTTGTGTGATTGAAACTTTCAATGTTATGCACAAAAAAAATGTCTTGCACCTTATCTGGGCTGTGTACGAGGACTGGTTCTCCCACAGCGAACAAATAGCGCTTGAAAAACATTTATAAAAAATGTCTCCATCATATGGACAAATATTGTTATGCATAAACCATATGGAATTAGTACTTTCGATTCTTACCTGCAAACCAATGTTACTGTTTTGACGAACTACTTACCTCTGCAGAAATTGCGTAATCTGCTAGACTATTAGTTACATTTTCAGTACATGATTTTGAGTTTTAGTGCGTCAGAGACGCACAGACGCACTAAAACGGAAGCCCTGGGGGGCAACGGCATCAAAACATGGTTTCATACCAAACTGTACTTTATGACATTGCATGTGAGCACCATTCAAATGCACCTGAAGCATATTTCTTTCCTTGCATTTTACATTCTTGGCAGTCACCCTTTTGGTCTGTATGTTATAGAATAATAAAACGTGGTTTTCTTGCTGCAGGTTTTGTCTCCGTTTTATGTCTTCCAAGTGTTCAGCATGACTTTGTGGTATGTAGACGACTATTGGATCTATGCAACGTGTATCCTGGTCATCTCCACTCTCTCCATCATCATCACCATCTGGTCCACAAGAAAGGTCAGCTACATGTTATTAGTGTGTGAGGTTGACCATTTTCTAAGACCTGTGTCCAAATGTCCAAACTATCAGTTGGTGTCTAATTAAGAGCTCAGTAAGAGCTACAGTAGAACCTCAAATGAACGGTCACCCTTGTTGCAAAAAAAAAAAAAAAAAAAAAAAAGTCTTAAACAGCAGGTGGCCTTTCACAAGAGGTTTAATGGAAACTCGGACTTGAGCGTGCTTGTGACACTCGAATAGGAGCATATGGATGTGTCATCGCTGTTTACACCAAAACGGGATCTCCGTTGACCTCTTCACAATACGTTTGAGTTGAAAATCCGGACTTTGGTGTGTTGTGACAGCTCTCTGGAACTCCACACTTCTTTTAACTGGAGAAAGGCTGCTCGGGATTTACCGATTCATGCTCTGAATCTGCATCAGTGCTGCCTTTTTTGTCTATGATGCTCCCGAGATAGGTGAAGGACTCCACCTCGTCCAACGGGGTGCCAGCAAGCAAGACTGGTTCTTCCCTGGTTGCGTTCAGCCTCATTGTCCTTGTTTTCTGTTTGTGGATGGTGAGGCGCACTTGGGACGAGATGTCAGCAAGCCTCGTGGTCTTGTCCTGCATTTGTTGATGAGTGTGGGACAGTAAAGCCAAGTCATCTGCAAAATCGAGGTCGTCAAGCTGTGTCCACAGTGTCCACTGTATGCCACTTCGTCTGTGCTCTGTGGTCCTCTTCATGACCCAGTCTATGGCCAGTAGGAAGAGGAACGGAGACGGCAAACACCCCTGCCTGACACCGGTTCTGACCTGGAGCTCCCTGGTGAACTGCCCTTTGTGGATCACGCGACATGTCATGCCATCGTAGCTGCTCTTGATCAGGCGGACGAGCTTTGTGGGTACACCGTAGTCGGGTCACTTATGTTGACACTAACGTAAGCTGCACATGAATGTTCAGGTGTGTCAACTGTTAGGCCTACTGCGTTATTTGTTGCTGTTTCAGCTTACATGTCCCATTCAGAATAGGGGTGGGAGTAGGGCTTGGCATAAACAGTCCCGAGGGCAGAGTTGTATGATTAATAAAGTCACTTGCCTGTCTATGTTCGTCATGCTTGTCAATCCTGCCTTTTACAGCCATACCTGCCCCTGTGTCAGAACGACTGCTGTAATTTTCGGTAGTGGGATACCCGGTGGCACAGTTGTTACGCACTCCATCGCCACTGCCGAAGTCGTCGTTGTTGTCGTCATCACCTTGACGTGGGTTGTTGGCTGTTGGAGTGGTAATTTTCGTCTATGTGTTGTAGTCTGTGTCATGCTGCTCGCTGTTGGTCCTGGCGGTTTTTGCCGCCACTGGCCAGTGATGTGTAATGGTGCCATGCCTGGTTGTGTAGCTGACAGGTGAAGTATGACGACTGAGCTGTGACCCTCCCCTGTCACTTTCCACGACGTGACATGGTGGTCGTTGCTGAACAGTGGTCAGGATGTTTTTGTTTTTTTATGTTTTTTTTTTGCTACTCCAAGTTTTCTTTGTCGACCTCAGAGGTCTTCCTCTCACGCCGCTCATCCCCGTCAATCCCAGTGTGCTCACCCAGGCCCGCTGGTTGTTCCAGCCAGACTCCCGGTCCTGCAGCTATATATATGTCAGGTAGTAGGGGACTCCCTCCGGAGGAAACTCCGCACTGCTGCCGAGTCACTTCGGTGGTGTTCAGTGTAGCCTTCACGTGTCCACACCTACTATTCCCCTACTTACGACATTGCCATTCGCGGAGTCGACGAGTGGGGGCTCCCCCCAGAGGTAGCGAGTCAACCACTACGTCCTTCCACGCACAGCAGCAGGTCTGGCCAAAGACAACCGCGCACCTAGGGCTCCTGGAGGACTGGGATGAGGTCACCATGAGACGGAGACTTGAGGGATCAGTAACCTGGAACAGCGGGGTTTTTCATTTTGCATGATGATGAGGATGAGGGTGATAATATGATGATGCCATGGTGGTCCATGTGGTTGGGGACTGCATGACAGGGCCGCATTCCACGCTTCCTGTCATAAATATCCTGGTGTTAACCAGGCCCGCGAACTGTGGACACCTGTGGTGCCAGCCGTGTAATCATTCACAACTTGCAATGTGTCATAACCCGGTAGCACCCCCAAAGTCACACCCGTGAAGTGGGTGAGTCTCAGCTGCGTCCCATCAGCCTTCCCATTGGGTCCATAGCACACCCGCTCTGGGTAGGAGCCGACCCATGTAGGAAAAATCCCGCTTGACTCGGCTGGGATTCAAACCCGGATCTCCCAGCCACCAGTCCGACACACTAACCACTGCGCTACGGAGGCCGGTGTGGTCAGGATGTTTGATACAGCAGCTGGGAGGCCAGTTACTGCCATGGTGGCGGAAATATCCACTTGGAAATCCAAATTCTATCAGAGCTGACAGAAAGCGTGTCAACAGGCCGCCAAGGGGAAGCCACTCCCACAGAGAGGGAGAGAGAGATTATGATGATCTTTTCATTAATCAAAAAATCAATTGAAGAGATGCCTCAAAACACCCAACAAATGTGTGAATTATATACATGTATATTCAGTCTATCATTAAGATAAAATAGAACTTAGTTGCCATATGTAAAAATACAATAATAATAATAATTTCTATGGCGCCTATCCTCAGGTAGAGGTGTAGGCAGGGATGTCACTGGAGCTGGACACCTATAGGACAAATGTCCTGGAGGGTGGCAGAGGGATAGGACATTTGTCCTGAATTGGAACAAAACAATAGGACATTTCGCGCGTGACAAAACTGATAGTAAAACAGAAACCACATAAACACAGGCTGAGTGAGATATTTATTGATTGTTGACGAAAAGGACATAAACGTAAAAAGGCAAAGAAAAGTGAACAAGTTATTATGTCATTCAGATAATACTGTCATCGCAGATTCGCATGAAAACATATCAGGGCCTTGTAACAGAGGTAGCAAATTCTTCATGCTCAGGCTCACAACTCACAAACTAAAACTGTCATTTTGGCACTTCAAGGAATTCACAGTGCAAGGAAATGTACTGACTAGAATAGCATTATAAAAATATGAGACCATGTACTGACTAAACGGAAATGTAATGATTAGTAAGCCTAAGGCTATAACAAAAGGAGATGAGCTTTCTGTAAGAAAATGTATAAGAAAAAAATCCCATTCGCTACCAGAAACCTGCTGTGGCCCATGCTTCCAGCATGGGCCACAGCAGGTTTCTGGTAGCAAATGGGTTAAAGATTTAAATTCTCACACTTTTGTGGCTAATAGACATGATGAACAAATGTAGAAAACTAATGCAGAAAATACTTTTAAAAGGCCTTGTCAATAGGCTACATTTGTTAGATTTATCTGAAACTTCACTACATGTAGTAGGCTGCTACACTGACTTGAAAATCAAAATGACACCCTCAGACTCAGTGGAACTGATATGAGCTGATCACTCAGCAGAAGTGGATGGTTTTTCTGAGTCCCGTTGAACAGTGGTACCCCTCCTAGCTGAAAACAGAACCCTTTTCTTGTCAGCTGCCCACTTGTCAACAACACTGAAGACAAAAGGGTGTTGACCGTTGACTTGATCAGGCCCTTCCATTTGTACCCTCAGCATGCAGTCCTGAGCCTCTGGACTGAGGCGGTTTCGCAGTGAGGTACACAGCAAGTTCTGCCTGCTGAAGCCCCTCTCCACATCTGCTGTGTGAACAGGCAGTGTCAGTGCCAGTTGCCCTAGCTTTCTCATGTTGGGGAACGCCATAGATGTGTCTGAAATAGCAATCAGCTTCCATAAAGCAGCTGTGTTGTCTCTGGGGAACATTTGTGCTTTTACAGTCTCCTTCAAGTCTTTCCACTCTCGTCGAGTGGCATCCTTGTCAACCAGAGGAGGGGAAGTCTTGGACTGCTTCTGGCCATTGTCATCCTCCCAGGAATGAGTCTTGGGTGCCCCATATTGATCCAGCAAGGTCTCAAGCTGTTCGATGCCCCAGCTGTCAATTTCCCTCTCAGACAGAAAGGATACTGGGCGCATGCACAAGATTCCAAAGGCAGTCACACTCTACACGACCCTCGCTCGCGCAGTCTCGCTTTCGCTAAAAATAGCTGAACTTTAGGGTCAGCCAATCAGAGGGCGTTGCCGGGAATAACACACTACACGTCACTCGCTCGCGCAGTGTAAAGCCGACTACCGCAAAGCGCCAGCCTACTCGGAAAGAAATGTCGCTAGCGGTGTCCGCGATCAACGGAAAAACAATCGGACACATGTCCTCTTTTTGAAACAAACAATCGGACATTTGTCCTGCTGATCTTTCTGTTCATCGGACATTAGGCCAAGTCAATCGGACTATGTCCGGTGTCTGATGGCCAGTGACATCCCTGTGTAGGCGCCTTACAAATTTCAAAAATACAATTACAAAGACTGTACACAGTATTACACACACATATTTCAGGCACCATAGCAAAACTACAACATCAGCGCTCAATGTTAATTGGTGGGGTAATAGAGTTGGAAAAGGTGTTTTTAATGCAGATCAGATCATGCTTTGGACTAAACACAAACGATGATGTGGGTCCTACAGGGCCCATGTTTTTCGAAGAGCGATTTAACTAGTTATCCCTGTCCTGATAGCGTGGGTCCTACAGGACCCATATTTTTCAAAGAGCGATTTAACTGGTTATCTCTGACCTGATGATGTGGGTCCTACAGGACCCATACTTTTTGGCTCACGTGGTAAACTTTTAACGTTGGACTTTTCTCGGAGACTATTCAAGCTACAGTCGTCAAACTTAACCCAAAGATACTTTGTGGCAAGACCTTTCTAAACATTCCAATTTCAGTGACCTCACAAAGGTCAAGGTCACAGGGGATCAGGAAATATATCAAAAATAGCTATATTTTTACATAATTTATTTTTTGTCAAATACTCACAACTTCAAACCCAAACTTGGTACAAAGACACCTGATGGTAAGACCTTTCTATACATACTAATTTGGTTGATCCCTCAGAAAGGTCAAGGGTCACAAGAACTCAAAAGGGGGGGGGGGGGGGGATAGGTCCAAAATAGCCATATTCTGACAAAAGATGTTTTTCCTCAAATACTATTCACAACTTCAAACCCAAACTTGCTACAGAGATACCTGAAGACCTATCTATGTATACTAATTTGGATGACCCCTCAGAAAGGTCAAGGGTCACAAGAGCGCAGGAAATACGTTGAGAATAGCCATATTTTGACAATAAATGTTTTTTTCTCAAATACTATTCACAACTACAAACCCAAACTTGCTACAGAGATACCTGATGGTAAGACCTATCTATGCATACTAATTTGGATGACCCATTGGAAAAGGTCAAGGGTCACAAGAGATCGGCAAATGTGTATAAAATGCCAATTTTTTTGTTATAGAATTGTAGTTGTTATCAACATTTTTGCAAACTTTTCAATCAAATTTGGCACAAAGACAGCTGATGATATGACCTTCCTGTGTATACTAATTTAGTTGACTCATCGCAAAGGTCAAGGGTCACGGGGGGTTTGATTAACTGATTCAATTTTGAGAAAACATGGATTTTGTTGGTCCAGAAGCCATCCCTTTACTTATTGTCACATGTGTGGATTGGTCATACACGTGAGCCATAAGGGCTTTGCCTTTCTTATTATTTGGTTACTTTAGTTGCCAGATTTTCAGACCACCTTTGTTGTCACACACATTGTTTTAAATTTGCTCCGCCGTGACCCATCCTTAAAAGGCGGTCCGTGGCGCAGTGGTTAAGGCGCCTGCCACCAATTCCAAAGGTGAGCGGTTCGATACCGGGTTCCGGCGTTGGACTTTTCTCCTCTGGTAAGTGTCACCGTTAATTCGGGCGGACCGTCGGGGGTTCTTTCTCCGGGTACTCCGGTTCTTCCACCCCCCAGGCACTCTGGTACCGGTCTCAGGCCACTTTACAAATTTCAAATACAAGCGACCAAAAATCTCTGTAACTTCAGTAGCTGACTGGCCCTTCGTTTGTCTTGTACTGTGTTTGTCTTAAATGGCGTAAATCCGTGTCTGTTTCGTGAGTGTGTGTGTTGGGTTTCAGGCGCGGCGCTTTGAGTCGATTTCCCCAAAATTGAGAAAAAGCGCCTATATAATAACGGTATTATTATTATTATTATTATAACCGAAACACGGTACACATTCCCCACTTAGCATTATGTTTGCACTGCACAGACAAAACAATACGCTTACAGCAAGTGTTTTACTGACTACAGTACCATTCATTTGCATTGTATTGTGTTTCCTTGTAATCCTCACATGGTGGCATTGTGTAGCGGCTATCTCCGTGTAGTGGCATCTACATGGGCTGTACAGAGATAACAGCTTGCACACAGGTGTATTTATACAGTGGTGTTAATTGGAATGTCCCTATGTAAAGATATTTAATTTGTTTCATTGAAATTTCACAGATTATCACAAAAGATGTTCGCCAGTCTAGATCACAGTAAATTTACTTAATTAATGTATATGTTTGTTGAGAAAATGCTTGTTTTTATAGCCAGTTTTAAATCTAGGGCAGACCTAAAATGTACCTGCAGTCCATACCACTAGGTATTGGGAAGAAGTGAGCTAAGGGAGGAGTGCCTAGATTATTGTCTTCCATGTACTTTGACAATGTCGTTCGTCTCTTTGATACTACCCCAAATGTGTGAAATATTGCATAATGCCGTCAATTTATTCTATTTTCTGAGTCAGCATGAGTGGTTTAGATATAATTTTTTTACAGGAAATAACTAGAAAATTTAGAGTTTTTCGAAGTTTTTCAAGATGGTGACAGTTAAGGACAATTGACCTCAGCTTGGGGATGGAAACGTGAAATTTGGGTGAGAATGTCTCATTGTGCAACCTCTCAAGCTTGGTATGCTTAAAGTTAGGCAAAGGACAGATTGGAACGCAACCGGCGGCTGGTCTGTGCCATGTCTGCTAGCCCTGTCGTCTGTTAGTGCAAAAGAGAAAGTAGCTTTGGGACCACAATAATGGCATCGGCTATTTGACGAACACAGCTAACTTTGCACTGAGCTCATCCCCGGATGTCCCAGCTTTAATATCATTGTCTTCTGACACAAGAATACCATGGCAGGGCACTGTTCCTCAACAAATTTCCTAAATGAAAATTTCCTGCCAAATCAACCGTCAAGCTGCTGAAACCCCAAAAGACAATTTCCACCCTTTCTGGCCACCTATCATAGCAGTGGTGAGAAAGTTGCTGTCTCTGCATGGAGGAGTTTGATCCTCTTGTGGGCAAATAACCAGTTAGTGAAATAAAGATACAATATTAAGAAAAGTTTGCAACAGTAGAAACTTTTATGAAATCTATGCAGTGATACCTCAATACAAAATAGATGGCCAGTGTAACGCACGCAGACTCTCCCCAGTCGCACGTACAGACTCTCAGCCCAACAGACGCACGCACTGCCACTGACTCAGTCGGGTGCATTCACGCGGTACAACTCAAACACTATTTCTCTTTCTTCTGTGCCCTTTTACTTCTAACAAAATAAATAACATAAACTTAAAAGATTCTTTTCACCATACACTTTTCACTACAAGCACATCAACACCGCATACACACACACAACGTAAAAGTCAGGCTAGGTAATTGTCCTCACAATCCAACCTGTTTCACTGGTGTTATCATTCTGCAACGTTCTGTCCTTCCATGTCTAGGCATGTAGTTCCTCGCATCACATGCTTCTGAGTAGTACCCCGTTTCTCGTACCGTGGACATCCTCCTGACTCGCTCCCATAGCGCAGTCTCTGATGACCCGAGTGTCTAGGCACCAGTCGCTCTTTCCTCGAGTGGTGAAATGACCTCACAATAGGTCCTCTGGTGGCAGCCTCCATCGACTGACGTCTCGGTGTCACGTCGCTCCGCTCCACACAAGAACTCTGTGCACAAAGTCCTAACATCATAACACTTGCAACACACACACAACTTGGATAATATGAGATACCTTACGTAACCTGGCTGATACAAAATAACTCTCACACATTCATTCACACACACGTGCTTCCTAACATGAACTACTTCAGCAACAGTGTGTCTCTACATTAAAACAGACTATAACATGACACTCTCGACATACATTATTCCATACATTGGAAAAGACTAAACTTAACCCAACCACGTACTACCTTCATAACGACTTAGGCAAACACACCTCACATTCCTTAGTTATCCATCTTGGTAAATAACTACATAGAAAAATCACCTGTTATCTCAACCAATTCTAAACCGACATAACTGAACCATATCAACACTACACGACCAAACTAAATCTTACTAACGCATACTACCTTTAACTCAGTAGCTGTCGATAATACATATAAAAACATACCTGAATTCTAGGTTTCAGAGTCATGGAATACGGCTAGCATATCCAACATACATCCGTCCTAAATGACAGAATAGCCCGCACTAACTATCCTTGAGCTCTAGTTAGACTGAACTCACGCCTAAAACTCTGTGCCAAACGCTTTCCCTATGATTGCACGTGGCCTCGTGCATCCACGGGATATTTGTCACAAGACAAACCGCTGACAAGACCGTAGCATACAAAACCTCTGTGTAAACTCTATGCGTGGCCATAGAGCTTCATCACAATTTCCCCTTCCCAAGGATAAAAAAAAAATGGCCGAGTTTTTTTTTCAGACTAACTGAAAGCAATACACTACCCTCACAGAACAAAAGAAAACAACAACAGCCATAAACCTCAACGCACACTTTCTGGTCGCACTGCAGACACTTCAAGAGATCAGCAAAAGTGTTCTGCGAACCGGGAAGCCCATCAATTTCGAACTAAAACTCCTGCGGTGTCAACGACCACCGCATTAGCCTCGCATTCTTGAAATGTCCGGACATGAGGTATGCCAGTGACCGATGATCCATCTGCAGGCGAAACACACACCCCCACAAATATCTCTGGAGTTTCGAAATGACCCACACAATAGCCGGACATTCCTATTTGATTGTGCGGTAGCGCGTTTCTCTATCTAGGAGTTTTCGACTGACATAGCAAATGGGGTGGCAAGTGTCCTCTCTGTCCAGCAGCAATCCCCGTAGAGCTAGTGTCAGTCTGAACCACAAATGGTAGGTGTTGGTCCGGCAGAATGAGCACCAGCCCGCAAGAAAGGATTACTTGAATACAGCGTAAAAGAGTTCGTGCATTCCTGCATCCAAACCAGTTTACTCTTCCCGTTGCCCGCGATGAGGCCGCTCATTGCCGCAGTTAACGTTGTGAAATTTGGCAATACTGATGGTAATATCCGATAAATCCCAACAGGGACCACACTTGCCGCCTCGTAGTTGGCACCGGGATTGCGAGGATCTTCTTGACCTTTTCATCCACCGGCTGGAGTACCCCACGACCCACTTGATGGCCGAGAAACTCCACAACGCGGAAACCAGCATAAATTTTAGTTGGCCTCGCTGTTAATCCCGCTTCCTGCAGTCGAGACAGTACGGACGCAACGTCTCGCACGTGCTGATCCCATGACCCACTTGAAACCAGAATGTCATCAAAAAAATTGATGGTGGACTCGTTCAGCAACCACCGCATCATTCGAGCAAACGTGGCTGGTGCCCAAACGAGTCTAAAGGGCATCCTGACCCACTGGTACAACCCGATGGTCGTGTGGAACGCGGTTTTCGGTAGGTCCTCTGGTTTAACTAAGATTTGCCAATAACCTTTGGACAGATCGAGCTTAGTGAAGTATTGGATACCCGCTAACCGAGCAAACAAATCCTCCACATCTGGGATCAGCTTCGATCCGCGTCAATGACAGTGACCGCATTCAAAGCCCGGAAATCAATGCAAAACCGATATTGTCCGTCTTTCTTTTTGACTAGAACAACGGGTGAGGTATAGGGCAATGCCGACGGCTCAATCACCCCTTGCTGCAACATCGAATGCACCTCATCAATAACAACATTCTTTGAGGCGAAAGGCAAAGGGTATTGTTTCCGCCGGATCGGTACCTCCGTTGTCAGATGGATCTTGTGCTTAATGGGTCCCCTGCAGATGCCAGGCACAGCTGTGAATACCCCTGGAAACATCGCAAAGGTAGCCTGTAACTCATCCTGCTGTGCTTCTGATAAATTGGCATCGTAATGCACGTCTTTGAATGATTCTACAGCCTGCGGGGGCGGAAGCGTAGGCAACGGCAAAGCATCATCCGCCTCCGGTGCAATCACTGCTATTGCCGCTGACCGCGCAGCCTTTTCCTCACCATCGCACCTGACTTTAGCTCTGGTCGCGACTGATGCGACCGCGCCGCGAGGCACAGGGGCTCGCTTAATCGACCCGAACATACCGATGATGTTCGGCCCTGGCTGGACACTTTCATGTTCCCAATAATCGTCAACAACCGGCTCATTGATGACACAACAAATCAAATTTCCTGGAAAAGACAATACTTAACCCAACCACGTACTACCTTCATAACAACCTAGGGATACACACCTCACATTCCTTAGTTATCCATCTCGGTAAATAATCATCTTGGCTTGACTTCGCGAACGAAGATTCTATAGGGCTTGCCCACGTCGTCTGCAGGCATTTTCGTGGCTGCGGAGGCCAATCCGGGACAGGCAGGTTCGACCGCAGTGGCTGCAGGGGAAGGTCTGGTCAGGGTTCTGAGTTACGGCAACTCGGTTTTTTCTCCTGAGCCGTTTGTCCTTAAGGTTAGCTCTGCGAGAGTCCTCAAAGGAGACGGCTGCCTTGTAGATGGTGGAGCGCCAGGTGTCACGGTCCGCAGCAAGCGAAGACCACTGGCGGTGGTCGATTTGGCAGGCACTAAGTGACTTCTTGAGACCGTCTTTGTATCTGTTCTTTGGTGCCCCTCTGTCACGGTGTCCAGTAGCAAGCTCGCCGAACAGAGTGATCTTGGGTAGGCGATGATCCTCCATCCTGGAGACGTGCCCCGCCCAGCGAAGCTGTGTCCGCAGCAACAAAGCCTCGATGCTCATAGTTTCTGCCTGTTCAAGGACCTCGACGTTGGTGACATAGTCACTCCAGTGAATGCCGAGGATGGTACGCAGGCAGCGCTGGTGAAAGCGTTCGAGGAGTCGTAGTTGGTTGCGGTAGAGGGCCCAGGACTCGGAACCGTACAGCAGGGTGGTGAGGACGACAGCTCTGTACACACTGATCTTGGTGCCCGTTTTCAGCTGTTGATTGTGCCACACCCGCTTGAAAAGTCGCCCAAAAGCGCTGTTCGCTTTTGCCAGCCTGCTGTCAAGCTCCTTGTCCAGCTTGGCATCTGACGTGATGATGCAGCCAAGGTAGGTAAACTGGTGTACTGACTTCAGTTCAGACTCGCCGATGGTGATGTGGGGAGGGCGATGCTCTACCTTGGGTGCCGGCTGATGTAGTACCTCTGTCTTTTTCAGACTGACCTCGAGTCCAAAGAGCTGGGCAGCATCTGCAAAGCAGGATGTGATGCGCTGCAAGGCTCTCTCTGTGTGTGCAACAAGGGCAGCGTCATCAGCAAAGAGCAGCTCACGAATCAGTTGGTCTAGGGTTTTCGTGTGGGCCTGCAGTCGTCTGAGGTTGAACAGGCTGCCATCGAGACGATACCTGATGTACACTGCATCGTCATCGTCGAGGTCTACTGTGGCCTGCTTCAACATCATGCTAAAGAAGATGGTGAAGAGGGTTGGTGCCAGCACGCAGCCCTGTTTCACGCCGTTGATAATGGGGAATGGTTCTGAGAGGTTACTGTTGAGTCTAACCTGGCCTTGCTGGTCCTCGTGGAGCTGGACGATCATGCTTAGGAACTTTGGGGGACAGCCAAGTCGCTCCAGGATCTGCCACATGCCTTGCCTGCTCACAGTGTCGAATGCTTTTGTTAGGTCGACAAACGTTACGTACAGCCCTTTGTTCTGCTCGCGGCACTTCTCCTGAAGCTGTCTCAGCACAAAGACCATGTCGGTGGTACTCCTGTTGGCTCTGAAGCCACACTGGCCCTCTGGGAGGTGGTCTTCAGCGATGGCAGGTACCAGCCGATTCAGGAGCAGCCTTGCGAGAATTTTCCCGGCAATGGACAGCAGGGTAATTCCACGATAATTAGAGCATTCAGATTTCTCTCCTTTGTTCTTGTATAGGGTGATGATGACTGCATCACGGAGATCCTTTGGTAGTGTTCCTTTCTCCCAGCAGCAGAGAAATAATAAATAACTACACAGGAAAATCACCGGTTATCTCAACCAATTCTAAACCGACATAACTGAACCATATCAACGCTACACGACCGAACTAAATCTTACTAACGCATACTACCTTTAACTTGGTAGCTGTCGATAATACATATTTAACCTCTTCTGCATGGAAGTGCATATGCCAGGTGGCTCTTGAAAATATCACCAAAGGGAATCAACTCCATAATTTTGAATGGGTGACATTTAAAAAAAAAATGTTTAAAAATATTTAGACAAGTCTTGAGAAAGAGCAATTATTTTTTCTAAAGTGTTAAATCAATAAAGATATAAAATAAACATTTGTGGAGCTGTAAAATGTGTAAGGAAATAAAGGAGAACAAA
The DNA here is from genome assembly GCA_036245525.1 of Semisulcospira habei. Lineage (NCBI taxonomy): Eukaryota > Metazoa > Mollusca > Gastropoda > Semisulcospiridae > Semisulcospira > Semisulcospira habei. The sequence continues at coordinate 182,648,819 of BTPG01000001.1, forward strand.
TCTAAAGTTGAATGAACTGCTGTTTTACGTACTGTGAATCTTGCTGATGATCACAAGCTTCATCATCAGACGATGATGATGACTAAAAAAAAAAACAATCCCCAAGTCATCCCATTCCAAATCTAAGTCAGATTCTTCCCCTCTTCTATCCACTTTCACCAAGTCTTGGTCTGTAAATCCCTCAAAATCTTCATAGTCACTGCTCTCCCCCACCGATGGTCACCACAGTTCGAGGCCAGCCATTCTTACTGACGCTCGATTCGCACTTGAAACTTCAAAAATTTGTTGCTCCGCAAGGAAACATCCAAAATGCACATGGCGTGCTTTGACAGGAAATGGAAAGAATCGCGAAAATGAGGCTTGTGGTCTCGCGAGATTTCTATTACCATGGTAAACATGGCAGCCTCCACAGTATACACGTGGTTCAGCGGGCGTTACCGGGCATTCTATTCACAAACGCTGTGTGTTTTCAGTGGGTGCTGGTGGGCGCTATATGCAGAAGAGGGAAAAACATACCTGAATTCTAGGTTTCAAAGTCTTGGATTACAGCTAGCATGTCCAACATACATGCGTCCTCAATGACAGAATAGCCTGCACTAACTATCCTTGAGCTCTGGTTAGACTGAACTCCCACCTTAAAATCCGTGCCAAACGCTTTCCCTATGATTGCACGTGGCCTCGTGCATCCACGGGATATTTGTCACAAGAGAAACCGCTGACAAGACCATACAAAAACTCTGTGTGAACTATATGTGTGGGCATAGAGCTTCATCACAGCCAGGTTCCGCAAACAAAAATGTTAGCAGCCGTTGTTTTGTAGATGTGACATCACTCTTTACATCCAGATGTAAAAGCCACAGTTTTTAAGATAAACATATCCAGTTCTGCAACAAAGTCCTGAATCTGGATCGGTGTGGACTGCCAGGTCCACACTTGACAGTTAATATAAACACTATCCATTTGCTGAAGCAAACCCCTCAAATTTGATAACACAAATGCTAGCTTGCTATTTGGTAGACAGTGCCTTGCATCTGCAAGATTTTTATGAGTATAGAAAGTGGTGGCATTCATGGGATTTAATATTTAATATTGCTTACAACTGTGATTGTCAAACTGAGAGAATAATTGCCGTTTAATCTGCGAGTGCCTTGTACCATGCAGCGAAACTTCGGTAAGGGCATGATGTACATAAGTGATTCTGGTAAAGGGCCCATTAAATTCATGCCTATTGCACCTAAAAATATGTAGCTGGGTTCTTCAGCTGAGTTGATTTTCAGTTCAGTTCAGTTTTGAGTTCAAGAGAGGTAAAGAGAGTTGCCGACCAACTCATGTTTTATCCGCTGCCAGTCTCGAGCTAAAAACTTTGCTCCTGTCTGTGGTCCACCCATTTGCACTCCAATATATATGCACTAAGTGCAACCAAAAAAGGCAAGGACAACGGTTGATATTTCATGATAAATGATAATTTTATACTTCATCTTACACTCTTTTAACTTTTTAAAATTTTTTTTTCAACCCTGCAAACCATGTTAGTCATGTTATATATTTAAATTGGGCAGTTCAGGCAGTAAGAGGACCGGTGTTTTAAAAAATAATTTTTGCCTTGTTTGAAAATTTGTAGTAGGGCTGAATGTTGGAATTTGCTGGAAATGTCTGGTTAGATGAGAGGAGACATGTTTGGTGCTTTGATTCATACCACCCTGAGCTTATCCAGTGGACAATTGTGGGCCTATGTTGAGTTGCCGTTGACATAGTGATTTGAGAGGCACGCTGATTTCAGCTGTGCTTGGGTGTGGGGTTGGTAAGGAATCAGGTTCATAGCCAAGAAATGAGACTGTCAGTGTGCTGTTTTTTTGGTTATTTTGTGCATGGCAAATGTGCAGCTGCTGGGCAGTAGTGTTTTTTAGGGGATTGAAATATTAGGGGATGCCTGGGACTGACTATGGCTAAGAGACTGGACAGTACGGAAACGGCACTGTGTTCCGAGGCCTGTCAGGGCACCACATACCATATGTGACATAGATCAGAAGCTGGTTTAATGTAACCATATCATTGAATTTGGACTTTTGCAGTTGGAAAACTGAGAAAATCATGAAAAATTTCAATTTTGCCCAAAAATCGCTGTGATTGCAGTTTTATAGGCGTTTTTGCATGTTTTGCGTTGCAACACCCTGTTTACCTGCACTGTGAGCTATGGTTAGTGTGTTTGTTCATTTATTTTTTGTCTTACAGGTAGTCATGAGTTTGACCTTGACCTTAAAAGGGGTGGAGTTTGGGGCGATCAGTTTGATAAATGCGTTAAAAAAATGCACTCTTTGAATATTGAAGTTGTGGGGGGAGGGGAGGGGGGGTTGGAGGTGGGGGGAGGGGAGGCTTAAGGTCAAAGGTTAAGATCAAAACTACAATAAAACAGTGTCAGCATGTTCATTTCATCAGACAGCTGACCTCAGAGTGAAATAATCTGCCAAAATAGTGTTACATGCAAAAGTGTTATTTTGCATGATCCAGCTACACTGGCTGCATCTGAGGTGTCATTCTGCTGTAATTGTCATTAAGGATGTCTCTGGTGTCTATTCTGAGCCAAACACAAGCACTATTACACTGTGTAAAGCTCATTTGAGTGCATTGTTATGGGACCAGCAGTTGTGGCCACCAGTACAGGCTTTTACAGGAGTGTTCACAGGTTTAGCACACACATGCCTGCTGCATTTGCAACATGAGTTGAGGTGTTTTGAGACTCTGACAAGTGTGTTTTATATAAAAATGAACTGTACATAATCATTTTTCCCTGCTACCTCCTAAATAAGCACTCCAGACACTTGTTTGGGTATGCGGTGTGTCCCGCGTAGCATAGTTTTGGCTGTTTTGTGTAGTCTTTTGTCTGTGTCTTTTGCACAGCTGTTTCATGACCCCTTTTGACTGTGGAAAAGATTGCAAGCAGCATATAGGGCATGGCGGTTGGTTACAGGCCTCTTCCAGCTTGTTGTCACCAGATAACAGGGTCAATGAGGATGCCTGGGCATTGTCTTTTTTGGCTGCCCTGAGATACACAAGGAAATGGCCTTGGGTCTGAAAGCTCATTTTTCATCAATGTCAGTGTCATGGTAACCTTTTTCAGTTGTCCAGCCCACCAGAAGTCAGTTTGACTGTATTGCATGTGTGTGGAAAAACAGAAAAAGTAGGGGGGGTGGGTAGTGGAAAAATATGAAAAAAAAAAAAGAAACTTTCATGTACCTGTGTCTCAAATGCAACATTTCTGAAGGTCAGATATATTACTTGATGCACATGCCAATTTTGGAGGCATTTTGAACATATCTAGTCTGTTTTTCCTGGCATGAGATATGCATGATCTAAAACATCAACAGCACAGTGAACGCCACAACAACGCGCTTCACATAATGGGCCATAACATAAAGATGCAGTAACATTCAATAGTGTCACTTTGGGTATGACTTAGCTAGTGTCTAAGGGTTGCACTGATGGCAGATTGAATGGTGTTCAGGTGGGAGAGTTTCTCTTACAGGTCATGTTATATATTTAAATTGGGCAGTTCAGGCAGTAATAGGACCAGTGTTTTTAAAAATAATTTTTGCCTTGTTTGAAAATTTATAGTAGGGCTTAATGTTGGAATGTGCTGGACATGTCTGGTTAGATGAGAGGAGACATGTTTGGTGCTTTGATTCATACCATCCTGAGCTTATCCAGTGGACAATTCAAGATTCAAAAACTTTATTGTCCAGATAAAAAAGATTTTATATGGAAATTGTGGGCCTATGTTGCCAAGAAATGAGACTGTCATTGTGCTGTTTTTTTGGTTATTTTGTGCATGGCAAATGTGCAGCTGCTGGGTGGTAGTGCTTTTTAGGGGGTTGAAATATTAGGGGGTGCCTGGGACTGACTATGGGTAAGAGACTGGACAGTACGGAAACGGCACTGTGTTCCATTGCCTGTTATTTTCTGTTTCTACCACACATGGGACACAAGTATCCCTGAAAGAAAAGTGGCAAGGTTGGAATTTTAGCTTATAAGAGTACATTATGCAGAAAACCATACCATGCATTTCCTTCAGAATTTTCAAGTTCTTATCGCACCTTTATTACACCTTTTTTTTTCTTTTTTTTTTTTTTAAATTAACATTATTCACTGTAAAGTGAATTGAGTTTGAAATATTGTACTTGTATGGCCAGTAGAAAACATCTACCTTCAAAACATGTTACAGGGGCTCTTTGTAAGATGTCTTGTGTTAGCACAAAGGTTGCAAAAATCAGTTCACTTTTCTGCAAATGGGATTCTGTTGTCTGGAAACTGCAAAAAGAATGTGTGTTTTTGACTGAAATGTGATGGTTTTATTGACAATTACACACCTACCAACTGTTAATTCATGATGAAGGGTTAATGTGTTTCAGTTTCTGGGGGCCTTCAGGACATCCCCAGTTTCTAGTCTGTATGCTGAGGCAGCTACGTTTTGAAGTTGAAGGTCCATCCAGACAATCCTGCCTATGATTGTGTCTTTTAATCGCCGTTAGCAGAGATTTACGATACCCATCCGGGAGCTGTCCGTCCACTTTCTTTCCATGTCCGACCTCATTTGCAGGCGGCTGGAGTGGACCTGGACAAAGTTTCGGAATCTCTGCAACACACCACTCCACCCTGGCTATTACCAGTTCCTGACATCTTGCTGGACTTGACTGCCCAAAAGAAGGACTCTGCTCCACCAGCCATATACCAACAGAACCTCAATGAACTCCTTTCAAGTTTTCCTGGCTACTGTCGTATTTATATTGATGGGTCAAAGTATGAGGATGGGAGGGTTGCTGCAGCTGCAGTGTCCTCTCGCCATCCTAGACGCCCATTTAAGCACCGCCTCCCAGACCATTTATGTATTTAGTGCAGAACTGCAGGCAGTTCTGCTGGCACTCAAGCATGCTTATCGGTCTAGGGAAAGGAACTTCCTGATTCTGTCTGACTCTCTTTCTGCACTGCACGCCCTTCAGGGAGCAGGAACGGACCACCCACTGCTGGTGCAGATTAGAGAGCTTTACGCAGACTTGATGAAGGAATATTATGACATCATTTTTAATTGGGTCCCCGGACATGTGGGCATCGCAGGCAAGATTGCAGATTCTGCTGTCAACAATGCCCACAGAACATGGCCCTGACACACAAACCTGTGATTAGTGCGTACATAGCCCACGAGTGGCAGTCCAAGTGGAACAAAAAGGAAGCTAACAAGCTGCATTAAGCTCTTCCTAAGGTGTCCGACAGTCTAGCTTATCGCTGCGGCAGCCATAGTGAGAAGACTGTCCTTGCTCGGCTCCACATCGGGCACACGTATGTTACGCACTGTACTAAAACAGGATGAGCGTCCATGGTGTTATGCCTGTGACGAGCAGTTTTCTGTTCAACACTTTTTGGTGTTTTGTGCCGATCTAATTGACACAAGATATAAACACGTCACAGCAGACTCCTTGAAGGTTTTGTTCCAGGATGTTCCCCCGGACAAAATCTTCAGTTTCCTGAGAGAATGCAATATTTTTCATAAGATTTGAGCATTCATAGACTATGCTAATTCTATTATTTTGACCTTTTTGAGAGTTTGTAGACGTTTCTTTTAAAGACCCGTGTGACATTTTAGCATGAAATATTTTTAAGATATAATTATTTACATCTCGCCTTAATCTATTCTTTTAGTCTGGCTGGCCAGATTTTTACCTTCCCGCCGTGAGATGGCCTTAGTCGCCTGCTTGGTGTTAAACCCAAATAACTAACTGAATCTTTCTGCTTATTGCCTTTTGGTATCACAAATTATCTATTCATAGATAGTTCTTACCATCAGGTATCTCTGTACAAAATTTGGGTTTGAATTTGTGACTAGTATATGAGAAAAAAAATCTTTTGTCAAAATATGGCTAAGTTGGACCTTTTTCCTGACCTCTTGTGGCCCTTGCCCTTTCCAAAGGGTCGTCCAAATTAGTATGCATAGATAGGTCTTACATTAGGTATCTCTGTAGGAAGTTTGGGTTTGAAGTTGTGAATAGTATATTTGGGAAACATATTTTTTTCAAAATATGGCTATTTTGGACCTATTTCCTGAGCCTAAGGCACAAAGGTGGCTGATGATAAGACCTTCCTATGAATACTAATTTAGTCGACTCATTGCAAAGGTCAAGTGTCACGGAGGGTGGGGGGGTGGGGGGGGGGGGTTTGACAAATATGAAAAATGCTTACATTTTCAGAATATGGATTTTGCTGGTGCAGAAGTCATCCCTTTACTTATTGTCACAAAGTTCACACATGTAAATAATGGCTTTGCCTTTCTTTTTTATAAAATTGTAGGTATGATCAACAGTTTGCAAATTTTTCAGTCAAATTTGGCACAAAGGTAGCTGATGATAAGACCTTCCTATGCGTATTAATTTAGTCGACTCGTCGCTAAGGTCAAGAGCACAGGGGTTTGACAGATCTGTGAAAAATATGCCCTCATTTTGAGAAAACATGGATTTTTTTTCTGGTGCAGAAGCCAGCCCTTTACTTATTGTCAGAAAGGTCACACATATGTTAATCGGTCATACACATGAGCCATAATGGCTTTGCCTTTTTTGTTCTTACTATGTCAGTTAATGCACATCCACATGTCTGTTGTTTTTCAGTTAGTGACGACCTGTACTAGATTGTCTTTTATGATTTTGATTGCAACAAGAATTTCAGCTGTAAGTAGAAGGGGAATAGTCTTGCAAAGTGGACACAGTATGTAACAAGCGACATGTGTTTTACTGATGTTTTACTGCTCCAGTATTGTTAGCGTTCTAACTTTTGGACTGACATGCTGGGGGAGAAATTTATGTAAAAGAGATCAAGATCGTCTTAACAAAGTAATCCGGAAAGGGGCAGAGTGATTGGTAGGGCCCAGGATACTTTGGATGCACTGTACAACAAACGGATTATGAACAAACTGGCTGACATTCTTGATGACAAAACACATCCACTTAGATATGAATTTGACAGCAGACACATCGAAGTGGCAGACTTCAAGTACCCAAAAGTAGTACATCACGTTATGCCAACTCTTTTGTCCCTCAGGCTGTTACCCTCTTCAACAGTAATATCATTCTTTAGTTCTTTAGTTCTAGCCCTTTCAGTAGTTCACTGCAACATTGCTGACGCCAGAAGCACAGGGGGAATCTACCGTAAGTGTTTCTGATGCCAAGAGTGTTACAAAGCTAACAATACGTCTGTTACAGTTTATCTCTTTCATTGAGAGTTATGTGTTATTTAATTATTTCACTGAGTGAATCATGATGCTATGTGTTGTATGGTGTTACGTGTTGAGTCGTAGTCGTAGTATGATATCACACCAGACGCACGCACATAAGGTTCTTTTAAAGAAACTTCATGCAACCCATCACATGTGGCTTAAGGTTGTAGACAGCACTGGAGTAACAGTACCAACAATATTTTATTTCAGCGATGCGATCTCCACACAATGCATTCACAAATGCACTCACAGTGGTACACTATCTCTTCTCCAGTACATTGAACACTTTTGACACAATGCGTCTCTCATACAACGTACACCACCGTTACGCTGCGTCTCTCACAATGTACACCCTATACGGGCCACATACCTACGATAAACTGTGTGTCCCTACAACTGACAATGTATGACAACGTACACACACGCTTCCTAGCATGATCTTTTATAGTATAATAGCTTTCCAGAATAATCTAGCAAATTCATACAACACAACCAATCAAACGGAAAACGTAACCGAAGCTCATAAATATTGATGAAAAAGAACTTTCTAGAATAGACTACAATAGTCTGCAAAATTCGACTGCTAATTTCAACCCCAATTTTGGGAAATCCCTGTGTGTAATGATGTCACACAAGAGTACGCTACACAGTTCACGACCTTGCCCGAATTCTCCGGAAGTTTCACGACTTTTCTTAACACATACTGGCTGCTAACTTCACGCGCACAGAAAACAATGGTGATCATTCAAGCGGTTTCTAGACTCTTCAAGATTCAACTCCGTGTATCAAAAGACAATCAATTCCACTCTCTGTGCGAACGATAGCGAATCTTACTGAATTCGTAATCATGATAGCTCAAATAAATATTGCATCGTTTCCTACGATTAATGTATGCATGCTCTCACAAAACAACACAACGACAATCGTAACATATGGGCAGACAGCGAATTTCCCATGAGGGATTAATAAAGTATTATTGTATTGTATTGTATTGTATTTTAAATCTGTAAAAGGGGTTAAAATGCTGATTAAAGGTTAAACTGAAGCATTTCTATTTGGCCAAGCTCTACCATTTTATTCACAGTATCTCTTCAAACACAGCTGGCTGTACAACATGACTGGAAACTATCTTGATGATTTTGTAGCTCTCTGAAAATAGGTCAGTGCTCAACTGACGGATTGTTGACGCAGCTTCTAATGGCCTCGGAGGCCCTTGTTACATGTTTTCTTACCATAATGAAACCTATAGTGTGTTTGCAATGCACATGAACTCTTTTTGTGTGAGAAAAATTTTAAGATATTGAAAATTCTTTGAAATTTTTAACGAAAAAGAGAATCTTTTTATTTCTGACTGATTTTTCAGAAACAGTGTCCACATAAGCCTGCTGTTTCCCTGGCTGTCTGATATAATTTTGTAAAATTGTGAGCTGATGTATTTCAAAGTATGGAAATCAGCTTAAAAACTACCTTTTCTGAACATCTAAACATAAAATTGCAATATTATCATGAATCATGTAAGTCTCAGAAATGACGTAAGTCAGGTTTTTGTCTGTAAGCTGTGTTACCTTGCACATGTTCGCGTGCTGAGGGAAACACGTAATTTTACGTCTAACCAAGTGGGTTATAAAAATTGTTGAAAACTTCAGTTTGCTCCTCTTACCTGAGCCAGGCACAAACAACCGGGGTAGACAGCGCTCTTTATCGCTAATTTAGTCAGTTCTAATGGTAAGTAAACACTTTTTCTCAAGGAAATGTATCAAAACTTTGTTTTCAAAGAAATTATTGTTTAAAACTTGTCACCACAAATGCACTCTACATGAACATAGTGACACCTTATTCAGCAATGTTCCAGTTGGTGAACTTTAATTTTGATAAAGAATGCACTCATTGGCATTGCATTAGCCAGGAAATGTGTGTCTGTTTTTATATGGGGCAAATCTGTCTGTCCCCATGTGTATGTCTGTGGAGGGGGCGAACTTGCCCCAACACGGACAAATTTATTTTTAGGGTACCACCTATCAGTGACAAGACTACATCAGTAAAGTAACATCTTAGTAATAACTTAGATGTAAGGCTTTGCTCACTGATCTCAATGTTTGACTGACATCATTTATAAGTGTTGTAATGTGATCCAAACAAAATTGTAAGAAATTACTTTTAGGAGGCAAAATCAGATTTGTATGTCTCGGCCCACCAGTTTCCCACATGAGAGTGCCATATTCACCCTGCAGGGAGAAGGACGGTCATGTGACTTAGCTATTCAACCAAATTCACTGAATAATTTAAAGTCTCCAAATAAAACCAAATGGATTGACTTGCCCCGGTGCCAGACTAACCCTGGTCTCCCATATGCATCTTTTGTGAATTTGTGCTGATGATTATTTTGATTTGCTTTTAAACTTTCCTTTCAAAAATTTTAACATTTGGCACCTGACCCCCATTACTAAATCCTCCTTTTTCACAAGTAAAGGGCATATCATGAAAATATCACACAATAAACACTATCCATCAGCCTCATGTTAGCAAAGACTGCCATAAACACAAACTCAAAACCATATTTTTAAAATCTCCATAGTGGCGACATAATAAACAACGGAGAGACTTGGTAATGTAAGTCTGGCTATATACTAGAACCTGATAAACAGTGATTTTTGCCTTTCAGTGCATATTGATCATTGCCAGGTATTTTGTATTATTTTTCCTTTAGATTTCACTTTTACATTCTCATCATTTTTGTAGAGCTGCTGCTGTGTTTCATTTGTGTTGGCTTTTCCAAGATTGTTATTTTGGTGGTGCTGCTATTTAAAAATGGTGAAGATGGTGTGAGGTTTATGTATTGATTTGTCTTAACAGAATGGTCAGCTACTGGTTATCAGGCACTAAAAAGATCATTGGCAATATATCAAATGTGTTTTCACTTATATGACCAAATTTACAATTTCAGATTGAATAATAAGTGTGGTCTGTCAAAGTGTTTCAAAAGATGTTTTTAAATCTGCACTAAAAACACACCTTTTCCAGCTCCATTACCCCAGCAATTAACATTGATTGCAGAGTATTCTGTTGTAGTTTTGCTGTGGTGCCTGGAATGTGTGTGTGTGTGTGTGTGTGTGTGTGTGTGCGCACGCGTGCGCGTGTTTAATACTTATACTGTGTACATTTTTTTTTGTAATTTTATTTTTGAAATTTGTAAGGTGCCTAGAGGTTGGGCGCCCTAGAAATCACAATTATTATTATTATTATTGCATTCAGTCAATTAAGCAGTCATTTTCAACCCTGCTCAAGCAAATTTAGAAGGTAACAACACACACATTAAAGTTAGTCGTGCATTTGGCATGTACCCCATTGATATCAGTGATGGCAGCCTTGAACTGCATTTTTTTTTTAACATCAAAGAAAAAGAGAAAATGGCATGTGTCATTGCAAGAAAATAAGCAAGCAGTCATCTTTTTGCAGTTTACATGAAGTGAAGTAAACTGATTTTTGCGGTCTTTTTGTGCTAGCTCGTTTGTGATCCATCTGCTACAGACTTTCTTGTAATGTATGATTTGGGAGGTACATACATGTACCTAGGTGTTTTTTTTCTATTGGCCATGTAGGTACAATGGATGTCTGATATTTTCAATGAATAATGTGAAAGAACTGAAGTTTCTTACTGAAATCAGAACTGAAAAATTCAGATGGAAATGCATAGTATGAACTTCAACACATTGTCATTTATAAGCTAAATTCCGACCTTATGATTTTTTGGCTCACATGCGAAGCAAAAGTGAGTCTATGTTCTGGGCCAGTGGTCGTCCGTCGTCTGTCGTCCGTCCGCGGTAAACTTTAACGTTGGCATTTTCTCGGAGACTATTCAAGCCACATTCTTCAAACTTGGCTCAAGGATACTTTGTGGTAAGACCTTTCTAAACATACCGATTTGAGTGACCTCTCACAAAGGTCAAGGTCACAGGGGATCAGGAAATAGTTTAAAAATAGCTATATTTTGACATAATTTATTTTTTCTCAAATACTATTCAAAACCTCAAACACAAACTTGGTACAGAGATACCTGATGGTAAGACAAAAGATTTTTTTTCTCAAACACTATTCACAGCTTTAAACCCAAACTTGCTACAGAGATACCTGATGGGAAGACCTATCTATGCATACTAATTTGGATGACCCCTTGGAAAGGTCAAGGGTCACAAGAGGCTGGCAAATGTGTGTAAAATGCCTATTTTTTTTTAAATAAAATTGTAGGTATTCCCAAATATTGGCAAATTTTTCAACCAAATTTGGTACAAAGATAGCTGTTGATAAGACCTTCCCATGCATACTAATTTAGTCGATGCATCACAAAGGTCAAATGTCACGGGGCAGTTGATAGATGTGAGAAAAATGCTTACATTTTCAGAAAACATGGATTTTGCTGGTGCAGAAGCCAGCCCTTGTCACAAAGGTCACACATATGTAAATTGGTCATACGCATGAGCCATAATGGCTTTGCCTTTCTTGTTTTTTTTTAATTTGTTCCATTTCTTGTATCTCCAAGAATTAACAACGAAAAATAACGTGTTTTGCAAAGTTGGAAAGAGAATTTTAAAAGGTTTAAAACAATTTAATTTTTATTCTAAAAATATCATCAGTCATGAAGTATCGACCGTTGAATCTTTGTGTTTTTTGTGATAGCAAAAGTGAGTCTATGTAAAGGGCCCTCCAGCGTCTGTCGTCCATGGCAAACTTTAACGTTGGCATTTTCTCGGAGATTATTCAAGCCTCAGACAAGGGAACTTACCAATGTCAGTGACCTCTCTCAAATGTCAAGGACACAGTGGGTCCAAAAAGGGGTAAAAAAGTAGCCATATTTTGACACAGATTGTTTCTCCTCAAATGTAAGACCTTTCTATGCATGCTAATTTGGATGACCCCTCGGAAAGTTCAAGGGTCACGAGATCAACATATGTGTGAAAAATGACAGTTTAATAATAATAATAATAATAATAATAATAATAATAATAATACTGTTTATTGCCATTTGCCTTAAGACATAAAGCATAGGAATGTGTGTTAGTGTCATTACAATTACAAACATCTCAGTCGACTCTATCACACAATTCAATGCTGTACACACACTGTCAAAACTTTAAAACTGAACAACTAATCTCACAACCCAATGCGTACCCATTCACACACCCACGCTCATTTCCCACACACACTGACACAACACACACGCCTATTAATCTAAGAAGTCTAAATTAATTAAAGGTATATCGTTTAAAATGAAAACAGACTATCATAGAATAAATATGTCACTAATATAGTGATCACAGTCAAACTAAAACTAGTTAATATATATCGTAAGACTAGGCTAATACTGATATGCACTATTCTCTCAACCGTCGGGGGCGCGCCCTGCCGGGGAGGAGACTCATGGAGTCAACCCGACCAAAAGCACCACCAACAACCAAGGGGATAGCACAAGGGATGGGCGAGGGCGAGGTGCTCTGTAGGTTTTTGATAGAATTGTTGTTTTTATCAAAGTTTTTGCCAACGTTTCAGTCAGATTTGGCACAAAGATAGCTGATGATAAGACCTTTCTATGCATACCAATTTAGTGGTCCCCTTGCAAAGGCCAAGGGTCATGAGGGTCCAGAAACAACCATATTTTGACAAAAACTATTTTTTTCTCAAATACTATTTTCAACTTCAAGCCCAAACTTGGTACAGAGATACCAGATGATAGGGCCTTTCTAAGCATACTAATTTGGATTACCACTCGGAAAGGTCAAGGGTCGCAGGAGGTCGGCAAATGAATGAAAAATGGTAGTTTTTGATAGAATTGTAGTTTTTGGCTCACTGGCCAATGTTCTATGTTCTGGGCCAGTAGTCATCCGTCCATCGTCTGTCGTCTGGTGTCCGTCCGGCGTCATCCATGGTAAACTTTAACGTTGGCATTTTCTCGGAGACTATTCAAGCTACAGTCTTTAAACTTGGCCCAAGGATACCTTGTGGCAAGACCTTTCTAAACATACCAATTTCAGTGACCTCTCACAAAGGTCAGGGTCACAGCGGCTCAGGAAATATATGAAAAATAGTGTAACGCACGCAGACTTGCCCCCAGTCGTATGCACAGACTCCCGCACAACGGGCGCATTCATGCAGTAAAACACAACTCACGGGCTTCCTTTCTAACGGAACTTTTATACAAAATAAATAAAAAAACGCTCAACAACTATTAACACTTCCCCACTATCAGCATCTCAACCCCACATTCACACACACAATATCAATGCCAGGCTAGGTAGTAATCTCTCACACTCCAACCTGTTTGGTGTTCTTGCCTGGTTATGTTCAGTCCTTTCACGTCTAGGCGTGCAAGTCATTTGTATGCTCCCGAGTCGTCCTGTCTCTCGTACCGTGGACATTCTCGTTACTCGCACCGTATCTTCGCTGTGACCCAAGTGTCTCGGCACCGGTCGCTCACTCCCCGAGTGAAGAGATGGAGAGATGACCTCGCATTAGGTCCCTGGTGACTGACGTCTCGGCGTCCGTCGCTCCAACCTCCGACAAGCACTCTAAACAATAATAAAGTCCTAAATCGTAACACTTGCTAAACACACACACATATTGGATAATATGAGATACATTACATAACCTGGCTGATACGAATACCTCACACGTTCATTCACACACACACACACACACGTGCTCCATAACCCGACTACTTTCGTAACACCCCATAACTCTGTCACTACCTTGAAACAGACTATAACCTAACACTCTCGCTATACGTTATCCCATAGGCTGGAAAAGACTATACTTAACCACGTACTACCTTCATAATGACTTAGGCATACACTCACATTCCTTAGTTATCCATCTCGCTAAATACTATCCTCGCGCTGGGACCATATGGCATTGAGGCGCGTCCCCTGGGTGGTGGATAGGGGGTCCCTCGTGAGAGGGGTGCACCGAATGAAATAAGGTGCCGTGAACCAACATGGTCTAAGGGAAGGTGACCCCGACAGAAAACCCCTGGTCCTCCTAGTAAGGGGGTTGGGCGTGGGGGTAGCTTCCCCACCCTGCAAAAAAGGAAATAGCTACAAAAACGCCGACGAAAAGACTAACAGTAATTCCTTTCCTGGAGGAGGAAGGTTCTTCTACCAGAAGACTTATGACGTCCTGTGGTGAAAGCCGGAAGTCTTCGGAAGCCACAGGACCGAGCCGCCTCTCTCTATCCAGGGATACAACCATGGGCACATGGAACGTCAAGACCATGTACCAGAGCGGCAAGGCCGCCCAGATAGCAGCGGAAATGCAAAAGTACAACCTTTCCCTGCTAGGTATCAGTGAAGCCAGATGGACGCAGTCTGGCCAGAAAAGGCTGTTAAGTGGGGAGATGATTCTGTATTCAGGTCATGAAGAGGAGAATGCCCCCCATACAGAAGGTTTAGCATTCATGCTGTCACCAGTGGCACAGAGAGCGCTGATGGGCTGGGAACCTCTTGGGCCAAGAATCATCACAGCAGCCTTTAGAACCGAGAAAAAGCTCAAGCTGAACGTCATCCAGTGTTATGCGCCCACTAATGACAGGGACGAGGAAGAGAAACAAGAGTTCTACGACTGACTCCAGAGTGCCTTGGACAAATGTGCAGAGCGAGACATCACCATCGTCATGGGCGATTTTAATGCCAAAATAGGGGAGGACAACACCGGATACGAAGAGGTGATGGGGAGACAGGGACTAGGCTCGGAGATGAGTGAGAACGGAGAGAGGTTTGTAGACTTTTGTGCTCTAAACCGACTTGTCATTGGAGGCAGCATCTTCCCACACAGAAGGATACACAAAGCAACTTGGGTCTCACCTGACCATACAACAGAGAACCAAATAGACCATATCTGCATTAGCAAGAAATTTAGAAGATCCCTTCAAGATGTTCGAGTGAGGAGGGGAGCAGATGTCGCCTCCGACCACCATCTGCTTACCTTAAGAATGAAGCTCAAGCTAAAGAAAAGCCGCACAGAGACAACAAGAAGACAGTGCTATAATGTAGGCCTCCTGAGAGAAACTGGAGGTAGAGAAGAGTTCAAACTGGTGCTGTCCAACCGGTTTCAAGCGCTACAGGAGCTAGTAAATGAAGAGGAGGCGGTCACCACAGAGCAGCAGTGGAAGGCAGTTAGAGAGGCGCTGAACTCAACCTGCAAAGACACTGTAGGGTTCAGGAAACACCATCACAAGGACTGGCTGTTGGCACAGACCTTGAAGAAGATAGAAGTGAGGAAGCAGAAGAAAACAGTTGTCAACAACAGTCGCACGAGAGCAGCCAAAGTAAGGGCACAGGGGGAATACTGGGAAGCCAACCGCGAGGTGAAGAGGAGTATCAGGGCAGACAAGAGGGCCTACACAGACAGCCTGGCAGCAGAGGCAGAAAAGGCAGCAGGCAGCGGCAACATGAAACAGCTCTACGACATTACCAGAAGATTGTCAGGCAAGTATGGCCATACAGAAAGACCAGTAAAAGACAAAGAAGGCAAGCCTATTGCAGACAGAGCAGACCAACTCGACAAATGGGCCGAGTATTTTGAAGAGTTACTGAACAGACCTAGCCCACCCGACCCCCCAGACATCCAGCCGGCAGAGACCGACCTACCCATCAGCTGTGACAGACCCAGCCGGGAAGAGATCAGAAGAGCAGTGGCATTTTTGAAGAACGGCAAAGCAGCAGGCCCAGATGGCATCCCAGCAGAGTCTCTGAAAGCAGACCTAGAGACAACAGTGGAGATGCTGTACCCACTGTTTGGAAAGATCTGGGAAGAGGAGGTGATGCCGGCTGACTGGAAGGAGGGGTACCTAATCAAGCTTCCCAAGAAAGGCGACCTCAGCAAGTGTTCCAACTACAGAGGAATCACCTTGCTGTCAGTACCAGGAAAGGTCTTCAACAGGATCATCCTAGAGAGAATGAAGAGCTCTGTTGACCCCCAGCTGAGAGACCAGCAAGCAGGATTCAGGAAGAACCGATCATGTACAGACCAGATCGCCACTCTCCGCATCATCGTGGAACAGTCTCTGAAGTGGAGCTCCCTGCTGTACGTCAACTTTGTGGATTATGAGAAAGCATTTGACAGCGTGGACCGAGAGACTCTGTGGAAACTCCTACGACACTACGGTGTACCCACAAAGCTCGTCCGCCTGATCAAGAGCAGCTACGATGGCATGACATGTCGTGTGATCCACGAAGGGCAGTTCACCAGGGAGCTCCAGGTCAGAACTGGTGTCAGGCAGGGGTGTCTGCTGTCTCCGTTCCTCTTCCTACTGGCCATAGACTGGGTCATGAAGATGACCACAGAGCACAGACGAAGTGGAATACAGTGGACACTGTGGACACAGCTTGACGACCTCGATTTTGCAGACGACTTGGCATTACTGTCCCACACTCATCAACAAATGCAGGACAGGACCACGAGGCTTGCTGACATCTCGTCCCAAGTGGGCCTCACCATTCACAAACAGAAAACAAAGACAATGAGGCTGAACGCAACCAGGGAAGAACCAGTCTTGCTTGCTGGCACCCCGTTGGAGGAGGTGGAGTCCTTCACCTATCTCGGGAGCATCATAGACAAAAAAGGCGGCACTGATGCAGATGTCAGAGCACGAATCGGTAAAGCCAGAGCAGCCTTTCTCCAGTTGAAAAAAGTGTGGAGTTCCAGAGAGCTGTCACAACACACCAAAGTCCGGATTTTCAACTCCAATGTAAAAGCAGTTCTCCTATATGGAGCAGAGACTTGGAGATTGACAAAAACCACAGTCAACAGAGTACAGACCTTCATGAACAGTTGCCTTAGAAGAATTTTGAAAATCCACTGGCCAGAGAAGATCTGCAACGTCAGACTCTGGGAGAGAACAGAGCAGATAACAGCAGAGAATGAAATTGGGCGAAGAAGATGGGGATGGATCGGTCACAGTCTGAGAAAGCCAGCTTCCAGTATCACTAGGCAGGCATTGTCATGGAACCCCCAGGGAAAGAGGAAAAGAGGTAGGCCGAGAAACTCCTTGCGTCGAGACCTCCAAGCAGACATCAAGAGACTGGGAACCACCTGGAGTAGAATCGAAGGAGAAGCACAGGACAGGAGTTGCTGGAGGTCTCTCGTCGACGGCCTATACCCGGGTAGTGGTGACAGGCGTAAGTAAATAACTATACGAAAACACCGGTTACCTCACTGAATTCCAAACCAACATAACTGAACCAAACCCAAAAACGCTATACAACCAAATTACTCTTACCAGCGCATACTGTCTTTAACTCTAGACTTCCCATACAGTTTTCTTTATATCGGCTCTGTATTCCCAGAAGATTTCTTACATTTTGTTAGTTTTTGGGTAAGTTTGTGAAAACAGATGTTGTGACTTAACTATTGATGTGACTGAGACTAAACTTGGCATTTATCAAGAGAAAACTTACAGATACACACTGAACTTATTTTGAATCAGATTTACCTGCCCGAAGATGAAATTTGATTAATTCAATTGAACACAGTGTCACTTCACTCATCGTCGGAAAGAAGTTCATCACTTTCACTCAAAGTCAAATGAAAACGCTCTTGATCCGACAGGTCACTCGTGTGCACACTGCTAACACCTGACACTTCAACATCACTTTGATTCTCACAAAGTCCTATATCTCTGTCACGGATAAGTTTAGCAAATAAGTCACCAAACTCCTCATCGCTATCGGAGTGCACGGTCGTCATGATGCTTCAAAAACTCGCGCCAAAAAGTCACATAAAAATCGACAAAAACGGTCACAATTCAGCCCACGAGTCAAGATTCACGGTAGAAAACAACCCTAGACCTTTCCGGAAGTGACCAGCTTTGCTCTCTATGCACAGGAGAGCTCTCGCTTCCAGTGAGGTCACTTTCTATTTTGGTCACAAAAACAAGCGGTCTCAAGCGGTACTGGAATACACGACACGAGAGGAATGGCGCGGTTTGGGACGTTGAGAGTTAACTAAGCAACTATCAATAATACATATATAGAAACATACCTGAATTCTAGGTTTCAGAGTCTTGGAATACGGGCTAAGGTATCTCACACAAGTCTGTACCCACTGACAGTAAAGCCCGCACTAACTTATTTAGACCTGACAGACTGAGCTCTCGCCTACAACTCACTAAAACTCCCCGTGCCCGCCGTGTCTTACAGATTCCAAGTGGCCCACGTGCCACCACGGACTATCGTCACAAACAAACCACTGACAACTACTGTACCGTATTAAACCTACTGTGTGAACCCTATGCACGAGCATAGAGTTTCATCACAAATAGCTATTTTGGAACATAATTTCTTTTTTTCTCAAATACTATTGACAACTTCAAACCCAAACTTGGTACATAGATACCTGATGATAAGACCTTTATATGCACACTAATTTGATTGATCCCTCGGAAAAGTCAAGGGTCACAAGAGGTCAAGAAATAGGTCCTAAATGACCATATTTAAATAAAAAAATGTTTTTTCGCAAATACCATACACAACTTCAAACCCAAACTTGCTACAGAGATACCTGATGGTAAAACCTATCTATGCATACTAATTTGCATGACCCCTCGGAAAGGTCAATCGTCACAAGAGCTCAGGAAATAGGTAAAAAATAGCCATATTTGAACAAGAAACGTTATGTCAGACGTGGATCGGTCGATACAGGTGAGCCATATGGGCTTTGCCCTTCTTGTTATCAAAGTTTTTGCAAAATTTTCAGTCAAACTTGGCATAAAGGTGGCTGATGATAACACCTTTCTATGCATGCTAATTTAGTCGCCCCTTCACAAAGGTCAAGGGTCATGGAGGGTCGACAAGTGTAAAAAATGCACACATTGTGAGAAAATGCAGATTTCACAGGTAAAAAAGCCAACCCTTAATGTTTAGACACTTGAACACTTGCTCATTTCAGAGACCTGTTGGAAAGGTCAAGGTCACAAAGGTCACACTTATTATGTGGATTGACCATACATGTGAGCCGCAAGGGCTTTGCCTTTCTTCTTGTTGTTTTTGGCATTTAGTGTGTATTATTATTATTTATATCAGAGATTATTATTCCTCATTAGTAGAAATGAAAATGAACAGAGGCTCCACTCTAGGCAATAGTGTCTCAGACTTACTATTCAGGAATTAGGGCAGCCCCTTGTGGCGGATCAGTAAAACGAACAACCAGGCTACTTTGGCAAGAGATGCCTTGGGTTGCGTTTCATGCACTGACCATGTACTAGAGTTACATAACAAGAAATGGGGGTGGGGTGGGGGGGGGGGAATGATGCAGGGAGTTTTGTAGTAACCGTCCCCTTAGTTCTCTAGCATCCATGCCTGGCCAAGTAAACTGTGTTTTGTTTTTTCAGGAGGGTGGGAATGGAAGGGGGGGGGGGGGGGGAGGATGTGATTAAGTTCACGAGTGCCTTAGCTAGCCAATGTAATGTCTGCTTTGTTTTCTCTTTTCCAGTTTCAGCGCACACTACGCAACACCATATCTTCATCCACTGTTGTGTCCGTATGCCGTGGGGGTGGTGGTGAGTAGCACACCCACAGTTGCTGTACTTGCTACTTTTGTCTGTTTGAGCTGTTTTTATACATGTGAAGTTTTAAAATGGGAATTCTGGAGATTTTGGGGTGCGGTCCGGAGGGGTGGGGGCCGGGGGTGGGGAGGGGAGGGGGCAGGCAGCGTCACAACGTTTTTGTACAACTGGTGATAACTATCAGCATAAAAAAGTGTGAACATGATATTCAGATTATTACTTTTGTATGTGTGTTTGTTGCATTTTTTACAATGCATGTATTTAACCACTTTTTGCACAATATGCCCGCATGCCTACATCAAATGAAAAATAGAGGGTGTCTTTCAAAATATAGATTGTCTTACAGAGAGAGAAAAAGAGCATTGCATCAATTCATGTATAACACTGATGCGTCTGGTGCTTTAATTCAAATCAGAAACACCGTATAACACTGACATCTGGTGCTTTCGACAATTTAGGAACATTGTGTAACACTGATGTGTTTGGCTCCTTTACGTCACCATCACTGTCTGATCCTTCTCTATTAGTTGAGAATTCTTTCTTTTTAAAAATGTTTCTGCAATGAATGAAACTTCATGAAATGCTTTTTCTGAAAAAGGTTGAAAGGTACAAAGCTGGCTAATGAACTCAGCAAGCTATATCCCAAATTCCATGTGAATAGAAAGAAAATTAGGGACTCAAATGCAGGTCAACCAACTTTATATAAACGGCAATTTTTCTCTTTAACGATTCACCCAATTTAAATATGCCTGGTGGCTCTCCGAAATACATCTTGATCAAAGCATTTCATAAATTTTCAGGCATGTACGTACACAAACACCAGAGATATTCATGTCTACATACACACAAACCAGATAGGTGAGGCTTACTTACTTACTTACGCCTGTCACCCCTACCCGGGTATAGGCCGTCGATGAGACTCCTGTCCTGTGCTTCTCCTTCGATTTTACTCCAGGTGGTTCCCATTCTCTTGATGTCTGCTTGGAGGTCTCGACGCCAGGAGTTTCTCGGCCTACCTCTTTTCCTCTTTCCCTGGGGATTCCATGACAATACCTGCCTAGTGATACTGGAAGCTGGCTTTCTCAGACTGTGACCAGTCCATCCCATAAGATCTGTACTCTGTTGACAGTGGTTTTTGTCAATCTCCAAGTCTCTGCTCCATATAGGAGAACTGCTTTTACGTTGGAGTTGAAAATCAGGACTTTGGTGTTTTGTGACAGCTCTCTGGAACTCCACACTTTTTTCAACTGGAGAAAGGCTGCTCTGGCTTTACCGATTCGTGCTCTGACATCTGCATCAGTGCCGCCTTTTTTGTCTATGATGCTCCCGAGATAGGTGAAGGACTCCACCTCCTCCAACGGGGTGCCAGCAAGCAAGACTGGTTCTTCCCTGGTTGCGTTCAGCCTCATAGTCTTTGTTTTCTGTTTGTGGATGGTGAGGCCCACTTGGGACGAGATGTCAGCAAGCCTCGTGGTCTTGTCCTGCATTTGTTGATGCGTGTGGGACAGTAATGCCAAGTCATCTGCAAAATCGAGGTCGTCAGGCTGCGTCCACAGTGTCCACTGTATTCCGCTTCTTCTCTGCTCTGTGGTCCTCTTCATGACCCAGTCTATGGCCAGTAGGAAGAGGAACGGAGACAGCAGACACCCCTGCCTGACACCGGTTCTGACCTGGAGCTCCCTGGTGAACTGCCCTTCGTGGATCATGCGACATGTCATGCCATCGTAGCTGCTCTTGATCAGGCGGACGAGCTTTGTGGGTACACCGTAGTGTCGTAGGAGTTTCCACAGTGTCTCTCGGTCCACGCTGTCAAATTACTTACTTACTTACGCCTGTCACCCCTACCCGGGTATAGGCCGTCGACGAGAGACCTCCAGCAACTCCTGTCCTGTGCTTCTCCTTCGATTCTACTCCAGGTGGTTCCCAGTCTCTTGATGTCTGCTTGGAGGTCTCGACGCCAGGAGTTTCTCGGCCTACCTCTTTTCCTCTTTCCCTGGGGGTTCCATGACAATGCCTGCCTAGTGATACTGGAAGCTGGCTTTCTCAGACTGTGACCGATCCATCCCCATCTTCTTCGCCCAATTTCATTCTCTGCTGTTATCTGCTCTGTTCTCTCCCAGAGTCTGACGTTGCTGATCTTCTCTGGCCAGTGGATTTTCAAAATTCTTCTAAGGCAACTGTTCATGAAGGTCTGTACTCTGTTGACTGTGGTTTTTGTCAATCTCCATGTCTCTGCTCCATATAGGAGAACTGCTTTTACATTGGAGTTGAAAATCCGGACTTTGGTGTGTTGTGACAGCTCTCTGGAACTCCACACTTTTTTCAACTGGAGAAAGGCTGCTCTGGCTTTACCGATTCGTGCTCTGACATCTGCATCAGTGCCGCCTTTTTTGTCTATGATGCTCCCGAGATAGGTGAAGGACTCCACCTCCTCCAACGGGGTGCCAGCAAGCAAGACTGGTTCTTCCCTGGTTGCGTTCAGCCTCATTGTCTTTGTTTTCTGTTTGTGAATGGTGAGGCCCACTTGGGACGAGATGTCAGCAAGCCTCGTGGTCTTGTCCTGCATTTGTTGATGAGTGTGGGACAGTAATGCCAAGTCGTCTGCAAAATCGAGGTCGTCAAGCTGTGTCCACAGTGTCCACTGTATTCCACTTCGTCTGTGCTCTGTGGTCATCTTCATGACCCAGTCTATGGCCAGTAGGAAGAGGAACGGAGACAGCAGACACCCCTGCCTGACACCAGTTCTGACCTGGAGCTCTCTGGTGAACTGCCCTTCGTGGATCACGCGACATGTCATGCCATCATAGCTGCTCTTGATCAGGCGGACGAGCTTTGTGGGTACACCGTAGTGTCATAGGAGTTTCCACAGAGTCTCTCGGTCCACGCTGTCAAATGCTTTCTCATAATCCACAAAGTTGACGTACAGCGGGGAGCTCCACTCCAGAGACTGTTCCACGATGACGCGGAGAGTGGCGATCTGGTCTGTACATGATCGGTTCTTCCTGAATCCTGCTTGCTGGTCTCTCAGCTGGGGGTCAACGGAGCTCTTCATTCTCTCTAGGATGATCCTGTTGAAGACCTTTCCTGGTACTGACAGCAACGTGATTCCTCTGTAGTTGGAACACTTGCTGAGGTCGCCTTTCTTGGGAAGCTTGATTAGGTACCCCTCCTTCCAGTCAGCTGGCATCACCTCCTCTTCCCAGATCTTTCCAAACAGTGGGTACAGCATCTCCACTGTTGTCTCTAGGTCTGCTTTCAGAGACTCCGCTGGGATGCCATCTGGCCCTGCTGCTTTGCCATTCTTCAAAAATGCCACTGCTTTTCTGATCTCTTCCCGGCTGGGTCTGTCACAGCTGATGGGTAGGTCGGTCTCTGCCGGCTGGATGTCGGGGGGGTCGGGTGGGCTAGGTCTGTTCAGTAACTCTTCAAAATACTCGGCCCATCTGTCGAGTTGGTCTGCTCTGTCTGCAATAGGCTTGCCTTCTTTGTCTTTTACTGGTCTTTCTGTATGGCCATACTTACCCGACAATCTTCTGGTAATGTCGTAGAGCTGTTTCATGTTGCCGCTGCCTGCTGCCTTTTCTGCCTCTGCTGCCAGGCTGTCTGTGTAGGCCCTTTTGTCTGCCCTGATACTCCTCTTCACCTCGCGGTTGGCTTCCCAGTATTCCCCCTGTGCCCTTACTTTGGCTGCTCTCGTGCGTCTGTTGTTGACCGCTGCTTTCTTCTGCTTCCTCGCTTTTATCTTCTTCAAGGTCTGTGCCGACAGCCAGTCCTTGTGGTGTTTCCTGAACCCTACAGTGTCTTTGCAGGTTGAGTTCAGCACCTCTCTAACTGCCTTCCACTGCTGCTCTGTGGTGACCGCCTCCTCTTCATTTACTAGCTCCTGTAGCGCTTGAAACCGGTTGGACAGCACCAGTTTGAACTCTTCTCTAACTCCAGTTTCTCTCAGGAGGCCTACATTATAGCGCTGTCTTCTTGTTGTCTCTGTGCGGCTTTTCTTTAGCTTGAGCTTCATTCTTAAGGTAAGCAGATGGTGGTCTGAGGCGACATCTGCTCCCCTCCTCACTCGAACATCTTGAAGGGATCTTCTAAATTTCTTGCTAATGCAGATATGGTCTATTTGGTTCTCTGTTGTATGGTCAGGTGAGACCCAAGTTGCTTTGTGTATTCTTCTGTGTGGGAAGATGCTGCCTCCAATGACAAGTCGGTTTAGAGCACAAAAGTCTACAAACCTCTCCCCGTTCTCACTCATCTCCGAGCCTAGTCCCTGTCTCCCCATCACTTCTTCGTATCCGGTGTTGTCCTCCCCTATTTTGGCATTAAAATCGCCCATGACGATGGTGATGTCTCGCTCCGCACATTTGTCCACGGCACTCTGGAGTCGGTCGTAGAACTCTTGTTTCTCTTCCTCGTCACTGTCATTGGTGGGGGCATAACACTGGATGACGTTCAGCTTGAGCTTTTTCTTGGTTCTAAAGGCTGCTGTTATAATTCTTGGCCCAAGAGGTTCCCAGCCCATCAGCGCTCTCTGTGCCACTGGTGACAGCATGAGTGCTAACTCCTTCTGTATGGGGGGCATTCTCCTCTTCATGACCTGAATACAGAACCATCTCCCCACTTAACAGCCTTTTCTGGCCAGACTGCGTCCATCTGGCTTCACTGATGCCTAGCAGGGAAAGGTTGTACTTTTGCATTTCCGCTGCTATCTGGGCGGCCTTGCCGCTCTGGTACATGGTCTTGACGTTCCATGTGCCCATGGTTGTATCCCTGGATAGAGAGAGGCGGCTCGGTCCTGTGGCTTCCGAAGACTTCCGGCTTTCACCACAGGACGTCATAAGTCTTCTAGTAGAAGAACCTTCCTCCTCCAGGAAAGGAATTACTGTTAGTCTTTTCGTCGGCGTTTTTGTAGCTATTTCCTTTTTTGCAGGGTGGGGAAGCTACCCCCACGCCCAACCCCCTTACTAGGAGGACCAGGGGTTTTCTGTCGGGGTCACCTTCCCTTAGACCATGTTGGTTCACGGCACCTTATTTCATTTGGTGCACCCCTCTCACGAGGGACCCCCTATCCACCACCCAGGGGACGTGCCTCAACGCCGTATGGTCCCAGCGCGAGGACGCTGTCAAATGCTTTCTCGTAATCCACAAAGTTGACGTACAGCGGGGAGCTCCACTCCAGAGACTGTTCCACGATGATGCGGAGAGTGGCGATCTGGTCTGTACTGTGTACATGATCGGTTTTTCCTGAATCCTGCTTGCTGGTCTCTCAGCTGGGGGTCAATGGAGCTCTTCATTCTCTCCAGGATGATCCTGTTGAAGACCTTTCCTGGTACTGACAGCAAGGTGATTCCTCTATAGTTGGAACACTTGCTGAGGTCACATTTCTTGGGAAGCTTGATTAGGTACCCCTCCTTCCAGTCAGCTGGCATCACCTCCTCTTCCCAGATCTTTCCAAACAGTGGGTACAGCATCTCTACTGTTGTCTCTAGGTCTGCTTTCAGAGACTCCGCTGGGATGCCATCTGGCCCTGCTGCTTTGCCGTTCTTCAAAAATGCCACTGCTGTTCTGATCTCTTCCCAGCTGGGTCTGTCACAGCTGATGGGTAGGTCAGTTTCTGCTGGCTGGATGTCTGGGGGGTCGGGTGGGCTGGGTCTGTTCAGTAACTTTTCAAAATACTCGGCCCATCTGTCGAGTTGGTCTGCTCTGTCTGCAATAGGCTTGCCTTCCTTGTCTTTTACTGGTCTTTCTGCATGGCCATACTTGCCCGACAATCTTCTGGTAATGATAGGTGAGGCTGGCGCTGGTAAAACAGTACACATACCAAGGGGAATTACTCAGCGCTGGACATACACACAGTTTGATCCACTGTCCCCTCCTATCAGGCACCCAATCGCCAGCCTACAGAAAAATACACAGGTAAAGAACAAGATGATCATATACATCCCTAAAAAAGGATGCATAAGGTCATGCCACTAACCCATGTCTTTTTCTGGAACTTAGGTATGTTTATGTGTTTACACACACACACACACACACACACACACACACACACACACACACACACACACACACACACACACACACACACACACACACACACACAGCGCTTCCTGAAAAATGTACGTTCAGCATCATGGTTAGCGTAGCTAAACATGACGTAATTTCTATTGTGTTACTTCACTGTCCGAGGTCTGCACACCTTTGACGTCACAGGTCCCACCACGTTCCATCCTAAAAATCTCATCTATAGAGAGGGGGAATATGAGAGTTTTAAAGAATCTTCTATGGTCCTCATTTTTCTATGTTATTCGCTCACAAAAACGCACACGACCTTGCCTTTCCTTTTTCTCAAATTCCTTTTATTTTTCTCTGTAATTAGATATATAAAGAAAGAACTGAATCTTTATTAACACTATGACTGAGAATTTAAGGGGTTAACTCAGTCATAGTGTTAATAATACTTCAAATCCCCCCCCCCCCCCCCCCCCATAGACAAAACGCCCGATCAAACCAGTGCTTGTAACCCGAAGCAATTACATATAATACATAAACACCTCATGCCTACGCTTGACTGGTTTTGAAAGACCCCCACTTCAATTCAGGTAAGATATGAATAGACCTGTTCTGAAAATAGCAATTATTCGCATTTTCTTGTCGGGACGAGATTGCCTTTTGAAACTGGGATCGAAATCTTTTGAATCAGATCGGTATGCACCCGCACTGTCTCGCTATTCATACAGGAATTTATAATTTTTTCAATTATGTGTTCACCCGTTCGATTTGCCATTAAATGCAAATGGCCAACAGCCAACGCGCCGACACAGTAGGGCGTCGCTATTCGACTTAGTAAGGGAACACTCTATGAATAAACCGGCTCTACAGCTTTGAAAAGGCTATTTGCTGAGAGGTGACAAGAAGAGTTTCGAAATTGACTTCATATTTACTCAATGGCTGGTTCCCGAAAAATCAGACGGTGGTTATACTGTGCACTATAAACAGTTTGATAAGAAACTAACAAGTAATATCTAACACACAGACGTACACACAAACAAACACACTTACAAACAGACGCGCACACAAACAAACAAACAAACACACAATCAAACAGACGTACACACACACACACACACACACAAACAGACGTACACACACAAACACACAAACACACACACACACACACGCACTTACAGACACTCATGTCAGTACAATTTTATCGTAAGCATGAGCTGCCAGGTGGTGTCACGGTTGATCGCCTTTTGTGTTGCCTCACGCCGCGGCCGCATTCCATTCCTTTTCAATTCAGACACGAGCCGCATTTTGAAAAGACTCTCACCCGTCTTTATGGCCTTTATAGCTACACCCTTTCAAATCGCTAAGTTGTGTCAAAGATCAACAGGGGGACATATTACTTTTCAAAAGAGGGGGATCATTTACAAAACGGTTCTACATGTGAGGGCTTAATGTACTCATGTCTGGTTTACTGACAAAGAAACAAATGTGTTTATAAATTATCTTTTTTAATTGCATTATAAAATGAACACAGACGAACTCCTTCTATTAAATGATATTGGCGCTGTAGAAAACATAGACTTAGATTTGAAAAGGGAACGACTTTTATCTGTAGTGGTTTCTGGTCATTCGAAATCTTATCTTGGGAAGCTATATTCAACTGAAGATATACTATCCCTCACGGCTGCTGATTTATTTAAACTTCATTTTAAATATGAACAACACATGGCTTCACTAATGACCCGTGATTTGAGCAAATCAATTGTCTGCTTATATTCAAAAGCTGTGAGTTACGCTCTCCCTGTAGACATTGAAAATCTCACAAATGACCTCGAGAGTAACCCCATTGTAACGAGTGCAATTGGTAAATTAGCTTGCCTTTTATTCTACAGGTTTGGTAATTTGCTGGCTCCTCTGGTAACATTAATTGTAACTAGCAGCCATGTTGATTTTACGAAATTAAATTTTTTTGTTGATAAAAATGGACGACCAACAGACGACCCCCCAAACGACCCCACAGATGAACCCTGTTTCGGATCCTGCCCAGACCCTGATTCACACAGTGACAAAAATTAAAAATGAAGGGAGGGTTCAGTCAGGTAAACGTTTAGCTGAATGGAACAAGCAGAAAAAGTTACAGCTACAGGCGCTAACAGAAAAGGCTCATGTAAGTGACCCGCCGTCAACACCGCCGGTAGGACCGGTAGGACCGGTAGGACTGGCACCCCTGTCACACCCACATCAAAGTGAAAGACCTTCAACCCAGTCTAATTCTGAAACAGCAAGATATGCAGTTGCCGCATTTGTTGTCGGATCTGGTTTTGTAGCTTACCAATTATACAAAAAATACAAGCCACAGACTCGAACAGTGTCCAAAAAATTAAACACTCCATCATCAAAAACAGAAGTCTCCACATTACTAACAATACCCAAAGTTGTTGACCCATTTATCATGCAGTAATAAATTTATTATTTTAATTTTTTCTTGCCTAAGAAATGAATGACTCAAAGAATTTAATGAATCTTGTGTATCACTCTGCAGTAATCAGTGCATTAGCAGTAACGTTTTCTATGCTGGGAAAAAATCTACTCAAAATGAAATCACCAGACCTCAGTACACTCGATTTCGAAGACAGCACTAAGCTAATTGTAGTTGTAAAAGCGTCAATCGCCACGAAAGACCTTCTTGTTAAACAGGGAATTATTCCCGAAAATGTTTCTATGTAAATAAAAATAATATGGCGACGATAGCTATTATGGTGGGAGGAGCGATGGTCAACGCTCTGGCGTTTAGCGGCTCTAATTATCTCTTTTCTAAAATGGGTAGAGAACAATCTGCAGAAGAAATAAAGCGTCATAATGAAGCGTCAGAAAAATTAGCACAGGCAGAACAGGATTACGAAAAGAATAGAATTGAGAAACTTGATTTCATCAATGAAAAACTCAGGCTTGAAGGCCACGCACAACATACGTTTTCAAATACAGACGACGCAATCCGTGAGTATTTTTTAGTCACGGGTGAAGACATGTCTATCCCAAAACCAAAACTAAGTGACTACTATCAACCAAGCCCAGAACAAAGAAACGGGGAGATAATCTTTGTTCTAGTGGGAATGATATTTGTTTATTTTACTGGAGTTTTCATTGCTAGAAAAAATGGCAGCCGAAAATAAACTATCGAAAATATATTACTCACCATCAGGGTATTATAAAGGAGCAACCGCTATTCAGAAATTACATGCCGCTGTGGGCGGAGATATAACACTCAATCAAGTCAAGCAATGGTTACAGAGACAGGCAATTTGGCAAATTTATCTCCCTGCTCCAAGAAAGATAACGAGACCTCATTTTGAGAACACAACACCTAATGACACGCACCAAATGGACCTCCTGTTCCTACCACATGACACAATAAGAAAGAAACGATACAAGTATGCACTGACTGTTGTAGACATAGCTTCAGGGTACAAAGACGCTGAACCCATATCTGACAAAACAGCCAGTACAGTTGCTACAGCATTATCAAAAATATATAGTCGAGGCCCCTTAAGATACCCCAGACTTGTACAAGTTGATGACGGATCAGAATTCAAAGGTGCAGTTAATCAGTTATTTGCTAAGCATGGCGTACTGGTCAGACGCGGCATTCCAGGAGTACACAGATCACAGGCAATTGTAGAAAACTTTAACAAACAGTTATCAGAAAGACTTTTCAGTTACCAGTATTCTAAGGAACTCATGCATGACACCCGTAACACGGAGTGGGTACAAAGGTTACCACATGTGATAAAAGCAATGAACAATGAAGGACACCCAAAACCTGCTGATGCTATTAAATTGAAAACAATTACAGAGCCAAAAACAATGTCAACCCCAGCACAGGCACCCGACACAAGTTTATTTACTAAACAGGTAAGATATTTATATCAACCAGGGGAAGCTGAGAATGACATCAGGCGCAGGTCAACAGACCCCATCTGGTCAACATCCGTTCATAATATAAAAAAAATAATTCCCGGCGCAGACGCAACAATATATTATCTGTATGACCCTGCACCCCAGAGGGCATTTGTCAGAGAAGAATTACAGATTATTCCCTCAGACACCGTTACTCATTTCAGTAACTAACTCATCAATTAATTCATCAACCAGTTCATCAGCTATTTCTTCAGATAACTTGAGCCTGTAATGACCTGGTGCATAAGCTTTTTCCTTAGTGTGAAACACTCGTTTCGTGTCTCCAACTGCAAGTGATTTCTTATGTGTTTGAATTATTTCAAGATTATGTTTGTTTGATCTCAGTGACTTGTTTGGATAATCAGGCATTAATGCACCATCTAACACTTGCTTGTAATGTTCATGACGAATGTCTTTATTTTTTATTGCTGTTTTCTTGATACCTTTGGCTTTTGACTGACTTCCCTTCTGGTGCAGTATAGAATACATTTTTGATCTCAGTCCAACGTACTCAACTATTGGCACACCATTTAGTTCATCTTTAAACTTACCAGGCACTTTCTTGTTTTGTGTGCTAAACAGTGGATGATCCTTAGGGTAATCAGACGTGTCATACATGTGTAGTTCTGTTTTCATGTCTTCATAAAAGTCTTCAGTACACACATCAATGATCATAGAGTCAGTGTCAGTGTATAGCAGACGACAGTCAGGATACTTTAATTTGAAGTAATCATAATAAAATTCAAGCATCACCAGTTTTGACAATTCAAGAATTGCCATACCAATGAATACTGGCTTGTCCAGTTTAACAATCTTTTTTTTGAGTGACACTGCATACAATGATGAATGAAATTCTTTGTACCCTGTGTACTGTGGCTTGCCTGTAAGTTTAATAGCACCCAATTCAGTTGTGACCAGTCTCACATCTTTTCTGTGATGAGGATTTTCCATAGTCTTGCCAAAACAGGCATTGTTCATAAGCTTAAAGAAGTCTTTGTCAAATGCAGTGTTGCCGTCTCTGGCACGAAGGGTTGTGTTCTTCATTATGTAATCTTTCATGAAAGCACTCTGATCAAATTGAATTCCTCTGTGAACTTTCTTTAGTACTAACCCATGTCTGATGTAAAACTGCAGCAAGCGGTAGTGACAAACGTAATTGAATTTGTCATTTAGATTCGGTACAAGTTTAGTGTCTTCTTTTTTCCCCGTCATACTCATTTTTTCAACAGCTAATGGATAATCATTATGGTAATCGTGTAGATGGTGTGGGTACTCTAGGTCTACTTCAAAGATCCAACCCTTTGCGTCGTTTCGGTCAAGATTCATAATATTGTTAGTTAACCCTGTGTCTGTTACATCATACTGTGACAAATCATACAGACAAAAGTTTTTTAAGGGCAATAATTCACACATCGCGAACCCATAAAGGTTATTAGCGTCCAAATACGTAATGAATGACCTTGACCCCGGGCTTGAGGGGTCAAGGTCCGGACTGTCCAGATATTTGTTGTTGGCTCTGGCATAATTGTTCGCTGCAATACTAATCCCTCCCCTCAATCCACGTTCCACCATTTCACCCATCGTACGATCAGACAACAGGTCTATAGATATCTTACTGGATTTCAAAAATGCATCCCATGTCATGCCAGGACTAGTTATGTAACAAGCAGGGTCAAGTCTGTAGTGTAACAAACCCTTCTCACGGTAACTTTCAAATACATCTGCTAGCAAGCAAACGTCAGCTTTCAAGTACTGGTCGTGGTAGTCACCAATTGTCTGACACCCCAACTTCCCCCACGCATCAAGTGCATGTTGATATTCAGAGTCAGAAATACCTTTTCCAGTTAGTGTAGAATAAAATTTCTCTTTTGGTGGCAGTCTTGTTTCCTCAAACACAACCCAGTGATCAATGTACTCATATGGATAGACACCTTTCTTAATCAAGTCTGGCTCAAAATATTTACTTGTTATTGGATACTCAGTCAGCCCTTCTGCCAGACTAGCAAGACCTAAAGACAAATGTTGCATGGAGTCATAAAATGCTAATTTATCCAACCTAAAAGTCAAGTATTTCTCAGTTGTCTGGGCAATACAACTTATGTTTTTGTAAGACTCATCTACAGCCTGCATGATGATGTGTGAATCATATCCTTTAAGATTGTGGAAAAAGATTGGTAACTTGTATGTCTTAGGATCTATTTTTAATAACAAGTTACAATTGTTATGTGCAGCTCCTCTGTAACGCCCAGTTATGTGATCGTGGTCACGAACTTTATCACCCCCTAAAGGCTGTTCACAAATCCAACACGACTCAGCTGTATCAAATTTCAGTTTGTCTTCTTCTGTCATCACCAAAGGCATCTGACATGTTGTGAGATACTGTACTACCTGACTATACAGATGTCTCATTTCTGTTAAAAACAGACAAGCTGCATTTTCTCCCCTGTAGATAACAGGCTCTGAATGCAAACCGTCTGACGTAACAAAAATGTATCCAAAAGAACACACCACTTGGTCACTTAGTTTTATAGTCTTTGGTAATGACTCTGGAACAGGACCTTCAAATTGAACAACCAGGGATTCAAAATCTGCATATACTACAAACGGCAGCTTTTGCTGATTCCCATAGTTCTTAAAATACACTTGACTACCAGGATCCGGATACTTAAGTACTGTTTGTATGTCATCAGCTGACCTGCAGTGTAAAACATGTTTGTGCGCTACGTTTATTGAGGAGAATCTTTGTAAACATCTTTTACAAACTTCCTGTTTGCCATTGTGTTTTGTTGTATGTGAATGAATTAGACGTGACATATTCCTGATAATTGTGTAGTGGAAGTTATTGTCATCGCCGATTAGCAACATGTCAACATGTTTATCTTCTGACTGCCCATATGTTGGGGCAATTGGGGATACTCTAATTGGCTGTAACTTGTTCTCAGCATTATTATCCCACACATACACATTCACAGATATACCAGGATTTAGTTTTTCAAACAAGTCTATGTCCTCTATTTTAACAGGGAACTCAATGCCACTAAAGTTGAGTTCATTTACAAATTTGATGTAGTTAGATACGCGATCAGGTCTTGACCTCACAAAGTGTAGTTTAGCAAGTACACACCACATGAAACAGAAATTGTCATTGTTCTGTATGTTGACAACTGCCTTCTTGTTCGAAACTTCTGTTGGCAGTGGCAACCATGATTTACCTAATATAGGATGATACCTAGACTGCTTTAATTGTAGTTCATGTACATGTCCTTCGTGCCAGCCAGACCCCTTCATTTTTGCACTGTCGATTGCCTGGAGAAAGTCTGGTAATAGTCTGTCTCTAAACACGTTCTCTACCTCTGGTTCTCTTCTTGTGTTAACAGTGTGTTGTCTTGTTGATATGTACGATACAATCACCTCACCGTCTACTCTAGTGAATTCTATTTTTGCAACAATTTGAATCTTAACACTGCCTGTAAGAAGATTTTGTTGTATGACAGAAAAAGAGTTTTTTTATTGATTCGTAAACATTATTAGTATTTGATATAGGTAAGTTTGTTGTGTGAAACACGTTTCTTAAACTAGATGAGCCAGGGTTTTGAACATTGTCCGTCATTTTTATTTGACCGACAAAATAATAAATGAAAAAATATTAACGTTAACTCTGCTGGCTCACCTTGTGTAATACCACTTTATTAACTGCAACACTGTCAATATAAACATTTAGTTTGCGTAGTTGTTTAAATATGCTATAACAAACTTCCCCTAACCAGCCATAGTTGGTATCAACAACTTTAAAAGTAGGTGTCTTTAAATCAACTGTCATGTGCTCCACATTTGGATGCTCATCGACATAAACCAAAGTCACACTATATGAAACATATATTTCTGATGGTGCTGAAAGGCTTATGTAAGTCTGTTTGGGTGATGTTATTAAATCAGTAAAGTGCATAACATCTTTGAAAAGGTGTGTGAGATCAAGCACCTGTATGATTTGTCCGTCTGTCATTTTTATTGGACAAACAAAAGAATAAATTAATTTACATCAATTTACTAACCCATACCCTGTGGGCTGATCTGTCTTTAAAATGAGCTTTAGATGCTTAGTTGATTTCAGTTTATTTTTTACATCATCTCGTTCATGCTTATTTGGGATGACATCATTCTCTCTGAGACAGTCTTCGAAGCTGTCACGATCCTTACAGTAAAACAAACAGATAAACTTTAACTGTTCTCGAAAATCTTTTAGTACAGCATTATATTTTTGAGTGAGAATCCATACACTGACATTTGCGTGTCTGCCACTGAAGGCAAGTTCTGCTAGAGTGTTTCTCTTCTTGATAATGTCTTTCTCTGCAGAACAGTCATCAACAATAAACAATGTTGACTGTCCTTCAAATTGCTTGTAAAAATATTGTAGGTAGTCATTCAGTTTTTTCTCAGGGTCAACTAAGTATATGTTGTTGTCAGTCCAAATGAATAAACGGTTGTGATAAGCTTTGTTGTGTTTGATTGTAGGACAAAATATTACAATGTTTTCAAAGTGGTGTATGTATCTTGTTTGTAATAAGTCAAGTACGAATTGAGTTTTCCCACACCCTGTGGCACCAACAAATAAGCCACAGTGTGGATCAAGGGTCATTAAGCTACGGTTCATTTTAATACACAATATAATTTTAATATATGTGTCCACTCAGTCTGCTTTCTGCAATATTGAGTTGTGCATCATATATCAGGTACAAATATATGTTTATGGCTGCAGCAGTTTCAACCTTCTTTTGTATCTGAATTGTTATTCCATCACTACCATTCTCGACAGTTCGTCCTGACCCATGAAGATAATCGTCGTCTGTACTGCGAAGGTCTAGCCACAGTGCATACTTGTTTGTAAGGTATTGACCAATCCTTACATCATACAGATGTAGATCTTTGCACGCAATGT
Organism: Semisulcospira habei; assembly: GCA_036245525.1. Lineage (NCBI taxonomy): Eukaryota > Metazoa > Mollusca > Gastropoda > Semisulcospiridae > Semisulcospira > Semisulcospira habei. The sequence continues at coordinate 182,683,523 of BTPG01000001.1, forward strand.
TTGCAGGTTTATCTCTAATCCTTCCACCCGCAAAATACTTTGTGGTTTCGTCATAGTGTTGATAAGGCAGCATTCCTGAAGCGTACACTTGATTAGGGCGGCCTTCGATTGTGCAGGACAAATGTGTAATCTTAGGATTGTAGAATTTTTCTGAATCCCTTTTGTATGGACTCACCGGTTCAACAAACAACATAAGAATACCTTTCAGTGACCTGGCTGGTGTGTTTAAGTTTAAGTTCCACATTGGGTCACTCTTGTCTTTGGGAATTAAACTATGTCTAATCACCCTGTCATAATAAATTGGAAGTCTTGACTGGTACTGATTTTGTATGAGTCTGGCTAGTTCAATATGTGTGACAATTTCATATTCCAAGGAAATGTTAGAGATCTTGTATGTTGCATCTGTGGCAGATGATTTTATAACTTTGGAGTAGTCATTGAAAGTTAGTTCAAAGCTCAGACGGTCATTCAGTGCCCCTTGGTAATAAGGCAAATGAGCTGTGAGGATTTCAAACTCAAGTGGAATGTAAAATCTGGTTCCATATGTTTCTGCTATAATAACTTCCTTTGGTACCCCAGTAGTTACCTTATCTGCTGCATTGATTCGAAGTTTACCAACATTATCAGACTGTATACCTTGGTAAATACGATCCTCTCGTTCTTCTCTTGTGAGCCAAAGATCTTTGTAACAGTAAAATACATCTGAGTCGTCAAGACTAAACACTTCCTGTCCTTCAAGTTTTACTTTAATAGTTCTAACAATTGCTCTGCCAAGATTGTCAACCAGTGTTCTGTTTACGTCTGCGTCTGATGATAGTTCAATATTAAAAGCAAGACGAGCAGTGCCAGGAACAATAACGTCACTGGGACCTAGGTTTGGAAACTTGACTGTAAGTGTTTGGTTCTGGTCTATGGTACTTGGATTGTTCGTGATGACTATCGATTGTCTAATGCCCTTAACACCCAGGGGTTCACGTAGTTTTCTGTATGGGTCTAACTTTGATCCGTAAGACTGTGTCATTTTTATTATGCACAATAAAAAATAATAAATTAATAAAACAATGGCAGCAGGAGGATTTAATCATGAAGATTTTGAAATGGATGACATGCATGTCTCAGATACCAGTATCACAGATATGACTGGAATGGTAACTACTTCTAGTATGCATCACGAACTGTTAAAAGATAAAGTAAACTCATTTTATGAAAGTGTTGGAGCGCGCCCAGATGTCTTGGATCCTAACCAGTTTGAATATGATAAAGGGCACTTATTTGTAAATACGGACAGAGGGAAAATAAATCTAACACATAAAAATAATCCTTCTAAGTTTAGAGCTTTAAGTACAATTAAAGGTGAAGTCGGTGGTAACTCTGGGTTGGCAAGGTACCTTGGAATTGGAGGGTCTCCCGTTCCCCCAAGACTGGTTAGTGTGCTTCACGACACGCAAACAAAGTTGCCAACAGGGCAAGAGATTGAAATGGCACCAGTAACAAGCCTACCAGAAATAGCAAACACTGTGATACAAGAAACTTCATTTACTGAAGGGCAAATAAATGACGCTTTGAAAACAATAGATGATCCACCTTTGTCAATGAGGGAGATTATGGGATTGGATAAATCACTGCAGACAATAAGAGGTGAGATGGTTAATAATCTTGCCAAACTGGGAGAGCTTGATAAACACATAGAACGTGAAAAAGAGAAACTGGCTACAGCAGACAATGGGAATCTTGACACAGAAATGAAAGAAAGAATCCAACACAGATTAAATGATTTGCAGATAGAAAGATCAGGACGGTTAGAAACAATTAGTATTGGAAGACAAAAACTGAAAACCCAAGTTAACAGAATTAGAGAAACTATTCAGAAAATACTTCACGAAGACACTACTCTGGCTGAGAGACTTAAAACACTTTTCAGAGAACAGGGTATTACAATTGCTAGTTTAATTACTGCTCTTGGGTTTATTATCAGCACTGTAGTGCTGGCTGTCTCCGGTGCTGGGGTTGGTGGGGGTGCACCGCCACCCCCGGGCCCACCGGCTCCCACAGATCCAAAAGATTTACAGTCGTGGGTAAAGAAACAGTTGTCTCACATATCAGACCTGCTTAAGAAATTGGCTCTGAAAGCAGTAGACACGTTGCCTGGCATTTTAGGCTCTGTTGTCAGTTGGTTGATTAGTACAGCGGCAAAGGTAGTTGGGTTTATGGCAGAACATGTGTGGGTATTTTTGGTGACAGTAGGAGGGTTAATGGTGGGTTATTTAATAAAACAGGTAAAGAAGTAATACTCCTAGCCCTGTTAATCCTATTACTAATGCAGTTCGTTCTGACTCATGTGTGTCAGGGGTTGTTACTGACTGTATGGGTACCAGTGGTGGGGCAGGGGAAGTAACCTCCTGTAATGATTTTAATGACAGTACATGCGCAGTTGTTGCTCCTAAGTTTACACTTTTATCGAGTCCTAATTTCTGACCAACACCTGCAACAATGATTTCATTATTATAATTTGTTATTGTACCCATTTGGAGTTGAAGGTCAGATGGTAACATGTATAACCCAGTGCCAACTACAAAGTCAACTTTCGATCTAGCATATCTGAGTACGTTTTGGTAGCGCTGTATGCTAGATGGGAGATCAACTGATGAATTTATTGAATCTTCAAGATTAGCGAGAAACTGTTTTTGAGATTCAAATAAACCACTTCCATTCAAAATATTCGATTTTGTTAGTGATTGTGCACCTAGTATGCACCAGACATATGTTCTGATAGACTCATTGACGCGCTCGACTCCCGCTTGAGTAAACCCGTCACTCCTGTCCAAGACAAATGTGGTCCACGCGTTAGACTGTTTCTGCTCTATTGATCCTAACCAGACTTGTGATTTTGATGAGAATGAAGTGTAGGGAGGCCAGTAATCTTGAGGGTATTGTCTGTGACTCATAGCATAATACAATGTACCAATGCCGTTGTGATCATCAAGTTTTTGTGTAAAGTCATACTTAGTGCCAGGGTTAATGTTAAATTCATTACAGATGCGTTCAAATGCTTTCATATCCATGGGGTTGTTATACCTGTTGAAACTGGATTCAGTTGGTAGTGGTGTATGCAGTTCTGACAGTATACGTCTAAGCTGGTAATAAACATGGAAACGATACACAGATCTAATCAGTTTGTTTGAGTGATTCAAATGATCTGTGAATGAAACACCACAGCCTGTAGTAGAACACAGTATGGCAAAATTGAGTTGGTTTTGAAACATCTGTAGTGGACTTGAAGACCACTTTCTTGCAGTTGAGTCATCTGTTATTGGAGGGTTTAGGTAATGGTCAAACGGATTTGGTACTTTAACTTGAAATAGATCTTGTACGCTTGCGTCAGACACAGCTATATCAAGCTGATTTAGTTGAATTATTTTCTGTTCATAAGTAGGTGCAACATTATATTTGGCATCCACATTAAATTGAAATGCGTTTGTAGTGGTGATGGTTGGTGATTTAAATTCCATCCTTTTTTATATGAGATAATAAAAATGTTTATTACCTTAACAAATCTTGACACAAGCAAACCAGTGTGGTTAACTAATGGGATTGATAATCGTGATGGTAGCAAGGCTGCAGCTATCCATGAAATGTTCTACACAGTAAAATGGTTTAATGTAACAGATGATGGTGAATATTCTGTACATGGAATGGTAGGTACTACAAGTTGGGGCGCTAATCATTTACAGCCTGGGTATTATGACTTTTGTACTATAGCTGAATTTTTACAAGATATGTATAAAATTAAAGCAACTTTAAATCCGGCTAACTTGTTTGTTACATTGGAATTTCCAAAAGATAGTCAGCTTATATTAACAGACAAACTTTTAATACTACTGGGTTTTTTAACTGAATCTGATCTTGGTATTGTAGCTGTTAGTGGTGATGATGATTGGACTTATGAAGCAGGATTAAAATTTAAGCCCAAAAAAGGCAAAATAACTGGAAGATATCCTGTTCATTTGTCAGTACACACAGTGCTAAAAGTTTATTTGAAAGAACTAAACACATCTGAGAATGTTCACAATGGAAAGCCTTCAACTTTGTTGAGATGCTTACCTACTGGAACTGCACCCTATTGTGAAAGTGTAGTTGTTAGATTTCCTAATTTGCAGTTTAAGAAATTAGGTTCTAGTTTCTTTGAGTCACTGAGTATATCTGTAACTAATCAGGATGACAAACCAGTTCTTATGCATGATTTTAGTGTTGTGTTGGAAATTAAATAATTTTATTTTTGTTTATAAAAAATGAGTGGTGGTCCAAAGTCGAGAATCATACCAGTTGCATGTCCAGTAACAGAATTGAAAGATTTGGCAGACGTACAGGATTTTGAGAAGGAAGGGGAAATTGGAGAAATATATGGTTTTGAACTTGATTCAAATGGCATGTACAAGAGGAAAGTAATTGTTGACATGAAAGACGGTGAAAAACAGATTCCTAAACTTGGTCAGCTGCGTGATGTTACTGTACCTACTCCACCTGTAAATAATGCGCCTTACAACTTAATACATGTGGGAAATAAGTGGGTGGTTTCACCTGTACCTGTTCCACCACCCACAATTGACTGGGACATAAAGTTGGAATTTATTAGTCCTTATGTATACACTGATGACGAAGGCGCCTTAGTGTTTAGAAAGGTTGTTAACTCGGGGCCGCTTATTGTAAGCCTTGTTCCAAGTTTTGCCCCAGACAACAATAGCAGAGAAAAACTGAAAGTTGAAAATTATGAGAGACGGAGATATCTTCTTACAACTAGAAAGGGTAGATCAGATACTTCTGTTGTGTTTATGCCAGCAAGCTTAGTCATGGCTAGAGAAGCGACAATAGTATTTGAAATTATCATGAAATCAGTAACTACTGCTAAAGAGGCTCAAATTGCACAGGGAATTAAACTTACATGGGACGAAACAGTAACAGAATCAACAAAGGTCTTTATTGCTATTACAAAAAATGTTGATGTTATTAATGTTTCGAGCAGTGTTCCAGCTGTCAAGGTGGTGGTCGACAAAACAACTTTTGTTCGTCTAACTTACATAAACCTTGAACACATTGATCTTGTTGCATTTTATTATGCCAGCAAATTGTATACTTTTGAAGAGTTGCAAAATGTAATTGCTGATTAAATAAAAAAAATATTTGTGAATAAAAAAAAAATGGTAAACTTCTATCCGCAACTACCGACGCTTGAGCCGACTGAAACAAATGTGATGACTAAAACAACACTTGCGCCTGATCCACATATGCCAATTGCTTCAGATAAAACATTACAGGCAGATGCATTCAGATTAAATAATATTACAGAAGCTTTGAAATATTTGGAGAGTGAGGAGGCTAAGTACTCACGGTGCAAAAGGAGGTATAAGTCAGTATTTAATTCTGTTCAAAACACTTCTATGGCTATTGGTGCAGTTTCAGCTTCATGTTCTGTAGGGGGTATTGTTTTGTTCGCCACAGGAATTGGGAGTTTGGCTGGAATAGCAATTGAGGGTCTAAGCGTTGCTACATGCCTAGCATGCTTTGGTTTGGAGGCCTTGAACAAGAGGTTTCACACGAAATTAGGAAAACATGAAGCATTGAGTACTTTGGCGGGTGCAAAGCTGAGCAGTCTTAAACTTATTATCAGTAAGGCATTGAATGATAATTATATTAATGACGAGGAATTTAAACGAGTCCAGGATGATTTAAATAACTACAAGAAACAAAAATCTGAAATACAGAATAAGATGCGTAGTCAATCTCCTGTGAATGTTGAAGAGCTAAAAGCCAGTTTTTTAGCGGAAGGAAAAAAGATAGGTGTTCAGGAAACCACAGAAAAGCTACACAATCTTTTAAACAAATAAAAATCAGATTTGGTAATCGTTTATTTTTTCATTACACTTCACAGAGAGATGACATGCCACTTACACAGTTTAGGCCTGCACCATCTGCACCACCAGAATATTATTGAGAAAAAAAAGTTTTCCGGTGCCCTTGTGTCTTGGTAAAAAAGACTTAGTATACGTGACTAGAGTCAAGTTGTTATTAAGTACTTGCAAGTAATTAGGGTAAGTAATTAATAAGTTCTTAATGTAAGTAGTTAATAAGTTCCTATTGTAACTCACTTAAAGGTAACCTTTAAGTGAGTTGTGACTTATTGTTTTTACTTGGTATTTTCTTATCCAGCTGTTTTTTCAGTGCCTGTATAGTGTAATAACCACCAGTTGATTTTCTAATTCCTCAGAAACCACATGAGTACATTAAGCCCACTTGTACAAATCCCCCTCTTTTGAAAAGTAATATGTCCCCCTGTTGATCTTTGACACAACTTAGCGATTTGAAAGGGTATAGCTATAAAGGCCATTGACGGGTGAGAGTCTTTTCAAAATGCGGCTCGTGTCTGAATTGAAAAGGAATGGAATGCGGCCGCGGCGTGAGGCAACACAAAAGGCGATCAACCGTGACACCACCTGGCAGCTCATGCTTACGATAAAATTGTACTGACATGAGTGTCTGTAAGTGCGTGTGTGTGTGTGTGTGTTTGTGTGTTTGTGTGTGTACGTCTGTTTGTGTGTGTGTGTGTGTGTGTGTGTACGTCTGTTTGATTGTGTGTTTGTTTGTTTGTTTGTGTGCGCGTCTGTTTGTAAGTGTGTTTGTTTGTGTGTACGTCTGTGTGTTAGATATTACTTGTTAGTTTCTTATCAAACTGTTTATAGTGCACAGTATAACCACCGTCTGATTTTTCGGGAACCAGCCATTGAGTAAATATGAAGTCAATTTCGAAACTCTTCTTGTCACCTCTCAGCAAATAGCCTTTTCAAAGCTGTAGAGCCGGTTTATTCATAGAGTGTTCCCTTACTAAGTCGAATAGCGACGCCCTACTGTGTCGGCGCGTTGGCTGTTAGCCATTTGCATTTAATGGCAAATCGAACGGGTGAACACATAATTGAAAAAATTATAAATTCCTGTATGAATAGCGAGACAGTGCGGGTGCATACCGATCTGATTAAAAAAATTTCGATCCCGGTTTCAAAAGGCAATCTCGTCCCGACAAGAAAATGCGAATAATTGCTATTTTCAGAACAGGTCTATTCATATCTTACCTGAATTGAAGTGGGGGTCTTTCAAAACCAGTCAAGCGTAGGCATGAGGTGTTTATGTATTATATGTAATTGCTTCGGGTTACAAGCACTGGTTTGATCGGGCGTTTTGTCTATGGGGGGGGGGGGGGGGGGGGGGAGGATTTGAAGTATTATTAACACTATGACTGAGTTAACCCCTTAAATTCTCAGTCATAGTGTTAATAAAGATTCAGTTCTTTCTTTATATATCTAATTACAGAGAAAAATAAAAGGAATTTGAGAAAAAGGAAAGGCAAGGTCGTGTGCGTTTTTGTGAGCGAATAACATAGAAAAATGAGGACCATAGAAGATTCTTTAAAACTCTCATATTCCCCCTCTCTTCTATAGATAGGAGAGACTTAAAAAAGAGTAGAAAATCAAACAAGTTACAAAATAGTATGAGGAAATGATATATAAAAAAAAATGCATTTAAGCGATCTGTCCATGACAGGTTTCGATTGCTAAAATTTGCTGATGCAATGGAGTTATCAATTTTGTTTTCCCTCAGCGAAGACTTTTCTATCCTTCTTTTCACAATACCATGTGAGTAGGCACATATACCAGATGTTTTCCACTGCCTTTTGAATGTAATTGAAGGAACTCTCTTGCGTACAAAGGAGAAAAAGAGCAGAAAAGTCTTTCATTTATGAAATTTAAACTTCATAATTTAAGTTAGCCCTTTGTCCAGCATTATTATAAGACTTATTAAAGAATATTTATAAAGGAGCTTGAATGAATGAAAGAATTTCAATTAATTTGATTTAATGTCTCTTCACATCTTGGTGATTATAAAGGAGATACTGCTGCTTGGATTAGGTCACTTTAACTGCAAACACATAACATCAATTGGCAACACACATCCAATATCAAGGACTACAGGCAGTGCAGACAGTATGAAGAATTTAAAGAAGGGAACATCATACCTGTCAAGTTTTGAAAATGGGGAAATCGGGCGATTGTTTGCAGCCTTTTTTTTTTTCATGATGTCACTGCATTTTGTTACAACTGTCAATAACTTTCAGCATAGAAAGGGTGTAAACATTATATTCAGATTATTGTACTTTTGTATGTGTTTGTTGCATATTTACAATGAATCATACAGCACCATTAAATATTCCATTTTATGTGAAAATCCCTAAAAATAATGTGATTTTATTTGAATTAATTCACATTTTTGAGTCTGATGCTGCCATCTGATGTGCACACAGTAAAACTAGAACATGCAGAAAAAGAGCACATCTCCAGTAGCAGTGATACTCTTCAAAGAAATTTCAGTATTGCGACTAAAAACTATTTTCCTTACATTCATTTTACTCGGATTTTTCTAAACTGATTGGAAATGATATACAATACAATACACAATACAATAATACTTTATTAATCCCTCACGGGGAAATTCACTGTCTGCCCATACAACACCTGGTATCATAATAATAATAATAAATAATAATAATAATACATAGTTCTTGTATAGTGCTGTTCTCCAGGAAAACACTGGACTTAATAATAATAATAATAATTATGGTATTTATAATGTGCTTATCTTATAATAATTATAACTCTAAGCGCGCACTCACAACTCGCGCACGCATTCGCATGCTTTAGACAACGACTCACGAACCACAAAATAGTGAAATACATTATGACAGTCTGCTTAGGGTGGTGGGGAGTGTGGTGGTATAGTGCTAGAACTGTTGAAAGAGGTGAGTTTTGAGGGCGGACTGAAAGGAGGAGAGAGAGTGTTTCTGACGGAGAGAGAGTGGGAGAGTGTTCCAGATGGATGGACCATATACTGAGAAGGAGCGGGGGCTGAAAGTGCTGAGTTTAGTGCGGGGGATGTGGAGGTGAAGAGAGGCGGAGCGGAGGGAGCGGGGAGGAGTGTAGGGGTGAAGTAAGTTTGTGAGATAGGCGGGAGCGCAGTTGTTCAGGGATTTGTAGCAGAGAGACAGAATCTTGTATTGGATGCATTGGGGGATGGGAAGCCAGTGAAGGAGTTTGAGCAGGGGAGTGATGTGGTCGGATTTTTTCATTCTGAGGACGAGGCGGGCGGCATTGTTCTGGAAGCGCTGGAGAGTGAAAGTGGTGGAGTGAGGAAGGCCGGAAAGGAGAGAGTTGCAGTAGTCGATGCAAGATAGGATGAGAGAGACAACAAGTTTGGTGGCAGCTTCGGTAGTGAGGTATTTTCTGATCTGACCGATGCGGCGGAGGTGGAAGTAGCATGCCTGGGCCGTTGCAGAAACAAAGCTGGTCATGGACTCATTGCGCATGCACAACAGCACACCCTCTCTCTCAGACACAGGCACGATTATACACTACTTTAAACCACCCCAACTCTTCCCAACACTATACATTCACTTCCTCTAGAATACATGGTATTTATATGGTCATCATCATCATCATCAGTCCCTTGCCCGAACTGGGCGTTGGGGGGACTGAAAGGCAGCAGCAACAGACAGTGCTCTCCACTGAGTTCTATTTTGGGCGGTGGCAAGCAAGTCTGACATCTCGAGTTCGGTCCATTCTTTTATGTTTGCGACCCAACTCTTTCTCTGACGACCTCGCCGACGACTTCCTTCGAGAGTGCCTTGGAGGATAGTCTTGGACAATGTGTTGTGTCGGGTCACGTGGCCAAACCAAGCAAGCTTGCGCCGTTTCACGGTTGCCAGAAGGGGTTCATGTGGGCCCACCAGGGAAGTGACGATGCTCCGTACATATTCGTTGGTCTTGTGCTCGCGGTACGAGATGCGGAGCAACTTCCTCAGGCACTTGTTCTCAAAGGCCTGGATTTTCTTTTCTGAGTCTGCAAGCAGTGTCCAAGTCTCACAGCCGTAGAGTAGAATAGACACTATGAGGGACTTGTAAAGCCTGTACTTGATGGTGAAGCTGATGGAGTTACTTCGCCATATCCTGTCCAGCCTGGCCATTGCGGATGTTGCTGTACCTATCCTGATACGGATCTCTGCTATGCAACTACCGTCTTTGGACAGGGTGGCTCCCAAGTACTTGAAGCTATTGACCTCTTCTAGCTTTTGGCCATTCATGTGAATGTTGCTGCTGCTGTCGCTTGTGGTGTTGATCATCACTTTGCTTTTATCCGTACTGATCTCCATGCCATAAGACCCTGCGCTACTTGAAAGTTTGTCTGTCAGGTTTTGGAGCTCACTATTGCTGCCTGCCATGAGGTCAATGTCGTCTGCGAATCGAAGATTGCACAGAGATCTGCCACCAATAGAGATTGAAGTATGGTGGTCGTGGAGGGTTTCCTGCATGATCTTCTCCAGGAATATGTTGAAAAGGACAGGAGAGAGCAGGCATCCTTGACGGACACCGATCGTCGTCCTGAAGAACTCGCCTGACTGATTGTTAAGTAGAACCGCGCTGCAGGCGTTCTTGTAAAGCGCTTCTATCATTTGGATCAGTCCCTCCTCTATGGTGAACGATCTCATGACTTGCCAGAGTCCGTCGTGCCAGACGCGATCAAATGCTTTCCTGAAATCAATGAAGTTGTGGTAGAGTTCGCGCTGATGCTGCAGATGTTTCTCGATCAGGACGCGGCAGTTGAAAATCTGCTCTACAGTGCTTCTTCCAACTCTGAAGCCAGCCTGTTCTTCTGCCAGCAGTTCCTCGGCGAAAGTTTTGAGGCGGTTGAGAATGATTCTAAGCATTACTTTGCTAGGGTGACTTATCAGACTGATAGTTCTGTAGTTCTGGCACTGTTTCAGGTTTCCTTTATATGGTGCATTTCTCATATTTATAATATAACTCAATGTGCAGGTGAAAACGACGCACACACACACACACACACACACACACACACACACACACACACACACACACACACACACACACACACACACACAGAGTCTGCAGGGGGGGGGGTGTACAGAAAACCATAGAGATCACACGAAAGTCTGCAAGAAAAGGCGAGTTTTTAACTTTGCTTTGAACTGCGTAAGGGGGGAGGCATTTCTCAGTCGGTAAGTAATTCCAAATTAAAGGAGCAGTACATCTGAAAGAGCGTTCACCGGCAGATTTGAGATGGTACTTTGGAACTTTGAGAAGTTTCTCTCATGATGAACGCAGTGAGCGAGAGGGCTGGTAAGTGATCAGACTGGAGGAAAGGTATGACGGAAGGCTTCCATCAAAGTGGCGGTATGCAAGGGTCGCAATCTTAAACTGTATGCGGGATTGGATTGGAAGCCAGTGAAGGTCTTTCAGTATAGGGGTTATGTGGTCTCGTTTTCGCCTGCGCTTCACAAGCCTTGCAGCATTATTTTCAACTCGCTGAAGGCGGCTAATCTGCTCAGATGGAAGACCAAAAAGCAGAGAATTGCAGTAGTCAAGACAGCTCGTGACTAAAGCATTCACTAAATTGGCAGTGGCAGATTCAGAAAGACTGGCAAATTCACTCATAAAAATAATGAAATCACCCTTAACTCTCAATTAAAGAAATGAACTATACAGACGTATTGTTATCTATGTAACACTCTTGGCATTAAAAAAAAAATAATAAAAATAAAAAGAATAATAATAATACTGAAAGGGCTAGTACTAAGGAACTGAAGAATGTTGACCGACACTATCTACTGATATTACTGTTGAAAAGGGTAACAGCCTGAGGGACAAAAGAGTTGGCATAACGTGATGTATGACTTTTGGGTACTCAAAGTCTGCCACTTCGTTCGATATGTCTACTGTCAAATTCATATCTAAGTGGATGTGTTTTGTCATCAAGAATGTCAGCCAATTTGTTCGTAACCCGTCTGTTGTACAGTGTGTCCAAATTATTCTGTGCCCTACCAATCACCCCACCCCCTTTCCAGATTACTTTGTTAAGGCGATCTTCATCTTTTACATAAATTTCTCCCCCAGCACATCAGTCCAAAAGTTAGAATGCTAACAATACTGGAGCAGTAAAACATATGTAAAAGCTGAGTACGACGAGAGACCTCCAGCAACTCCTGTCCTGTGCTTCTCCTTCGATTCTACTCCAGGTGGTTCCCAGTCTCTTGATGTCTGCCTGGAGGTCTCGACGCCAGGAGTTTCTCGGCCTACCTCTTTTCCTCTTTCCCTGAGGGTTCCATGACAATGCCTGCCTAGTGATACTGGAAGCCGGCTTTCTCAGGCTGTGACCGATCCATCCCCATCTTCTTCGCCCAATTTCATTCTCTGCTGTTATCTGCTCTGTTCTGTCCCAGAGTCTGACGTTGCTGATCTTCTCTGGCCAGTGGATTTTCAAAATTCTTCTAAGGCAACTGTTCATGAAGGTCTGTACTCTGTTGACTGTGGTTTTTGTCAATCTCCAAGTCTCTGCTCCATATAGGAGAACTGCTTTTACATTGGAGTTGAAAATCCGGACTCTGGTGCGTTGTGACATTTCTCTGGAACTCCACACTTTTTTTAACTGGAGAAAGGCCGCTCTGGCTTTACCGATTTGTGCTCTGACATCTGCATCAGTGCCGCCTTTTTTGTCTATGATGCTCCCGAGATAGGTGAAGGACTCCACCTCCTCCAACGGGGTGCCAGCAAGCAAGATTGGTTCTTCCCTGGTTGTGTTCAGCCTCACTGTCTTTGCCCTCTGTTTGTGAATGGTGAGGCCCACTTGGGACGAGATGTCAGCAAGCCTCGTGGTCCTGTCCTGCATTTGTTGATGAGTGTGGGACAGTAATGCCAAGTCGTCTGCAAAATCGAGGTCGTCAAGCTGTGTCCACAGTGTCCACTGTATTCCACCTCGTCTGTGCTCTGTGGTCATCTTCATGACCCAGTCTATGGCCAGTAGGAAGAGGAACGGAGACAGCAGACACCCCTGCCTGACACCAGTTCTGACCTGGAGCTCCCCGGTGAACTGCCCTTCGTGGATCACGCGACATGTCATGCCATCACAGCTGCTCTTGATCAGGCGGACGAGCTTTGTGGGTACACCATAGTGTCGTAGGAGTTTCCACAGAGTCTCTCGGTCCACGCTGTCAAATGCTTTCTCATAATCCACAAAGTTGACGTACAGCGGGGAGCTCCACTCCAGAGACTGTTCCACGATGATGCCATTCTTCAAAAATGCCACTGCTCCTCTGATCTCCTCCCGGCTGGGCCCGTCACAGCCGATGGGTAGGTCGGTCTCTGCTGGCTGGATGTCGGGTGGGCTAGGGCTGTTCAGCAACTCTTCAAAATACTCGGCCCATCTGTCGAGCCGGTCCGCTCTGTCCGCAATAGGCCTGCCCTCTTTGTCTTCCACTGGTCTCTCCGCATGGCCATACCTACCCGACAATCCTGTGGTAATGTCGTAGAGCTGTTTCATGCTGCCGCCGCCTGCTGCCTTTTCTGCCTCCGCTGTCAGGCTGTCTGTGTAGGCCCTCTTGTCTGCCCCGATACTCCTCCTCACCTCGCGGTCGGCTTCCGAGCACTCCTCCTGTGCCCCCACTTTGGCTGCTCTCGTGCGACCGTTGTTGACCGCTGCCTTCTTCTGCTTCCTCGCTTCTATCTTCTTCAAGGTCTGCGCCGACAGCCAGTCCCTGTGGTGGTGTCTCCCGAACCACACAGTGTCCTTGCAGGCTGAGTTCAGCGCCTCTCCAACTGCCCTCCACTGCTGCTCTGTGGCGACCACCTCCCCTTCATTTACCAGCTCCCGTAGCGCTTGAAACCGGCCGGACAGCACCAGCCTGAACTCCCCTCTAACTCCAGCCTCTCTCAGGAGGCCTACATTATAGCGCCGTCCTCCTGTCGTCTCCGCGCGGCTCTTCCCCAGCTTGAGCTTCACTCCTAAGGTAAGCAGATGGTGGTCTGAGGCGACATCTGCTCCCCTCCTCACTCGAACATCCCGAAGGGATCCTCCAAATTTCTTGCCAACGCAGACATGGCCCATTTGGCTCTTTGCTGTATGGTCAGGCGAGACCCAAGTTGCCCTGTGCATTCTTCTGTGTGGGAAGATGCTGCCTCCAATGACAAGTCGGTTTAGAGCACAAAAGTCCACAAACCTCTCCCCGTTCTCACTCATCTCTGATCCTAGTCCCTGTCTCCCCATCACCTCTTCATATCCGGTGTTGTCCTCCCCTATTTTGGCATTAAAATCGCCCATGACGATGGTGATGTCTCGCTCCGCACATTTGTCCACGGCACTCTGGAGTCGGTCGTAGAACTCTTGTTTTTCTTCCTCGTCACTGTCATTGGTGGGCGCATAACACTGGATGACTTTCAGCTTGAGCTTTTTTTTTGTTTTAAAGGCTGCTGTGATAATTCTTGGCCCAAGAGGTTCCCAGCCCATCAGCGCTCTCTGTGCCACTGGTGACAGCATGAACGCTACTCCTTCTGCATGGGGGGCATTCTCCTCTTCATGACCTGAATACAGAATCATCTCCCCACTTAACAGCCTTTTCTGGCCAGACTGCGTCCATCTGGCTTCACTGATACCCAGCAGGGAAAGGTTGTACTTTTGCATTTCCACTGCCATCTGGGCGGCCCTGCCGCTCTGGCACATGGTCTTGACATTCCATGTGCCCATGGTTGTGTCCCTGGATAGAGAGAGGCGGCTCGGTCCTGTGGCTTCCGAAGACTTCCGGCTTTCACCACAGGACGTCATAAGTCTTCTAGTAGAAGAACCTTCCTCCTCCAGGAAAGGAATTACTGTTAGTCTTTTCGTCGGCGTTTTTGTAGCTATTTCCTTTTTTGCAGGGTGGGGAAGCTACCCCCACGCCCAACCCCCTTACTAGGAGGACCAGGGGTTTTCTGTCGGGGTCACCTTCCCTTAGACCATGTTGGTTCACGGCACCTTATTTCATTCGGTGCACCCCTCTCACGAGGGACCCCCTATCCACCACCCAGGGGACGCGCCTCAACGCCATATGGTCCCAGCGCGAGGAAAAGCTGAGTGCTTACATGAAATGATCTGAGCTTTCTCAAATAGTAAAGATGGGTATGCGTTTTTTTCACAATAGCATCTGTGTTTTGTTTCCAGTTAAGTGTGTTGTCAAAAAGAACACCTAAATACTTGTAGGACTCTACACGCTCAATTTCTGTTCTCTTGATGACAACAGGACCAGGATGTTGTTTGTTATTCCTGAAATCTATGACCATCTCTTTTGTTTTGCCAACATGTAATTCAAGATAGTTTCTATCGCACCACTCTACAAAGTCATCGATCTCTTGTCGATAGTGTCTGTCGTCCTCATCTGTAATCCGATCTGTCTGTGCCGTGTCGTCAGCGTATTTGTCCATGACACAGTCGTCATGAGTAGCTCTACAGTCTGCTGTGTACAAAGAAAGCAAAAAAGGCGACAGGATAGTCCCCTGTGGTGCACCGGTGTTGGTAAAAAGTACATCTGAGATTAGATTCAAACTAATTCTGACGTACTGTGGGTGGGTAGTGAGATAGTCCAAAACCGAAAGAATGGTAGAGGCATTTATGTTCATGTGAACTAGTTTGGAGGCGAGTATGTGTGGCTGAATGGTGTTAAAAGCAGATGAAAAATCATAGAACATCAGTCGTTTTTCTAAATGAGAGTAGATGTTGTTTACAACATGCAAAATGGCATCATCAACACCTCTTTGCCTTCTGTAAGCAAACTGAAAGGGGTCCATAAAATCTGAAACCTGCATTTGAAAATGTGAAAGAACAGCCCTCTCAAAAACCTTCATGACACACGAGGTAAGAGCAACTTGTCTTAAATCATTCATCACAGATACAGTTTTCTTTTTTGGCACGGGGACAATACAAGAGGTCTTCCACGAACAGGGAACGACACTCTGGGTAAGTGACATGTTAAAAATATAGCAAAGAATTTGGTACAGTTGTTCAGCGCATAATTTTAACACATTTGATCTAACACCATCTGGCCTAGCCGCTTTGTTTGGGTTGGTATGTTTACGTATGCTAAGCACCTCCTCCTCAGTCGCCACAATCACTTCACTTTGCATGTGTTTAGGTCCACTAACTCGCATTTCCTTGACCTGTTCTCTCTCATGCTCAAAATCATGACAATCAAATCTTGCATAGAACTGATTTAAGTCGTTGGAATAGTGCGTAGTTTTGCTCAAAACCAGAACAGCTTTCTGCTTCTTCTTCCCACCCATCAGATTCATACCCTCCCACACTCGTTTCATGTTACCAGTCTCAAACTGTTTTTCTATCTTTTTTTGATATGCTTCCTTCCCCTTCCTAAGCTCCCTTTTCAGTTCCTTTTGTACTGTCCGTAACTGTTCTTTGTTCTTGTCTTCAAAAGCTTTCTTCTTTCTGTTTAAGACCACCTTGATGTGCTTCGTGACCCAAGGTTTGTTGTTGGAATAGATTTTAACAGTTGTTTTAGGCACAACACTGTCTACGCAGAAATTTATGTAGCTGCAAACTGTGTCAGCCAGCTCGGCAACGTTGCTTGTAGTGTACGTAAAAAATTCCACTCGCTGCAGTCAAAGCAACCTTTCAGGGCATCTTTAGCTGCTGTGGACCACTTCTGTACTGTCCTCGTAAGCAGGCGGCTCACGTTGTACGTGTGGTGTATACTGTGGCACGAGTTTAACCAAGTTATGATCATATCGTCCTAGAGGCGGCATCGGAACAGTGACGTACGAATCTCTGACATTACACCAAAACACGTCAAGAGTTCAGTCCCCTCGTGTTGTACATGTCACTTGTTGGTGGAACCCTGGCAGAACATTCTTTAAATTACAGTGATTGACGTCACCCGTGACACTTGAACGCATTGGGCACGCGAGTGTCAAGATCATGCAGATGGTTAGCGATGATATCGGCGGCTACTTTGTCGTTAGCTCGGCTCCACATCGGGCACACGTATGTTACGCACTCTTATTTACTAAAACAGGAGGAGCGTCCATGGTGTTATGCCTGTGACGAGCAGTTTTGCTGTCTTGTGCTGATCTAATCGACACAAGGTATAAACATTTCACAGCAGACTCCTTGAAGGTTTTGTTCCGGGATGTGCCCCCCCGACAAGATCTTCAGTTTTCTGAGAGAGTGCCATATTTTTAATAAGATTTGAGCGTTTATAGACTATGATGTTTCTAATTTTTTGCCCTTTTTGAGAGTCTGTTGACATTTTCTTTAAAGACCTGTGCAACATTTTAGCCTGACATATTTTTTAAGTATATTTACATCATGTCTTAAGATCTTTCTTTTAGTCTGGCTGACCAAATTTTTACCCTTCCTGCCGTGAGATGGCCTTAGTTGCCTGCTTGGCGTTAAACCCAAATAACTAACTAACCTTTCTCGTTAGCTGATGGTGCTATGTACACAACATTCATTACTAAAATGTGTGAAAATTCCCGCGGAAGATAATAGGGGCGTGTGCTCACTGTCATGATTCAACGCCTGGCAAACAGAATGTGTACGTCAGCGACATGTTGTTCGGATTACACCACTTCTTGTTTACGTACACATAAAGTCCACCCCTCTTCTTTTTTCCTGAATCTTTATGTCTGTCATATCTGAATGAAGAAAATCCATCAATTGCAACATTATCATCTGTTATGTTGCTATGTAGCCAGGTCTCAGTAAAGCACATCATGCTGCACGTTCGAAAATGGTCAGTATGTTGTACATTCACATCGAGTTCATCGAGTTTGTTTTGCAATGACTGTATGTTACCAATGATGGCAGAAGGCAGAAACGGTTTGAAAGCTCGTCTTTTGTTCCTTGCTCTCACCCCATCCTTACTGCCCTGCTTCCTGATCTTCATCTCGGATGGCAGGTCTAGAGTAGGTCGCATAACCATCGGGGATGAACGAACATCACGCAGCTCCGCCATGTTGTACCGGATCGGAGTTGTCAAAGGACGAAAAGAAACTTCCGTCAATCCCCTGCTGGAGACCAAACTGGCCACCAGCAGGCACACCATGCATTTACTTTACTTACTTACTTACGCCTGTCACCCCTACCCGGGTATAGGCCGTCGACGAGAGACCTCCAGCAACTCCTGTCCTGTGCTTCTCCTTCGATTTTACTCCAGGTGGTTCCCATTCTCTTGATGTCTGCTTGGAGGTCTCGACGCCAGGAGTTTCTCGGCCTACCTCTTTTCCTCTTTCCCTGGGGATTCCATGACAATGCCTGCCTAGTGATACAGGAAGCTGGCTTTCTCAGACTGTGACCAATCCATCCCCATCTTCTTCGCCCAATTTCATTCTCTGCTGTTATCTGCTCTGTTCTCAGAGTCTGATGTTGCTAATCTTCTCTGGCCAGTGGATTTTCAAAATTCTTCTAAGGCAACTGTTTACGAAGATCTGTACTCTGTTGACAGTGGTTTTTGTCAATCTCCAAGTCTCTGCTCCATATAGGAGAACTGCTTTTATGACACCATGCATTTCTTATACGATAATTCATATTGACAGCTTTGTCACTCACTCACGGTTGACGTGTAGATTATAAAAAAGCACTAAAACATTGACACAAGGCAGACGTGTCGCTGCTACCGCAGCGCCATTTTTTCTTGCAGCCTATATGTTTGCCTACTGCTACCTGCCTGGTTCGGAATAGGACCAAACAGAGACCATGAAAAATGTCTGTGGTAAGACTTGCTGTTGGGTACTGCACTCCGCTGCACATATTTTGTTGAAAAGCCTTTCGCATGTTGTAATGAATAAAATCTGATAGTGACTGTCCATGATTTTTTTACTCGCTGTTGTCTCTCGCTAGATCCATCCACATTTTGCCTCTGTCTTTTTAAGACAATTTCTTTGGTTGATTAAAGTACTGTCCAGTCTCTTAGCCTTAGTCAGTCCCAGTCATCCCCTAATTTTTCAATTCCCTAAAAATCACTACCGCCAGAGATAGATAAGTGGACAGGTGATGGACACCCTCCCCCCAATCTAGAGATTTATTTGATCCTCTCCGTATTTAGACAAACGAACTCCAGCACTTACCACCAATACCTTTATTACCTAGCCATTTTAGTTCCACTCCAGAAATCATTCAAGCTACGTTTTTTGATCAGCTACCAACCCGCGATTATTAAGGCAGATACCCCACCCAACCTAAATTATTAATGCTGTCATTGACTACTATCAGCCGTTTTCGGGAAATGACTACTTGCCTCATTGTGGAAATTCCCGTTAGGTATAATTGCCACATCACCCACCCAAAAGTAAGTGACGTCAATGTTGCCAATAACAACGCCACGTGTCAACTCGTGACCCTAGTCTCGTGATCAAGTATTGCGTCGTTGAGACGTTCGTAGGGCGTGAAGACGAACATTCTCGATCTTTCCATTACTTTGTGTTGGAGTGCGGTTGTGTTCTCAGAGTGACGGACTAACTTATCCGGTGATAGCACTAAATCTTGTAAAATATCCTACGTGGTGAGCGGTAAGTGACTGTTAATTGAACGCTGACTAACGTAAGTTACAAATGACTGGTAGTTTGACGATAATTTGTCTGTTAAACTTGTAATATTTCAGTGCGCTATTGTTAACCAGAGAGTCTTATTCTCGTCAGTTACGTGATTTAGCCAAGCTGTTACGTAGGTATCGAAAATTTCATTTTCTGGCACTGCCTTTTCGGAAGGTGTATGGTTTGCGAAAGCAAATTAAAGAAATGTTAAAAGTCCCGGAAATAGCCGCTAATACCGTCAATACGACGCTTCAAATTTGATGAGAAACAGTAAGTGTAGTCAAAATGAGACAGAACACAGTCAATCCAATTTTGGCAACCGCGTTCTTGAATCAGTGGCAGGGTGTTTTGAAGGTGTTAACACAATATTGAGCTTTCTCAACTTTCTTGCCATGGACAACTAAGAAATTTGAAGACAGAACACAGAGTTAAATGACTCTGTTTAAGGGTCTTATGTTGGCTGTGTGGTAAACAAAGGACTGACCATGGAAACGGCGCTCATGGCATGAGCGCGGAATATGCTGTACTATGTCATAGGGTCTTAGTAACAGTGTAAATAAATGACGTAGTACGATAGAAACGGCGCTCATGGCATGAGCGCGGAATATGCTGTACTATGTCATAGGGTCTTAGTAACAGTGTAAATAAATGACGTAGTACGATAGAAACGGCGCTCATGCCATGAGCGCGGAATATGCTGTACTATGTCATAGGGTCTTAGTAACAGTGTAAATAAATGACGTAGTACGATAGAAACGGCGCTCATACCATGAGCGCGGTATAGGACCTTAGTAACAGTCTAAGTGCGCAGTGTCAATTTGAGTACACAGACGGTGTATTGCATGTCATACAACGGTGTTTTCACCTGACGGTGTTTTGCGGACGAGTCTACAATATTCATGCTGAATAAAGATTTTGTGTTTGTTTGTCTGTCTGTCTATGCGTGTGAGTGTGTGCGTATGTATGCGTGCGTGTGTATGTATGTGTGCGTGTATGAGTGTGTGTGTAAGTGCATGCGTGTATGAGTATGCGTGCGTGTGTTCGTCTGTATGTATGCGTGCGTGTGTATGTATGTATGTATGAGTCTGTGTGAATGCGTGCGTATGTTTGTCTGTGCGCGTGTGTATGTATGTATGTATGCATGCGTGTGTTCGTCTGTGTGAATGCATGCGTGCGTGCATGAGTGTGTGTGTGTAGGTATGTGTGAGTGCATGCGTGCGTGTGTGATTATGCGTGTCGGAATGCGCCTGTAATGTGTGTGTGTGTGCGTGTGTGTGTGAGTATGTAAATCCCGTTAATCGGGGGACACACACAGGTTATACACCCACAAACGGGGACTTCCAGTAAACGGGGGACGTCCCCGGTTTGTATGGTTAGTGTGTGTGAGTGAGAGTGCGAGTGTGTGTGCGAGTGAATATGTGTGTGTGTGTGCGTCTGTGTTTGCTTGCGTGTGTGTTTGTGTGCGTGCGTGTATATATGTGTGTTAGAGATATAAGAAATGACATTCCAAGAACATTTTTTTTATTGTCTCTGTGCCAATACCCCCCAAAACATAGTTATTTAAATAATAACCACACACACACACACACACACACACAAAAAACTATTCCTATATGCACTTGATAACAAATTATTTAAGTTACCTACAGATACTTGTTAACAAATTTCCAAAGTCACTTATAACTGGCAAATAACTTTACAGGTAGATAACTGGCAAATAACTTTACAGGTAAACTTTTAAGATCCTAAAAATTAGTTATAAGTGACTTAATAATAAGTTATAAGCGACTTAAGTCAAGAACTTATAAGAACTTAAACATAACAAAATGTAAGTTCTTGACTCAAGTCACAACTTACTCAGACAGATTTGACAAGATACAAGGACAACAAGAAAACTTTTTTTTAGTAATAGTCTGGTGGTGGTGGAGCTGATGGGGTTAAATAGTTAGGTGCAAGCGACATGTCACCTTTTTGCGAAGTGTATGACATTAATAAATGATTACCAAATCTGATTTTTATTTGTTTAAAAGATTGCGTAGTTTTTCTGTGGTTTCCTGAACACCGATCTGTTTTCCCATCTCTAAAAAACTAGCCTTCAGTTCTTCAACATTCACGGGAGTCTGACTACGCATTTTATTCTGTATTTCAGATTTTTGTTTCTTGTAATTATTTAAATCATACTGGACGCGCTTAAATTCCTCGTCATCAATACAATTATCGTTTAATGCCTTACTGATAATAAGTTTCATACTGCTCAGCTTTGCACCAGCAAGCGTACTCAATGCTTCATGTTTCTGTAATTTCGTGTGAAACCTCTTGTTCAAGGCCTCCAAACCAAAGCATGCTAGGCATGTAGCAACGCTAACACCCTCAACTGCTATTCCAGCCAAACTTCCAATTCCCGTGGCAAACAGAACAATACCCCCTACAGAACATGAAGCTGAAACTGCACCAATAGCCATAGAAGTGTTTTGAACAGAATTAAATACTGACTTATACCTCCTTTTGCACCGTGAGTACTTAGCCTCTTCACTTTCCAAATATTTCAAAGCTTCTGTAATATTATTTAATCTGAATGCATCTGCCTGTAATGTTTTATCTGAAGCAATTGACATATGTGGATCAGGCGCAAGCGTTGTTTTAGTCGTCACATTTGTTTCAGTTGGCTCAAGCGTTGGTAGTACTGGATAGAATTTTACCATTTTTTTATTGACAAATATTTTTTTAATCAGCAATTACATTTTGCAACTCTTCAAAAGTATACAATTTGCTGGCATAATAAAATGCAACAAGATCAATGTGTTCAAGGTTTATGTAAGTTAGACGAACAAAAGTTGTTTTGTCGACCACCACCTTGACAGCTGGAACACTGCTCGAAACATTAATAACATCATTATTTTTTGTAATAGCAATAAAGACCTTTGATGATTCTGTTACTGTTTCATTCCATGTAAGTTTAATTCCTTGTGCAATTTGAGCCTCTTTAGCAGAAGCAACAGATTTCATGATAATTTCAAATACTATTGTCACTTCTCTAGCCACGACTAAGCTTGCTGGCATAAACACAACAGAAGTATCTGATCTACCCTTTCTAGTTGTAAGAAGATATCTCCGTCTCTCATAATTTTCAACTTTCAGTTTTTCTCTGCTATTGTTGTCTAAGGCAAAACTTGGAACAAGGCTTACAATAAGCGGCCCAGAATTAACAACCTTCCTAAACACTAAGGCGCCTTCATCATCAGTGTATACATAAGGACTAATAAATTCAATCTTTATGTCCCAGTCAATTGTGGGTGGTGGTGCAGGCACAGGTGAAACCACCCACTTACTACCTACATGTATTAAGTTGTAGGGCGAATTATTTACAGGTGGAGTAGGTACAGTAACATCACGCAGCTGACCAAGTTTAGGAATCTGTTTTTCACCATCTTTCATGTCAACAATTACTTTCCTCTTGTACATGCCATTTGAATCAAGTTCAAAACCATATATTTCTCCAATTTCCCCTTCCTTCTCAAAATCCTGTATGTCTGCTAAATCTTTCAATTCTGTTACTGGACACGCAACTGGTATGATTCTAGGCTTTGGACCAAGACCACTCATTTTTATAAACAAAAATAAAATTATTTAATTTCCAACACAACACTAAAATCATGCATCACAACTGGTTTGCCATCCTGATTAGTTACAGATAAACACAGTGACTCAAAGAAACTAGAACCTAATTTCTTAAACTGCAAATTAGGAAATCTAACAACTACACTTTCACAATAGGGTGCAGTTCCAGTAGGTAAGCATCTCAACAAAGTTGATGGTTTTCCATTGTGTACATTTTCAGTCGTGTTTAGTTCTTTTAAATAAACATTTAGAAATGTGTGTACTGACAAATGAACAGGATATGTTCCAGTTATTTTAGTTACAACTGACGTATAATACCATCCACTAGTACCATTATCTGTAAAACCCATTACCCAATTTACAGGCATTGTATTTCTGTCTATTAAACCAAGTAAATATGCAAGTTCAGTTGAAAATAAAGGTATAGTGCCTGTAGGAATTTCTAATTCAACAAACAAGTTAGCCTGATTTAAAGTTGCTTTAATTTTTAAATTATTTTGAAACCATGTAGCTAAAGTACAAAAGTCATAATACCCAGATGGTATAAAGTGTGTATTAGTGTCCAAGCCACTATTACCAGCATTAACATAACTCATATAAAAACTTGTATTATCCGTTACATTAAACCACTTTACTGTATAAAACATTTCATGGATAGCCACAGCCTTGTTACCATCACGATTATCAATCCCATTAGTTAACCACACTGGTTTGCTTGTGTCAAGATTTGTTAAGGTAATGAACATTTTTATTATCAAAAAAAAAAAAAAAAAAAAAAAAAGGATGGAATTTAAATCACCAACAATTAATACTGTAAATGCATACCAATTTAATGTGGATGCCAAATACAATGTTGCACCAACTTATGAACAAAAAATAATTCAACTAAATCAGCTTGATATAGCTTTGTCTGAAGGAGATTTATTTCAAGTAAAAGTACCAAATCCATTTGACCATTACCTAAACCCTCCAATTACAGATGACTCTACTGCAAGAAAGTGGTCTTCAAGCCCACTACAGATGTTTCAAAACCAACTTAACTTTGCTATACTATGCTCAACTACAGGCTGTGGCGTTTCTTTTACAGACCATTTGAATCACCCAAACAAACTGATTAAGTCTGTCTATCGTTTTCATGTTTATTACCAGCTTAGAAGAATACTGTCAGAACTGCATACACCATTACCCACTGAATCCAGTTTCAACAGGTTTAACAATCCCATGGATTTGAAAGCATTTGAACGGATCTGTAATGAATTTAACATCAGTACAAAGTATGACTTTACACAAAAACTTGATGATCACAAAGGCATGGGAACATTGTATTATGCTATGAGTCACAGACAATACCCTCAAGATTATTACCCTGGTTACACTTCATTCTCATCAAAATCTGAAGTGTGGTTAGGCTCAATTGAACAGAAACAGTCTAATGTGTGGACCACATTTATTTTAGATAAATCTGACGGGTTTACTCAAGCGGGAGTCGAGCGCGTCAATGAGTCTATCAGAACATATGTCTGGTGTTTACTAGGAGCACAATCACTAACAAAATCAAACATTTTGAATGGAAGTGGTAAATTTGAAGCAAAAAAACAGTTTCTTGCAAATCTTGAAGATTCAATTAACTCAACAGTTGATCTCCCATCAAGCATGCAGCGTTACCAAGACGTTCTCAGATATGCTAGATCAAAAGTTGACTTTGTAGTTGGCATCGGGTTATACATGTTACCATCTGACCTTCAACTCCAAATGGGTACAATAACAAATTATAATAATGAAATCATTGTTGCAGGTGTTGGTCAAAAACTCGGTCTCAATCAATCTGTAAACTTAGGAGCAACAACCACACACGTACAACCGTTAAAATCATTACAGATGGTAACACCCCCGACCCCGGCCCCAACACCGGCACTCATACAATCAGTACAGTCAACCCCTGACACACATGAGTCGGAAAGAACTGCATTGGTAATAGGTCTAACAGGATTAGGGGTTTTACTTCTTTACCTGTTTCATTAAATAACCCACTATCAATCCTCCTACTGTCACCAAAAAGACCCACACATGTTCTGCCATAAACCCTACTGCCTTTGCCGCTGTACTAATCAGCCAACTTACAACAGTGCCTATAATGCTAGGCAACGAGTCTACTGCTTTCAGAGCTAATTTTTTAAGCAAGTCTGATAAATGAGACAACTGTTTTTTTACCCACGACTGTAAATCTTTTGGGTCCGATGGAGTTGGAGGGGCAGGTGGAGCTGGACTACTACCTGGTCCTCCCGTTACAGCCAACACAATAGTACTAATAATAAATCCCAGAGCTGTAATTAAACTTGCAATTGTGATACCCTGTTCTCTAAAAAGTGTTTTTAATCTCTCAGACAGAGTAGTGTCTTCATTAAGTATTTTTTGAATAGTTTCTCTAATTCTGTTGACCTGTGTTTTCAGTTTTTGTCTACCATTATCAACTAATTCTAACCTAGCATCTCTTTCTATATACAAATCTTTTAATCTACGCTGTATTCTTTCTTTTATTTCAATGTCATAATTTTTATTGTCAGCTGTATCAAGTTTTTTTTTTTTCCATTTCTATTTGTTTATCAAGTTCACTAAGTTTGACTACATTATTTACCATCTCACCCCTTGTTGACTGTAGTGCTTTATCCAACGCAGCTATCTCACGCAATGTAAAAGAAGATTCACCTATTTGTAAAGGATGGTCATTAATTGTTTTTATAGCATCATTTATAAATGATGTTTCTTGATTTACCGTGTTTGCTATTTCTGGTAGTTTTGTGTTATCAGCCATATCAATCTCTTGCCCAGTCGGTAATTTTGATTGCGCATCATTTAGAGCTCTAGCAACTCTAGGTGGTATCCTTCTTTCACCAATACCAAGTTGACGCAAGGCGCCAACACCTCCTTCACCTCTGATTGTACTTAAAGCTTTAAACCTACTGGGGTCTCTTTTCTTAGTCAATCGTATTTTTCCTTTGTCAACAGTTTTTAAATATAAGTGTCCTTTATCATATTCAAACTGATTAGGATCTATTACATCTGGGTGAGCACCAACACTGTCATAAAATGAGTTTACTTTATCTTTTAACAGTTCATGATACATAATAGAAGTAGTTACCATTCCAGTCATATCTGTGATACTGGTATCATAGTCATTCATGTCATCCATTTCAAAATCTTCATGATTAAATCCTCCCGCTGCCATTGTTTTATTAATTTATTATTTTTTATTGTGCATAATAAAAATGACACAGATTTATGGATCAAAGTTAGACCCATTCAGAAAACTACGTGAGCCCCTGGGTGTTAAGGGCATTCGACAAACAATAGTCATCACGAACAATCCAAGTACCATAGACCAGAACCAAACACTTACAGTTAAGTTTCCAAACCTAGGACCCAGTGACGTTATTGTTCCTGGCACTGCACGCCTAGCATTTAATATTGAACTATCATCAGACGCAGACGTGAACAGAACACTAGTTAACAATCTTGGTAGAGCAATTGTTAGAACTATTAAAGTAAAACTTGAAGGACAGGAAGTGTTTAGTCTTGATGACTCAGATGTATTCTACTGTTACAAAGACCTTTGGCTAACAAAAGAAGAACGAGAAGACCGTATTTACCAAGGCATACAGCCAGATAATGTTGGTAAACTTCGAATCGACGCCGGAGATAAAGTAACTAATACAGCCATGGATGTTATAATGGCTGAAACATATGGATCCAGATTCTACATTCCACTTGAGTTTGAAATCCTAACAGCTCATCTGCCTTATTATCAAGGAGCACTGAATGACCGTCTGAGCTTTGAACTAACTTTCAATGACTACTCCAAAGTTATAAAATCATCTACCACAGATGCAACATATAAGATCTCTAACATTTCCTTGGAATATGAAATTGTTACACATACTGAACTAGCCAGACTCATTCAAAATCTATACCAGTCAAGACTTCCAATTTATTATGACCGTGTGATTAGACATAGTTTAATACCCAAAGACAAAAGCGACCCAATGTGGAACATAAACTTGAACACGCCTGCCAGGTCACTGAAAGGTATTCTTATGTTGTTTGTTGAACCGGTGAGTCCATACAAAAGAGATTCAGAAAAATTCTACAATCCTAAGATTACACATTTGTCCTGCACAATCGAAGGCCGTCCTAATCAAGTGTACGCGTCTGGAATGTTACCTTATCAACACTACGACGAGATCACAAAGTATTTTGCAGGTGGAAGGATTAGAGATAAACCAGCAAACATTGCGTGCAAAGATCTACATCTGTATGATGTTAGGATCGGACAATACCTGACAAACAAATATGCACTGTGGCTAGACCTTCGTAGTACAGATGACGATTATCTTCATGGGTCAGGACGAACTGTCGAGAATGGTAGTGATGGAATAACAATTCAGATACAAAAGAA
The DNA here is from genome assembly GCA_036245525.1 of Semisulcospira habei. Classification (NCBI taxonomy): domain Eukaryota; kingdom Metazoa; phylum Mollusca; class Gastropoda; family Semisulcospiridae; genus Semisulcospira; species Semisulcospira habei. The sequence continues at coordinate 182,711,060 of BTPG01000001.1, forward strand.
GGTTGAAAAAGCCGAAGCCATAAACGTATATTTGTATCTAATTTATGACGCACAACTCAATATTGCAGAAAGCAGACTGAGTGGACACATATATTAAAATTATATTGTGTATTAAAATGAACCTAATGACCCTTGACCCACACTGTGGCTTATTTTGTGGTGCGACAGGGTGTGGTAAAACTGAATTTGTACTTAACCTCTTACAAACAAGATACATACACCACTTTGAAAACATTGTAATATTTTGTCCAACAATAAAACACAACAAAGCTTATCACAACCGTTTTTTTATTTGGACTGACAACAACATTTACTTAGTTGACCCTGAAAAGAAACTGAATGACTACCTACAATATTTTTACAAGCAATTTGAAGGACAGCCAACATTGTTTATAGTTGATGACTGCTCAGCAGAGAAAGACATTGTCAAAAAGAGAAACACTCTAGCAGAACTTGCTTTCAGTGGTAGACACGCAAACATCAGTGTTTGGATTCTCACTCAGAAATATAATGCTGTACTAAAAGATTTTCGAGAACAGTTAAAGTTTATCTGTTTGTTTTACTGTAAGGATCGTGACAGCTTCGAAGACTGTCTCAGAGAAAACGATGTCATTCCAAATAAGCAAGAACGGGATGATGTAAAAAATAAACTGAAATCAACTAAGCATCTAAAGCTCATTTTAAAGACAGATCAACCCACTGGATATGGGTTAGTAAATTAATTTATCTTTTGGGTTTGTCTATAAAAATGACGGACGGACAAGAGGATCAAAATTGGCCTATTGGTAAATTCATGGATATTACATCGAGTTTCAGGGGTTTTATGCTTATTAGTGACTTAAAAACACAAGTTAGACGCCCTTTTTCAACACTCCCAACACCGATGAAGATGTACATGACATATAGTTTTTATCTTGGATATTCTAATACTTTTCCACTTTATAATAATAGGACAACATATTTTTTAGTTTATGATGCTAAATCTGACTGGTTTAAGATTATGTGTTTACAAATATACAATCAAATAAAAAAAGAAAATAAAAATGTTAAATTTATTACTGTCAATAAAACAGTATTACACATGCAAAAGCTTGAACATGATACCACAAAAGACATATCAATGAAGTGGCTTATTAGTTGGTGATTAATTTTGTCTATTATATAGATTTTAGTCAATAAAGTGCCATTTTCATTATATAATTTTCTATTTATTTTTTTGTCGGACAAATAAAAAAGATGGACAACCATCAAAGATTAAGAAACGTGTTTCACACAATTGACTTACCTATATCTAATTATTTTAATGTATATGAATCAATAGAAAGCTCTTTTACCGTAATACAAGAAAATCTTCTTTCTGGTAGTATAAAAATTCAGATTGTTGCAAAAATAGAATTTAGAAGGGAATCTGGACAAGTTATTATTTCATATATTTCAACGAGACAACACACAGTTAATTCAAGAAGAGAATTAAAAAGAGTGTTTAGAGAAAGATTGTTGCCTGACTTTCTTGAAGCAATTGATAGGGCAAAAATAAGTGGATCTGGTTGGCATGAAGGTTATGTACTTGAACTTCAACTAAAGCAGTCAAGATATCATCCTATTTTAGGCAAATCATGGATACCACTGCCGGCAGAGGTTGCAAACAAAAAGGCTGTAGTCAATATTCAAAACAATGATAATTTATGTTTTATGTGGTGTGTGCTTGCCAAACTGCATTTTGTAAAAATAAAACCTGATCGTGTATCTAACTACACCAAATTTGTAAACGAACTCAACTTCAGTGGTATAGATTTTCCTGTTAAAATAGAGGATATAGACTTGTTTGAAAAACTAAATCCTGGTATATCTGTAAACGTGTATATATGGGATAATGACTCTGAGAACAAGTTACAACCAATTAGAGTGTCACCAATTGCCCCAACCTACGGACAGTCAGAAGATAAGCATGTTGACATGTTACTAATAAGCTCTGGTGATAACTTTCACTACACAATTATCAGAAGTATGTCAAGACTAATTCATCATACAACAAAACATAATGGTAAACAGGAATTTTGTAAAAAATGTTTACAAAGGTTTTCTTCTATTGCAGTAGCAAATAAACATGTTTTAAATTGTAGGTCTGTTGATGACGTACAAACAGTACTTAAGTATCCAGAGCCTGGTACTAAAGTACATTTTTGTAACTATAAAAATCAGCAAAAGCTACCGTTTGTAGTGTATGCTGATTTTGAATCACTGGTTGTTCCATATGATGGTCCTGTTCCAGATTCATTACCAAAGACAATAAAGTTGAGTGATCAAGTAGTGTGTTCTTTCGGGTATATTTTTGTTATGTCAGACGGTCAGCATTCAGAACCTGTTATTTACAGGGGAAAAAATGCATCAGCTATGTTTTTGTCAGAAATGAGACAACTGTATAACAAGGTATTTGATTATTTGAAAAATTGTCAAAAGACTTTGGTTATGACAGAAGAAGACAAACATAATTTTGATACAGCTGAGATGTGTTGGATTTGTGAACAACCTTTAGAGGGTGATAAAGTTCGTGACCATGATCACATAACTGGGCGTTACAGAGGAGCTGCACATAATAATTGTAACTTGTTATTAAAAATAGATCCTAAGACATACAAGTTACCAATCTTTTTTCACAATCTGAAGGGATATGATTCACACATTATCATGCAGGCTGTAGACGAGTCGTACAAAAAAATTAGTTGTATTGCCCAGACAACTGAGAAATACTTGACTTTTAGGTTAGATAAATTAGCATTTTATGACTCCATGCAACATTTGTCTTTAGGTCTTGCTAGTCTGGCAGAAGGACTGACTGAGTATCCAATAACAAGTAAATATTTTGAACCAGACTTGATTAAGAAAGGTGTCTATCCGTATGAGTACATCGATCACTGGGTAGTTTTTGAAGAAAGGAGTCTTCCACCAAAAGAAAATTTTTTTTCTACACTAATTGGTAAAGGTATTTCTGACTCTGAATACCAACATGCACTTGATGCGTGGGATAAGTTAGGGTGTGAAACTATTGGTGACTACCATGACCAATACTTGAAAGCTGATGTTTGCTTGCTAGCAGATGTATTTGAAAGTTATCGTGAAAAGGGTTTGTTGCACTACAGTCTTGACCCTGCTTGTTACATCACTAGTCCTGGCATGACATGGGATGCATTTTTGAAATCCAGTAAAATATTTATAGACCTGTTGTATGATCGTACGATGGGTGAAATGGTGGAACGTGGATTGAGGGGTGGCATTAGTATTGCAGCAAACAATTATGGCAAGGCCAACAACAAATATCTTGACGACTTTGACCCCTCAATGTCAAGGTCATTTATTACGTACTTGGATGCTAATAATTTGTATGGATTTGCAATGTGTGAATTGTTGCCATTAAAAAACTTTTGTTTGTATGATTTGTCACAGTATGGCATAAAAAAATTAACAAAATATATTATGGATCGAGGTCAAAATGATGAAAAGGGTTGGATCTTTGAAGTAGACTTAGAGTATCCACGCCATTTACATGATTACCATAATGATATCCATTAGCAGTTGAGAAACTGAGTTTGACTGGGAAAAAAGAAGACACCAAACTTGTACCAAATTTAAATGACAAATTCAATTACGTTTGTCACTACCGCTTGCTGCAGTTTTACATCAGACATGGGTTAGTATTAAAGAAAGTTCACAGAGGAATTCAATTTGATCAGAGTGCTTTCATGAAAGATTACATAATGAAGAACACAACATTGCGTGCAAGAGATGGCAACACTGCATTTGACAAAGACTTCTTTAAGCTCATGAACAATGCCTGTTTTGGTAAGACTATGGAAAATCCTCATCACCGCAAAGATGTGAGACTGGTCACAACTGAATCGGGTGCAATTAAACTTACAAGTAAGCCTCAGTACACAGGGTATAAAGAATTTCATTCATCATTGTATGCAGTGTCACTCAAAAAAAAGATTGTTAAACTGGATAAGCCAGTATTTATTGGTATGGCAATTCTTGAGTTGTCAAAACTGTTGATGCTTGAATTTTATTATGATTACTTCAAACCAAAGTATCCTGAGTGTCGATTGTTATACACTGACATTGTCCATCGTCTGTCGTCCGTTGTCCATCTACTGTTGTCTGTCATTCATGTTGCACTTTAACGGCATTTTCTCGGAGACTATTCAAGCTACAGTCTTCAAACTTGGCCCAAGGATACTTTGTGGCAAGACCTTTCTAAACATACCAATTCCAATGACCTCTCACATAGGTCAAGGTCACAGGGGATCAGGAAATATATCCAAAATAGCTATTTTTCAACATAATTTATTTTTTCTCAAATACTATTCACAACTTCAAACCCAGACTTTGTAAAAAGATACCTGATGGTAAGACCTTTATATGTACCCTAATTTGGTTGATCCCTTGGATAGGTCAAGGGTCACAAGAGCTCAGGAAATAGGTCCAAAATAGCGATATGTTGGCAAAAGATGTTTTTTCTCAAATACTATTCACAACTTCAAACCCAAACTTGGTACATAGATACCTGATAGTAAGGCCTTCCTATGCATACTAATTTGAAAGGGCATGGGTCACCAGAGATAAAAAAAAAAAAAAATAGGACACAATCAAGTAGCCATTTTCTGACAAAAAAAATGTTTTTTCTCAAATACTGTTTACAACTTCCATTCCAAACCTGGTACACAGATACCTAATGATAAGATCTTCCTATGCATGCTAACTTGGATGACCTCTTGTAAAGGTCAAGGGTCACAAGAGATCAGTAAATGATGTGAAAAATGTCTATTTTTTTTAAGAATTCTAGTTTTTGTCAGCATTTTTGCAGAACTTTTCAACCAAATTTGGCAGAAAGGTAGCTGTTGATAAGACCTTTCTGTGCAGACTAACTTAGTTCACTACCTGTGCTCAAAAAGGCCAAGGGTCATACGAGGTTGACAAAAGTGAAAAATGCGTAAATTTTGAGAAAACGTAGATTTTGCGGTACAAATGCCAACCCTTTCGTTATGTTAGAACACTTGCTTATTTCAGTGACCTTTTGGAAGGTCAAGGTCACAAATTATATGGATCTGCAAATAAGCCTTGAGGGCTTTACCATTCTTCATTTGTTGACCTCCCTTTACACTTGTCCTTTATGAGTGGCCAACCAAATTAGAATGCATCAGAAGGTCTTATCATCAAAGACCTTTGTGGCAAAGTGTTTATAAAACTAAAAGAAAAGAAAAGGGGAGACTGCCAGTGCTAATATTTTAGGAAGGTTACAAAGTAAAGTAGGTAAAAGCACTGTCAGGGGAGAGAAGTGTGCATGATCGACCAGTGATCATAGATCTACTGTGGCCAAAGCACAAAAAAAAGATAGGAAAGAGGGGGCGCGCTAAGAAAGTGACTGGAAGCAATGCATATGGAAGCCCCCCGAAGGGGGGCGTAGGAAGCAATATAACATTGTATGAACAAGAAACTTATGAGAAATCTTCCTTTTGCGCATAATGCTTCATGTAACGCATACCTTTATGACAGAAAAAAAAACCAACCATGCTACCTCAAAAATGTCTGAAATCGTACAAAAAAATGTATTGATGTAATGCAAGGAGATTACATCTGGTACCAACCGGTACCATTTATGTGGTCAAATTCTCATATAGACTTTTTTTATATGCTCGATGTCCCTAGGGATAGAACAATCATGGGAGACTTCTGGAGGAAGTAGCTTTTTGTCTGTTCACACATGATCTTTAACCCCTTCCTCAGCTGCAGAGATGCTGTTTCGAGTGCCGCATCATCATTTATCAATGTCAGTGATATAAATATATTGATGCCAGTGCCAATTTCCTATTGATACAATACAATACAATACAACTTTATTATCTGTTCGAGTCCAGGCACGACAGAAATTTGCCTTTGATATTGTATAGGTATAGGTAAATTTATATTTGATATTGTATAGGTATAGGTAAATTTAAAAATATGCTTAAGTCTGTGTTTAGTTCCATATCCTGCCAGACCCCTACCCGGGTCTGCCCTGGGGGACTTGGATGGGGTTAACTACTTTTTAGTTCCCAGGGTCACCCTAGTCAGCCCCACAGGGTGGGTTTTCCCCTCTATTCTGGGGCATGTGTTTCTGTCTACCCTTGGTATTTCACCTGTATATTCCTTTTTAAAACTCTCCCTACTGTCTGTGCTGCCTGTAGCTCTGTACATCACCATTCACTGCATAACTCCCTCACTGACAATGAAGCACGATACCTTACGTAGCTCTCTCAATGTCAGTGTGCTTACGATACACTGCAATTTTACAACTGAACAATGTACCGACGCTGTTACATTGCAATTTTACAACTGAACAATGTACACATGTGCTTCCTAGCACGATCTTTTATAGTGGTATGCTTTCCAGAATAATCGAGCAAATTCATACAACACAACCAATCAAAATAAAATACGTAACCAAACCTCATAAATATTAATGACAAAGAATGCACAGGAATGGTCTACAAAAATCTGGCTGCTGTTTCCAGCCCCTATTTTGGGAAATCCCAGCGCGTTATAACGTCACACAAAAGTATGGTAGACAGTTTACGACCTTGCCCGAATTATCCGGAAGTTACACGAGTTTTCGTAATACATACTGGCCGCTAACTTCACGCTCACAGAAAACAGTGGTGATTACTCGAGCGGTTTCTAGACTCTTTGGGATTCAACTGCGTGTATCAAAAGACAATTAATTCTGCTCTCCGTGCGAACGATAAAGAATCTTACTGAAAAGGTACGTGATTCGTAATCATGATAGCTCATATAAACATCGGATCACTACCTACGATCAACACATGCACGCTCTCACAGAACAACACAACCACAATCGTAACATTACCCCCCTTTTTAGAATGAAATTTTACAAAATTTCTTCTCAAATCCAAAAATACGGTTGTGGCTGTGTTAACCTACACAGAATCCTAAATAAATACAATTTCACATCAAAGTCAAATCAAATTAACTACACAAAAATAATTGTCTCAGTTCCTTTAAACTGTCCTGAGCGCAGACATGTCTCTTTAAATTCTCATGGACACCGAAATGTTTCTTTAAACTGTTCTGGACACAGAAATATTCATTTAAACTGATCTGCTCAGGTAATCCGCTCCAAAGTTCTGCAAACTTTTGATTAAACTGAAAATTAATGTCAAAGTTCATTTCTGGAACATCTCCAAATCATTGGGTGCAGTTCACACAGTTCAAGGGTTACTGGTCCAGGGTTGAACACTGTCGGCTTATGGAATGTATGAAAGTCCATACACACCAAATTGGATCTCTCTGGTTTCTTCGCGATAACCACTGGCGATCTGGAATCTCTGACGACTCTCAAGTCCGACGTCTCCCCAACATTCTTTCTCAGTCCCTCTCTCGTGTTGCGAAGCAGACGACATGGCTCGTCGTGATCCGGCTCGTTCGATGTCAGATCAACCTCTTACTTACTTACTTACGCCTGTCACCCCTACTCAGGTATAGGCCGTCGACGAGAGACCTCCAGCAACTCCTGTCCTGTGCTTCTCCTTCGATTCTACTCCAGGTGGTTCCCAGTCTCTTGATGTCTGCTTGGAGGTCTCGACGCCAGGAGTTTATCGGCCTACCTCTTTTCCTCTTTCCCTGGGGGTTCCATGACAATGCCTGCCTAGTGATACTGGAAGCTGGCTTTCTCAGACTGTGACCGATCCATCCCCATCTTCTTCGCCCAATTTCATTCTCTGCTGTTATCTGCTCTGTTCTCTCCCAGAGTCTGACGTTGCTGATCTTCTCTGGCCAGTGGATTTTCAAAATTCTTCTAAGGCAACTGTTCATGAAGGTCTGTACTCTGTTGACTGTGGTTTTTGTCAATCTCCAAGTCTCTGCTCCATATAGGAGAACTGCTTTTACATTGGAGTTGAAAATCCGGACATCGGTGTGTTGTGACAGCTCTCTGGAACTCCACACTTTTTTTAACTGGAGAAAGGCTGCTCTGGCTTTACCGATTCGTGCTCTGACATCTGCATCAGTGCCGCCTTTTTTGTCTATGATGCTCCCGAGATAGGTGAAGGACTCCACCTCCTCCAACGGGGTGCCAGCAAGCAAGACTGGTTCTTCCCTGGTTGCGTTCAGCCTCATTATCTTTGTTTTCTGTTTGTGAATGGTGAGGTCCACTTGGGACAAGATGTCAGCAAGCCTTGTGGTCTTGTCCTGCATTTGTTGATGAGTGTGGGACAGTAATGCCAAGTTGTCTGCAAAGTCGAGGTCGTCAAGCTGTGTCCACAGTGTCCACTGTATTCCACTTCGTCTGTGCTCTGTGGTCATCTTCATGACCCAGTCTATGGCCAGTAGGAAGAGGAACGGAGACAGCAGACACCCCTGCCTGACACCGGTTCTGACCTGGAGCTCCCTGGTGAACTGCCCTTCGTGGATCACACGACATGTCATGCCATCGTAGCTGCTCTTGATCAGGCGGACGAGCTTTGTGGTACACCGTAGTGTCGTAGGAGTTTCCACAGAGTCTCTCGGTCCACACTGTCAAATGCTTTCTCATAATCCACAAAGTTGACGTACAGCGGGGAGCTCCACTCCAGAGTGTGTTCCACGATGATGCGGAGAGTGGCGATCTGGTCTGTACATGATCGGTTCTTCCTGAATCCTGGTCTCCCAGCTGGGGGTCAACGGAGCTCTTCATTCTCTCTAGGAAGATCCTGTTGAAGACCTTTCCTGGTACTGACAGCAAGGTGATTCCTCTGTAGTTGGAACACTTGCTGAGGTCGCCTTTCTTGGGAAGCTTGATTAGGTACCCCTCCTTCCAGTCAGCCGGCATCACCTCCTCTTCCCAGATCTTTCCAAACAGTGGGTACAGCATCTCTACTGTTGTCTCTAGGTCTGCTTTCAGAGACTCCGCTGGGATGCCATCTGGGCCTGCTGCTTTGCCGTTCTTCAAAAATGCCACTGCTCTTCTGATCTCTTCCCGGCTGGGTCTGTCACAGCTGATGGGTAGGTCGGTCTCTGCCGGCTGGATGTCTGGGGGGTCGGGTGGGCTAGGTCTGTTCAGTAACTCTTCAAAATACTCGGCCCATCTGTCAAGTTGGTCTGCTCTGTCTGCAATAGGCTTGCCTTCTTTGTCTTTTACTGGTCTTTCTGTATGGCCATACTTGCCTGACAATCTTCTGGTAATGTCGTAGAGCTGTTTCATGTTGCCGCTGCCTGCTGCCTTTTCTGCCTCTGCTGCCAGGCTGTCTGTGTAGGCCCTCTTGTCTGCCCTGATACTCCTCTTCACCTCGCGGTTGGCTTCCCAGTATTCCCCCCCCCCCCTCCCCCCCCCCCCCCCCCTGTGCTCTTACTTTGGCTGCTCTCGTGCGACTGTTGTTGACAACTGCTTTCTTCTGCTTCCTCACTTCTATCTTCTTCAAGGTCTGTGCTGACAGCCAGTCCTTGTGATGGTGTTTCCTGAACCCTACGGTGTCTTTGCAGGTTGAGTTCAGCGCCTCTCTAACTGCCTTCCACTGCTGCTCTGTGGTGACTGCCTCCTCTTCATTTACTAGCTCCTGTAGCGCTTGAAACCGGTTGGACAGCACCAGTTTGAACTCTTCTCTGACTCCAGTTTCTCTCAGGAGGCCTACATTATAGCGCTGTCTTCTTGTTGTCTCTGTGCGGCTTTTCTTTAGCTTGAGCTTCATTCTTAAAGTAAGCAGATGGTGGTCTGAGGCGACATCTGCTCCCCTCCTCACTCGAACATCTTGAAGTGAGACCCAAGTTGCTTTGTGTATTCTTCTGTGTGGGAAGATGCTGCCTCCAATGACAAGTCGGTTTAGAGCACAAAAGTCGACAAACCTCTCCCCGTTCTCACTCATCTCCAAGCCTAGTCCCTGTCTCCCCATCACCTCTTCGTATCCGGTGTTGTCCTCCCCTATTTTGGCATTAAATTCGCCCTTGACGATGGTGATGTCTCGCTCCGCACATTTGTCCAAGGCACTCTGGAGTCGGTCGTAGAACTCTTGTTTCTCTTCCTCGTCACTGTCATTAGTGGGCGCATAACACTGGATGACGTTCAGCTTGAGCTTTTTCTTGGTTCTAAAGGCTGCTGTGATAATTCTTGGCCCAAGAGGTTCCCAGCCCATCAGCGCTCTCTGTGCCACTGGTGACAGCATGAATGCTACACCTTCTGTATGGGGGGCATTCTCCTCTTCATGACCTGAATACAGAATCACTTAACAGCCTTTTCTGGCCAGACTGCGTCCATCTGGCTTCACTGATACCTAGCAGGGAAAGGTTGTACTTTTGCATTTCCGCTGCTATCTGGGCGGCCTTGCCGCTCTGGTACATGGTCTTGACGTTCCATGTGCCCATGGTTGTATCCCTGGATAGAGAGAGGCGGCTCGGTCCTGTGGCTTCCGAAGACTTCCGGCTTTCACCACAGGACGTCATAAGTCTTCTAGTAGAAGAACCTTCCTCCTCCAGGAAAGGAATTACTGTTAGTCTTTTCGTCGGCGTTTTTGTAGCTATTTCCTTTTTTGCAGGGTGGGGAAGCTACCCCCACGCCCAACCCTCTTACTAGGAGGACCAGGGGTTTTCTGTCGGGGTCACCTTCCCTTAGACCATGTTGGTTCACGGCACCTTATTTCATTCGGTGCACCCCTCTCACGAGGGACCCCCTATCCACCACCCAGGGAACGCGCCTCAACGCCATATGGTCCCAGCGCGAGGAGATCAACCTCATGTTGAACAATATCCGCAGTCTCTGAGTCGGGCGCAAATTGATGCCGAAACTCCGTAGATTGGACTCTCAGCGTCTCCTGCTTATCTCTCTCCTTATCCTCCTCCTGCAGCTTCAACGTTTTGTTACTCAGAGGAACCCTGTCACGCTCGTGGCCCTCGTTCACCTGGCTTTTCGGTGACTCCATCTGATCATTGTGGCGCCTACCCGGCACCGGCCTCCACGTGGCGTGGGTGGGTAGTCCACTCGGTCCCTGACTGAGTGGGCTAGCAGACGGGTGCCATCTTTGTCCAGGATTAGGACTTGATGTCAGCAGATATGTTGTTCAGTCTTTTTCACTGGTCCGGTTTTTAAGGAGCTGTGCTTACCCAGGTCTTACCATGTTGGATTGGTCCTTAAAAATACTCATGAGCTTTTGGTCCTTTGGATCCCAAGTGTTTGCCGTGCTTGGAGACCCGTGTCGGGGGAGAAGAGGATCCTGGTGGCTGAAACACTCCACTTTGGCCTTGACTTCTGCCTAAATGGGAGGCTAGTCGTACCGGCCTAGTCAATCGGCTCTTGTCACGTCGAGCCCTATCCCCCTGTTGACATGCAGGTTGTTATACGGAGCACCATGCTATAGCCTCTGATGCTGATTAGGTGCTTTACGCCAGTATTCCCCTGCATTCAACAGTGTGATAGAAGGCGGTGGCTCAAACGGTTCAATCGGGCTTACCCCCTTGAGTATATCTTTTGGGCAGTCTCCATTGTGCGTCGGCTGGAGACCCGCCGACAATTGCACTTTCCCTTGTTGGGCTCGGTGGCGGGCGGGGACCCCCGGGGGATGAATATCTATCATACTATAATATGGAAAATATCAAAAAAACAAAACTAGCACCAAAGCGGCACATAACCGCCGACATTGTCATTGAGAACGATAGTGACTCTGACTGTGAGGAAGCGACACCTCAGGCGGTGGCCGCCTGGCCTCGCTTTCTCATTATCCACAGCAAAGTTAAAGAGAAGCCTGTTTCAAAGCTGCACCCTTTCCTGGTAGGGGAGACCCTCAGGAGCCGTGTTGGCAGGCCTGAGACCCAGCGCCTCAGGTCTGGTGACTTGTTGGTAGAGTGCCGTACCCGGGCACACTCCAATGGGCTACTGAGGCTCTCCTCCATCGGAGACACTCCAGTGGAGGTCACTCCCCACAAAACAATGAATTCCTCTAGAGGAGTGATTAAAGATCAAGCATTGGCCGAACTGTCTGAAGATGAACTTGTACGGAACCTTAAGTCACAGGGGTCAGGCGCTTCATTTCCAAACGAGGTGGTAGGGAGATCCGTCTCCCTACCATCATCCTGACGATTGGCACCCCCACAGCTCCTACTACCATCTGGGGAGGTTACTACTCCCTAAAAGTGAAAAAGTACGTCCCTCTCCCCCTTCGGTGCTTTAAGTGCCAAAAGTATGGCCATGGGCAGAAGACATGCTGCCAGGCAGAGGCTCTATGCGCCCGTTGCACTAAGCCCGGACACTCTGCTGAGTCCTGCACAGCCATCCCCCTGTGTGTGAATTGCCAGGGGGCGCATATGGCTTCGGACAAGAAGTGCCCTCGTTGGATCTCCGAGTGCAGGATTCAGCAGGTGCGTGTGGAGAAGGGGCTGTCCTTTGCGGACGCAAAAAAACTGGTTGACGGTCCTGGTGCAGCTGAGGCGGCGCCAAACTCAAATAACAACTTTGTGTATACTTTCAGTGCTGCGGTGGCAGGCAAGCGCCCCACCAAAGACTTCTCTTGTCAAACCCCAACTTCTTGGTTGGGGGCGGAGCCTCGGATCCTCTCACCCCTGGAGAGTAACCCTCCTCCGGTGGTGACGAGGAGCCAGGGAACGCAGAGGGCGGACGCTCCCGGTCCGGTGGCACCGCCTTCTGCTGCCCCTAAGCCTCAGCCCCCACCCAAACCTTCTAGTTTGTCAACACCAAAGGTTTCTGGCTCTGGTCAGCCTTCTAAGGCCGCTAACTCTAGCGGCAGGAACGCTGCCCAGGACCAGAAGTCAAAGAAATCTATGGGACCGCCGTGCGCACGGGCCCAGAAGGGGAACACTGATGTCCCCCTTCAAAACAAATATGCTGCATTGGAGGAGCAGATGGAGGGAGTGGAAGCAGCTCCACCCCCTTCATCTCCTAAGAACCAGAGGAGGCCCGGGAGCCGGCCCCCCTCTGTTTCTCCGACTCCTTCCAAGGCAAAGGAAAAAGGGGGGAAAAACTCCGCACCCCCAGATAAGACATAATCATGGACTCTCTGCTTCAGTGGAATTGTCGTGGTTTTCAAGCTAACTTTGAGGAATTACGTCTTTTAGTCAAGTGCTATAACCCCTCAGTAATATCTCTTCAGGAGACTTACCTGAAGACTTCTGACCCTGTGTCCTTTAATGGTTTTAACGCTTTACATAAAGGCTCTGATTCGGAGAGGCGCTCGGGTGGAGTGGCTCTTCTCATTAGTAGCCAAATTTTATGTAGCCCCGTTAGCATCGACACCTGTCTTCAGGCTGTCGCAGCTCGGGTTACCTTAAAGAAGACCATAACCATATGCAGTATTTACCTGCCACCATCCCTGCGGGTCTGTAGTAATGATTTTTTAAATTTAGTTGATCAACTGCCCCCTCCCTTTATTCTCATGGGGGATTTTAACGGTCACGCTCACCTTTGGGGTAGTGACCACTATGATGGCAGAGGTCAGATGTTAGAAGATGTTTTTTCTCAACTTAACCTATGTGTCTTTAACGATGGTTCACCTACATACTCTAACCCAGGTTCAGGATCTAGTTCTGTTCTAGACCTCACTGTGTGTGATCCTTCTCTCATGCTGGACTTTGACTGGAAGGTTCACGATGACCTGTGTGGTAGTGACCACTTCCCAGTAGTCCTGTCATCGGTCAGCTGTGGGGAGGATCCGCCGGTGGGGCGCTGGAATCTTAAGAAAGCTAACTGGCCTCTGTTCGCCTCCCTCTGTCAGTCTCGTATTACAGAGGAGGTGGTCATGTCATCTGAAGAACCTATTTCTTCTTTTACTACTATTTTGTTGGACGTAGCGGGTGAAACCATCCCTAAAACTTCCGCATCAGTCCCTCGAAAGCCGAGAGTACCATGGTTCAACGAAGAGTGCCGCAAGGCCCAAATAGCGCGCAAATCTGCTCAGCGACGTGCTTTCCGTAATCCGTCGCAAGTGAATATTTTAACCTTTAAAAGACAGAGGGCGAAAGCCCGTTACATTTTTAAACGTGAGCGCCGTACTTCCTGGAGACGCTTCGTCTCATCTTTAACTTCTCGGACTCCGTCCCAGAAAGTATGGAAGGCTGTTCGGAGAATTAGGGGCAGAGGTGGCTCGGCTTCTGTTGGCCATCTTAGAGATGGTGCCAGTTTGGTTACAGATAAAAAAGCTGTGGCCAATTTGCTTGCCTCCACCATTGCCCATAATTCTTCAACGGAGCATTATTCACCTTTCTTCCAGAGAGAGAAGGAGAAACGAGAGTCTCGTATTTGTGATTTTGAGTCCGATAACTCAGAAGACTATAATGTCCCGTTTACATTATCAGAATTGCAGCAAGCTTTGCAGAAATGTAATGACTCTGCTGCTGGCCTAGATACCGTCCACTATCAATTCCTAACGCATCTGCCTGAGAGGTCGCTCCTTGTACTTCTTAAGGCCTTTAACCATATCTGGAGAACTGGTCATTTTCCGCCGTCTTGGCGCCAGGCTGTGGTTGTACCGATCCCCAAGCCGGGTAAGGATCCTTCCGACCCGGGCAACTACCGGCCTATCGCTTTGACATCATGTTTATGTAAAACTATGGAGCGCCTGGTCAACGCCCGCCTGGTGTGGCATCTTGAGTCACAGGGTCTCCTCACAGACCTCCAGTGCGGTTTCCGGCGCTTCCGTAGTACAACTGACCATTTAGTCCGCTTTGAATCATTTATTCGAGATTCTTTTGTCAACAAGCAGCATGTCTATGCAATTTTCTTCAATCTTGAGAAGGCGTATGACACTACCTGGAAGTATGGCATAATGTCTGACTTGTTGGACATGGGTTTTAAAGGGCACCTGCCCGTTTTTATTCACAATTTTTTGACTAACCGGTCGTTCCATGTCCGTGTGGGCTCCACCCTCTCCAACTCCTTTGAACAGGAGATGGGTGTCCCACAGGGCAGCATTCTATCTCCTGTTTTATTTAGTATTAAAATTAATAACATTGTAAAGGCCGTCAAGGATGATTCTGAATGCTCTTTGTTTGTTGACGACTTTGCTTTGTGCGCACGTGGTCGAGGACTTGCGTCCCTTGGGAGGTGCTTGCAGCTGTGCGTTGATCGCATCCAGCGGTGGGTGTCTCTCAATGGATTCAAGTTCTCGCCCTCCAAGACTGTTTGTCCCCCACCCGGGTCTGCCTTGGGGGACTTGGGTGGGTTTAGGTACTTTTTAGTTCCCAGGGTCACCCTGGTCCGCCCCACAGGGTGGGTTTTCCTCTTTTCTGGGGCATGTGTTTCTGTCTACCCGAGGTCCATTCACCTGTATTTGCCTTTTTAAAACCCTCCCTACTGTCTGCACTGCCTGTAGCTCTTGATATTGGATGTGTGTTGCTAAATGGTCTTAGCTTTATTTAGCCCCATGTGTTAGGTTTATTTAACGTATTTGACCGGCTGGCGACATACATTCAATGTTCTGTTTAGTTTTTGTTTTTTTCACAAGCAGTGCAGGCACGTCCTGAGAAAGCCTTGTTGCTGTCGGGACGTTAAGCAATGTACAATCAATCAATCAATCCAAGACTGTTTGTGTGCATTTTACTAACCAGACGAAATTTTTTCCAGAACCTAGCCTGAGCATTGCTGGAGTGCCAATTAAGGTGGCCGAGGAGGCAAAGTTTCTGGGGGTCATTTTTGACAAAAGACTTACCTTCCGCAACCATATTAATTACCTTAGAACCTCTTGTCAGAAGGCTCTCGACATTCTTGGTGTCGTCGGTCGTACTGACTGGGGTGCGGACCGTACTGTCTTACTTCGTCTGTACCGGGCCCTTGTTCGGTCCAAACTGGATTACGGCTCTGTGGTATATGGCTCAGCTTCCAAGTCTGTGCTACAGCGTCTGAACACAATTCACCATCAGGGTCTGCGGATATGTCTTGGGGCCTTCAGGACGTCTCCAGTTCCTAGTCTGTATGCCGAGGCAGGGGAGCCTTCTCTCAAGCTCCGCCGCATCCGCCTCATGCTCAGCTACGTTCTGAAACTGAAGGCCCATCCAGACAATCCTGCCTATGATTGTGTTTTTAAACCATCGTTTGCAGAGATTTACAATACCCATCCGGGAGCTGTCCGTCCACTTTCTTTCCGTGTCCGACCTCATCTGCAGGCGGCCGGATTGGACCTGGACAGAGTTTCGGAATCCCTGCAACACATCACTCCACCTTGGCTCTTACCAGTTCCTGACATCTTGCTGGACTTGACTGCCCACAAGAAAGACTCTACTCCACCAGCCATATACCAACAGAGCCTCAATGAACTGCTTTCAATTTTTCCTGGCTATTGTCGCATCTATACCGATGGGTCAAAGTCTGAGGATGGGAGAGTGGCTGCTGCCGCAGTGTCCTCTCGCCATCCTAGACGCCCATTTAAGCACCGCCTCCCAGACCACTCATCTGTATTTAGTGCGGAACTGCAGGCGGTTCTGCTGGCACTCAGGCATGCTTATCGATCTAGAGAAAGGAACTTCCTGATTCTGTCTGACTCTCTTTCTGCCCTGCAGGCCCTTCAGGGCACGGGAAATGACCACCCACTGCTGGTGCAGATCAGAGAGCTCCACGCGGACTTGATGAAGGAATATTATGATATCATTTTTATTTGGGTGCCAGGGCATGTGGGCATCGAAGGCAACAGGATCGCAGATTCTGCTGCCAACGATGCCCGCAATGACCCTGTCCCTGACACACAGACTGTTTATAGTGATTTTAGACATGTGGCTAGTGCATACATAGCCCGTGAGTGGCAGTCCGAGTGGGACAAAGAGGAAGCTAACAAGCTGCATGAAGCCCTTCCTAAGTTGTCCGACGGTCTACCTTATCGCTGCGGCAGCCGCCATGAGGAGACTGTCCTGGCTCGGCTCCAAATCGGCCACACGTATGTTACGCACTCTTATTTACTTAAACAGGAGGAGCGTCCATGGTGTTATGCCTGCGACGAGCAGTACTCTGTTCAACACTTTTTGTTGTCTTGTGCTGATCTAATCGACACAAGGTATAAACATTTCACGGCAGACTCCTTGAAGGTTTTGTTCCGGAATGTGCCCCCGGACAAGATCTTCAGTTTTCTGAGAGAGTGCCATATTTTTAATAAGATTTGAGCGTTTATAGATTGATGTTTCTATTATTTTGACCTTTTTGAGAGTCTTCCGACGTTTTCTTTAAAGACCTGTGCGACATTTTAGCCTGACATATTTTTAAGGTATATTTACATCATGTCTTAAGACTTTCTTTTAGTCTGGCTGACCAGATTTTTACCCTTCCCGCCGTGAGATGGCCTTAGTTGCCTGCTCGGCGTTAAACCCAAATAACTAACTCCACTCCGGATCTGGATCATCTGCGTTTCTGGCACCATCAATGTTTCCGATGATAAGGTCGTAGACTGGTGTCTTCACGCACAACGCCTTCACCACTCCTGTCATGTATGGGGTGTCGACACTGACCATTGCAAGGGGGATGACTCAGCCAGTTCCATCGGCCAAGATGAGGGTCGTCCACTCCTGTAGCTTCTGGTCTTCAGCTACTGTGTTCTCTCTCACAATGACGCCGCTACAACCAGTGTCTCTCAGCACTCTCACTGATGTGTTTCCGACGAATCCTGACACCACCGGTATGTTTGGCATTTCATTCTCAGGCAGCGCGATCTTCGAGACTGGTAAGAATGTAGCCCCATCTCCTACTGGGATGCGTCCTTTCTTTCTGAAAGATTCAATCAGCTCCGGTGTCGCCCGCCTGTCTCTAACTTCACAGTCACTGGATGACGTCACCTCATTGGCTAGTACAGCGGCGGCTCTGTGTTGAGACGTGGTACAGCTTCTGCCTGCTATCCCGCGATCTTGGTTGTGTCTTCTGGTGTTATCGCCTCGTGGAACATCTTTAGAAGGACACCGTATCGCCTTGTGTCTCCTCTTTCCACAAAAAACACGTCAGGCTCTCCATCGCCAAGTGTTTCGGGGTGTCTCTGACGTCGTTGATTTCTTCTGCTGGTGCAGACACACGCTGCGACTTACTGGGCCCGAACTTCATATTGTGGGCGTCCAGGTATCTTTGAGCGAAGTCTGCCAAGGCCTTCAGGGACTGGTCCTTTTGCTCCCTGAGTCGAGCGGCCAGGTCCTTTGAACACGCGTTGAGTTCTTGCTCTTTGATGATGAGGTCACACAGGTCCTGGTATTCTTTGTTTAAACCAGCCAGCTCTATCCATTTCTCCAAATAGCTCCTGATTCTTTCAATGAATAGGCCGGGTGTTTCTCCTTATTCAGGCTTGCAGTTCCGAAATCGTCGCCTGTAGCCTTCTTCAGTGAAGTCGTACTGTCTCAGCAGGGCGGCTCTCAACTTCATATAATCTTCGACTTCTTCTCTTGGCAAGCCGGTGTAAAATTCAAGCGCTTTGCCAGTTAGAAGTGCACTCAGTTTAATAGCCCAAGTCTCTTGTCTCCAGTTGTTGCTGCTTGCGAAGTGCTCGAATCGCTCTAGGTAAGCGTCCATCTTATCTGAATTTTCAATGAAAGGTGGAAGCTTTGGCCCACGGGCTGTTTGCTCTCTGCTGGCTAAGGCTATTGCTTCAGTAGCCCTCAGGCTCTGTGCCTCTATCTCCATCTGCTTTAAATGAATTTCGTGTTCTAGCTGTTTCTCTGCCTCAGCTGCTTTAATTTTGAGTTTCTTGTTTTCACGCTCTTTAGCTCTTTCTTCTCTTTCCAGTCTCTTTTCTTCTTCGAGTCTCCTTTCTCTTTCTCTCTCCAGCCTCTCCTTTTCTTTTCTCTCTCCTCTCTTTTCTTCTTTCTCCAATCTCTCATTCTCTCTCTCCTTTACAAACTCGAGGAGTTGAGCTCCTTCGAGTCCACATTCCTTTCCAGTTTTCAGGAATGTCTCCATTTCCGATGCCTACCCGGCACCGGCCTCCACGTGGCGTAGGTGGGTAGTCCGCTCAGTCCCTGACTGAGTGGGCTAGCGGACGGGTGCCATCTTTGTCCAGGATTAGGACTTGATGTCAGCAGATATGTTGTTCAGCCTTTTCACTGGTCCGGTTTTTAAGGAGCTGTGCTAACCTAGGTCGTACCATGTTGGATTGGTCCTTAAAAATACTCGTGACTTTTTGGTCCTTTGGATCCCAAGTGTTTGCCGTGCTTGGAGACCCGTGTCGGGGGAGAAGAGGATCCTGGTGGCTGAGGTTCCCTTTGGGCTGCGGCTCACTGGTGCCAACACTCCACTTCGGCCTTGACTTCTACCTAAACGGGAGGCTAGTCGTACCGGCCTAGTCAATCGGCTCTTGTCACGTTGAGCCCTATCCCACTGTTGACATGCGGGTTGCTATACGGAGCACCATGCTATAGCTTCTGCTGCTGATTAGGTGCTTTACGCCAGTATTCCCCTGCATTCAACGGTGTGATAGAAGGCGGTGGCTCAAACGGTTCAATCGGGCTTACCCCCTTGAGTATATCTTTCGGGCAGTCTCCATTGTGCGTCGGCTGGAGACCCGCCGACAGTTGCACTTTCCCTTGTTGGGCTCGGTGGCGGGCGGGGACCCCCGGGGGATGAATATCTCTTACTTACTTACTTACGCCTGTCACCCCTACCCGGGTATAGGCCGTCGACGAGAGACCTCCAGCAACTCCTGTCCTGTGCTTCTCCTTCGATTCTACTCCAGGTGGTTCCCAGTCTCTTGATGTCTGCTTGGAGGTCTCGACGCCAGGAGTTTCTCGGCCTACCTCTTTTCCTCTTTCCCTGGGGGTTCCATGACAATGCCTGCCTAGTGATACTGGAAGCTGGCTTTCTCAGACTGTGACCGATCCATCCCCATCTTCTTCGCCCAATTTCATTCTCTGCTGTTATCTGCTCTGTTCTCTCCCAGAGTCTGACGTTGCTGATCTTCTCTGGCCAGTGGATTTTCAAAATTCTTCTAAGGCAACTGTTCATGAAGGTCTGTACTCTGTTGACTGTGGTTTTTGTCAATCTCCATGTCTCTGCTCCATATAGGAGAACTGCTTTTACATTGGAGTTGAAAATCCGGACTTTGGTGTGTTGTGACAGCTCTCTGGAACTCCACACTTTTTTCAACTGGAGAAAGGCTGCTCTGGCTTTACCGATTCGTGCTCTGACATCTGCATCAGTGCCGCCTTTTTTGTTTATGATGCTCCCGAGATAGGTGAAGGACTCCACCTCCTCCAACGGGGTGCCAGCAAGCAAGACTGGTTCTTCCCTGGTTGCGTTCAGCCTCATTGTCTTTGTTTTCTGTTTGTGAATGGTGAGGCCCACTTGGGACGAGATGTCAGCAAGCCTCGTGGTCTTGTCCTGCATTTGTTGATGAGTGTGGGACAGTAATGCCAAGTCGTCTGCAAAATCGAGGTCGTCAAGCTGTGTCCACAGTGTCCACTGTATTCCACTTCGTCTGTGCTCTGTGGTCATCTTCATGACCCAGTCTATGGCCAGTAGGAAGAGGAACGGAGACAGCAGACACCCCTGCCTGACACCAGTTCTGACCTGGAGCTCTCTGGTGAACTGCCCTTCGTGGATCACGCGACATGTCATGCCATCATAGCTGCTCTTGATCAGGCGGACGAGCTTTGTGGGTACACCGTAGTGTCGTAGGAGTTTCCACAGAGTCTCTCGGTCCACGCTGTCAAATGCTTTCTCATAATCCACAAAGTTGACGTACAGCGGGGAGCTCCACTCCAGAGACTGTTCCACGATGATGCAGAGAGTGGCGATCTGGTCTGTACATGATCGGTTCTTCCTGAATCCTGCTTGCTGGTCTCTCAGCTGGGGGTCAACGGAGCTCTTCATTCTCTCTAGGATGATCCTGTTGAAGACCTTTCCTGGTACTGACAGCAAGGTGATTCCTCTGTAGTTGGAACACTTGCTGAGGTCGCCTTTCTTGGGAAGCTTGATTAGGTATCCCTCCTTCCAGTCAGCTGGCATCACCTCCTTTTCCCAGATCTTTCCAAACAGTGGGTACAGCATCTCAACTGTTGTCTCTAGGTCTGCTTTCAGAGACTCCGCTGGGATGCCATCTGGCCCTGCTGCTTTGCCATTCTTCAAAAATGCCACTGCTTTTCTGATCTCTTCCCGGCTGGGTCTGTCACAGCTGATGGGTAGGTCGGTTTCTGCCGGCTGGATGTCGGGGGGGTCGGGTGGGCTAGGTCTGTTCAGTAACTCTTCAAAATACTCGGCCCATCTGTCGAGTTGGTCTGCTCTGTCTGCAATAGGCTTGCCTTCTTTGTCTTTTACTGGTCTTTCTGTATGGCCATGCTTAACCGACAATCTTCTGGTAATGTCGTAGAGCTGTTTCATGTTGCCGCTGCCTGCTGCCTTTTCTGCCTCTGCTGCCAGGCTGTCTGTGTAGGCCCTCTTGTCTGCCCTGATACTCCTCTTCACCTCGCGGTTGGCTTCCCAGTATTCCCCCTGTGCCCTTACTTTGGCTGCTCTCGTGCGACTGTTGTTGACCGCTGCTTTCTTCTGCTTCCTCGCTTCTATCTTCTTCAAGGTCTGTGCCGACAGCCAGTCCTTGTGGTGGTGTTTCCTGAACCCTACAGTGTCTTTGCAGGTTGAGTTCAGCGCCTCTCTAACTGCCTTCCACTGCTGCTCTGTGGTGACCGCCTCCTCTTCATTTACTAGCTCCTGTAGCGCTTGAAACCGGTTGGACAGCACCAGTTTGAACTCTTCTCTAACTCCAGTTTCTCTCAGGAGGCCTACATTATAGCGCTGTCTTCTTGTTGTCTCTGTGCAGCTTTTCTTTAGCTTGAGCTTCATTCTTAAGGTAAGCAGATGGTGGTCTGAGGCGACATCTGCTCCCCTCCTCACTCGAACATCTTGAAGGGATCTTCTAAATTTCTTGCTAATGCAGATATGGTCTATTTGGTTCTCTGTTGTATGGTCAGGTGAGACCCAAGTTGCTTTGTGTATTCTTCTGTGTGGGAAGATGCTGCCTCCAATGACAAGTCGGTTTAGAGCACAAAAGTCTACAAACCTCTCCCCGTTCTCACTCATCTCCGAGCCTAGTCCCTGTCTCCCCATCACCTCTTCGTATCCGGTGTTGTCCTCCCCTATTTTGGCATTAAAATCGCCCATGACGATGGTGATGTCTCGCTCCGCACATTTGTCCACGGCACTCTGGAGTCGGTCGTAGAACTCTTGTTTCTCTTCCTCGTCACTGTCATTGGTGGGCGCATAACACTGGATGACGTTCAGCTTGAGCTTTTTCTTGGTTCTAAAGGCTGCTGTTATAATTCTTGGCCCAAGAGGTTCCCAGCCCATCAGCGCTCTCTGTGCCACTGGTGACAGCATGAGTGCTACTCCTTCTGTATGGGGGGCATTCTCCTCTTCATGACCTGAATACAGAACCATCTCCCCACTTAACAGCCTTTTCTGGCCAGACTGCGTCCATCTGGCTTCACTGATGCCTAGCAGGGAAAGGTTGTACTTTTGCATTTCCGCTGCTATCTGGGCGGCCTTGCCGCTCTGGTACATGGTCTTGACGTTCCATGTGCCCATGGTTGTATCCCTGGATAGAGAGAGGCGGCTCGGTCCTGTGGCTTCCGAAGACTTCCGGCTTTCACCACAGGACGTCATAAGTCTTCTAGTAGAAGAACCTTCCTCCTCCAGGAAAGGAATTACTGTTAGTCTTTTCGTCGGCGTTTTTGTAGCTATTTCCTTTTTTGCAGGGTGGGGAAGCTACCCCCACGCCCAACCCCCTTACTAGGAGGACCAGGGGTTTTCTGTCGGGGTCACCTTCCCTTAGACCATGTTGGTTCACGGCACCTTATTTCATTCGGTGCACCCCTCTCACGAGGGACCCCCTATCCACCACCCAGGGGACGCGCCTCAACGCCGTATGGTCCCAGCGCGAGGGATGAATATCTCTACTAATATAATATGGATAAAACCAAAAAACCAAAACTAGCACAGAAACGACGCATAGACACCGACATTGCACATGACAGTGATTCAGACTGTGAGGAAGCGACGCCTCAGGCGTCGGCCGTATGGCCTCGCTTCCTCATTGTCCATAGCAAGGTGAAGGAGAAACCAGTTACCAAGCTGCATCCTTTTCTGGTGGGGGAGACCCTCAGAAGCCGTGTTGGCAGGCCTGACGCCCAGCGCCTCAGGTCTGGTGACTTGCTGGTGGAGTGCCGTACTCGGGCACACTCCAGCGGGCTACTGGGTCTCTCTTCCATCGGAGACACTCCTGTGGAAGTCACACCCCACAAAACTATGAATTCGTCAAGAGGCGTAATCAAAGATCAAGCTTTGGCAGAACTGTCAGAAGATGAACTTGTAAGGAACCTTAAGTCTCAGGGGGTGACTTGCGTCAGGCGCTTCGCTTCCAAGCGAGGTGGTGGGGAGATCCGTCTCCCTACCATCATCCTGACGTTTGGCACCCCCACCCCTCCTACTACCATCTGGGGAGGTTACTACTCCCTGAGAGTGAAAAAGTACGTCCCTCTTCCCCTCCGGTGCTTTAAGTGCCAAAAGTATGGCCATGGGCAGAAGACATGCCGTCAGGCAGAGGCTTCATGCGCCCGTTGCACTAGGCCCGGACACTCTGCTGAGTCCTGCACAGCCACCCCTCTGTGTGTGAATTGCCAGGGGGCGCATATGGCTTCGGATAAGAAATGCCCTCGTTGGATATCCGAGTGCAAGATTCAGCAGGTGCGTGTGGAGAAGGGGCTGTCCTTTCTGGATGCCGCCTACCCTGCACCGGCCTCCACGTGGCGTAGGTGGGTAGTCCGCTCAGTCCCTGACTGAGTGGGCTAGCGGACGGGTGCCATCTTTGTCCAGGATTAGGACTTGATGTCAGCAGATATGTTGTTCAGCCTTTTCACTGGTCCGGTTTTTAAGGAGCTGTGCTAACCTAGGTCGTACCATGTTGGATTGGTCCTTAAAAATACTCGTGACTTTTTGGTCCTTTGGATCCCAAGTGTTTGCCGTGCTTGGAGACCCGTGTCGGGGGAGAAGAGGATCCTGGTGGCTGAGGTTCCCTTTGGGCTGTGGCTCACTGGTGCCAACGCTCCACTTCGGCCTTGACTTCTACCTAAACGGGAGGCTAGTCGTACCGGCCTAGTCAATCGGCTCTTGTCACGTTGAGCCCTATCCCACTGTTGACATGCGGGTTGCTATACGGAGCACCATGCTATAGCTTCTGCTGCTGATTAGGTGCTTTACGCCAGTATTCCCCTGCATTCAACGGTGTGATAGAAGGCGGTGGCTCAAACGGTTCAATCGGGCTTACCCCCTTGAGTATATCTTTCGGGCAGTCTCCATTGTGCGTCGGCTGGAGACCCGCCGACAGTTGCACTTTCCCTTGTTGGGCTCGGTGGCGGGCGGGGACCCCCGGGGGATGAATATCTCTACTAATATAATATGGATAAAACCAAAAAACCAAAACTAGCACAGAAACGACGCATAGACACCGACATTGCACATGACAGTGATTCAGACTGTGAGGAAGCGACGCCTCAGGCGTCGGCCGTATGGCCTCGCTTCCTCATTGTCCATAGCAAGGTGAAGGAGAAACCAGTTACCAAGCTGCATCCTTTTCTGGTGGGGGAGACCCTCAGGAGCCGTGTTGGCAGGCCTGACGCCCAGCGCCTCAGGTCTGGTGACTTGCTGGTGGAGTGCCGTACTCGGGCACACTCCAGCGGGCTACTGGGGCTCTCTTCCATCGGAGACACTCCTGTGGAAGTCACACCCCACAAAACTATGAATTCGTCAAGAGGCGTAATCAAAGATCAAGCTTTGGCAGAACTGTCAGAAGATGAACTTGTAAGGAACCTTAAGTCTCAGGGGGTGACTTGCGTCAGGCGCTTCGCTTCCAAGCGAGGTGGTGGGGAGATCCGTCTCCCTACCATCATCCTGACGTTTGGCACCCCCACCCCTCCTACTACCATCTGGGGAGGTTACTACTCCCTGAGAGTGAAAAAGTACGTCCCTCTTCCCCTCCGGTGCTTTAAGTGCCAAAAGTATGGCCATGGGCAGAAGACATGCCGTCAGGCAGAGGCTTCATGCGCCCGTTGCACTAGGCCCGGACACTCTGCTGAGTCCTGCACAGCCACCCCCCTGTGTGTGAATTGCCAGGGGGCGCATATGGCTTCGGATAAGAAATGCCCTCGTTGGATATCCGAGTGCAAGATTCAGCAGGTGCGTGTGGAGAAGGGGCTGTCCTTTCTGGATGCCAAAAAACTGGTTGAAGGCCCTGGTGCAGCTGCGGCTGCCCCAACCTCTAACACCTCAGTGTATACTTTTAGTGCAGCGGTGGCAGGCAAGCGCCCCACCAAAGACTTTTCATGTCAGACCCCAACTTCTTGGTTGGGGGCGGAGCCTCGGCTCATCTCGCCCCTGGAGAGTAACCCTCCTCCGGTGGTGACAAGGAGCCAGGGAACGCAGAAGGCGGACACTGCCGGTCCGGTTGTGCCGCCTTCTGTTGCCCCTAAGCCTCAGCCCCCACCCAAACCTGTTAGTCAGTCAACTCCAAAGGCTTCTGGCTCTGGTCAGCCTTCTAAGGCCGCTAACTCTAGCGGCAGGAACGCTGCCCAGGACCAGAAGTCTAAGAAATCTATGGGACCGCTGTGCGCACGGGCCCAGAAGGGGAACACAGATGTGCCCCTTCAAAACAAATATGCTGCACTGGAGGAGCGGATGGAGGGAGTGGAAGTTGTTGTTGCTGATGCTGCGGCAGCTCCACCCCCTTCCTCTCCGAAGAACCAGAGGAGGCCCGGGAGCCGGCCCCCCTCTGTTTCTTCAACTCCTTCCAAGGTAAAGGAAAAAGGGGGAAAAAACTCCTTACCCCCAGATAAGACTTAATCATGGACTCTTTGCTTCAGTGGAATTGTCGTGGTTTTCGAGCTAACTTTGAGGAATTACGTCTTTTAGTCAAGTTCTATAACCCCTCAGTCATATCTCTTCAGGAGACTTACCTGAAGACTTCTGACCCTGTGTCTTTTAATGGTTTTAATGTTATACATAAAGGCTCTGATTCGGAGAGGCGCTCGGGTGGAGCGGCTCTTCTCATTGGTAGCCAAATTTTATGTAGCCCCGTTAGCATCGACACCTGTCTTCAGGCTGTCGCTGCTCGGGTTACCTTAAAAAAGACCATAACCATATGCAGTATTTACCTGCCACCATCACTGCGGGTCTGTAGCAATGATATTTTTCACTTAGTAGATCAACTGCCCCCTCCCTTTATTCTCATGGGGGATTTTAACGGTCATGCTCACCTTTGGGGTAGTGACCACTATGATGGCAGAGGTCAGATGTTAGAAGATGTTTTTTCTCAACTTAACCTATGTGTCTTTAACGATGGCTCACCTACATACTCTAACTCAGGTTCCGGATCTAGTTCTGTTCTAGACCTCACTGTGTGTGATCCTTCTCTCATGCTGGACTTTGACTGGAAGGTTCACGGCGACCTGTGTGGTAGTGACCACTTCCCAGTAGTCCTGTCATCGGTCAGCTGTGAGGAGGATTCGCCGGTGGGGCGCTGGAATCTCAAGAAAGCTAACTGGTCTCTGTTTGCCTCTCTCTGTCAGTCTCGTCTTACAGAGGAGGTGGTCATGTCAGCTGAAGAACCTGTTTCTTGTTTTACTTCTATTTTGTTGGAGGTTGCAGGTGAAACCATCCCTAGAACTTCCACATCACTCCCTCGGAAGCCGAGAGTACCATGGTTCAATGAAGAGTGCCGCAAGGCCCAAACAATGCGCAAATCTGCTCAGCGACGTGCATTTCATAATCCGTCGCAAGCAAATATTTTAACCTTTAAAAGACAGCGGGCGAAAGCCCGTTATATTTTTAAACGTGAACGCCGTGCTTCCTGGAGACGCTTCGTCTCATCTTTATCTTCTAGGACTCCGTCCCAAAAAGTCTGGAAGGCTGTTCGAAGAATTGGGGGCAGGGGTGGCTCGACTTCTGTCGGCCATCTTAGAGATGGTGCCAGTTTGGTCACAGATAAAAAGGCTGTGGCCAATTTGCTTGCCTCCACCATTGCCCATAATTCTTCAACATAGCATTATTCACCTTTCTTTAAGAGAGAGAAGGAGAAGCGAGAATCTTGTGCTTGTGATTTTATATCGGATAACTTGGAAGACTATAATGCCCATTTTACGTTTTCAGAATTGCAGCAAGCCATGCAGAAATGTACTGACTCTGCTGCTGGATTAGATACCATCCATTATCAGCTCATAACACATCTGCCTGAGGATTCACTCCTTGTACTTCTCAAGGCCTTTAACCATATCTGGATAACCGGTCATTTTCCGCCATCTTGGCGCCAGGCTGTGGTTGTGCCAATTCCCAAGCCGGGTAAGGATCCTTCCGACCCGGGCAACTACCGGCCAATAGCTTTGACATCATGTTTATGTAAAACTATGGAACGCTTGGTCAACGCCCGACTGGTGTGGCATCTTGAGTCACAGGGTCTCATCACAGACCTCCAGTGCGGTTTCCGGCGCTTCCGTAGTACAACTGACCATCTAGTCCGCTTTGAGTCTTTTATCCGAGATGCTTTTGTTAACAAGCAGCATGTCTATGCAATTTTCTTTGATCTTGAAAAGGCATATGACACTACCTGGAAGCATGGTATAATGTCTGATTTGTCGGACATGGGTTTTAAAGGGCATCTGCCCGTTTTTATTCACAATTTTTTGTCCAACAGGTCGTTCCATGTCCGTGTGGGCTCCACCCTCTCCGACTCCTTTGAACAGGAGATGGGTGTCCCGCAGGGCAGTATTCTATCTCCTGTTTTATTTAGCATTAAAATAAATAACATTGTAAAGGCCGTCAAGGATGATTCTGAATGCTCTTTGTTTGTGGACGACTTTGCTTTGTGTGCACGAGGTCGAGGACTTGCGTCCCTTGAGAGGCGCTTGCAGCTGTGCGTTGATCGCATCCAGGGGTGGGTGTCTCTCAATGGATTCAGATTCTCGCCCTCCAAGACAGTCTGTGTGCATTTTACTAACCAGACGAAATTTTTTCCAGAACCTAGCCTGAGCATTGCTGGAGTGCCAATTAAGGTGGCTGAAGAGGCTAAGTTTTTGGGGGTCATCTTTGACAAAAGATTGACCTTCTGCAACCATGTTAACTACCTTAGAACCTCTTGTCGGAAGGCCCTCGACATTCTTCGTGTCGTTGGTCGTACTGACTGGGGTGCAGACCGCATCGTCTTACTTCGACTGTACCGGGCCCTTGTTCGGTCCAAACTGGATTACGGCTCTGTGGTATATGGCTCGGCTTCCAAGTCTGTTCTGCAGCGTCTGAACACAATTCACCATCAAGGTCTGCGCATATGTCTGGGAGCCTTCAGGACATCTCCAGTTCCTAGTCTGTATGCAGAGGCAGGGGAGCCTTCTCTCAGGCTCCGCCGCATCCGCCTCATGCTCAGCTACGTTCTGAAGCTGAAGGCCCATCCAGAAAATCCTGCCTATGATTGTGTTTTTAACCCGTCGTTTGCAGAGATTTACGATGCCCATCCGGGAGCTGTCCGTCCACTTTCCTTCCGTGTCAGACCTCATCTGCAGGCGGCCGGAGTGGACCTGGACAAAGTTTCGGAATCTCTGCAACACGTCACTCCACCCTGGCTACTACCAGTTCCTGACATCTTGCTGGACTTGACTGCCCACAAGAAGGATTGTACTCCACCAGCCATATACCAACAGAGCCTCAATGAACTCCTTTCAATTTTTCCTGGCTATTGTCGTCTTTATACGGATGGGTCCAAGTCTGAGGATGGAAGAGTGGCTGCGGCTGCAGTGTCCTCTCGCCATCCTAGACGCCCATTTAAGCTCCGTCTCCCTGACCATTCCTCTGTATTTAGTGCAGAACTGCAGGCCATTCTGCTAGCACTCAAGCATGCCTATCAGTCTCGGGAAAGGAACTTCCTGATTCTGTCTGACTCTCTTTCTGCCCTGCAGGCCCTTCAGGGCGCGGGAACAGACCATCCACTGCTGGTGCAGATTAGAGAGCTCTACGCGGACTTGATGAAGGAATATTATGACATCATTTTTATTTGGGTCCCAGGCCATGTGGGCATCGAAGGCAACAGAATCGCAGATTCTGCTGCCAACAGTGCCCGCAGTGACCCTGTCCCTGACACACAGACTGTCTATAGTGATTTTAAACCTGTTATTAGTGCGTACATAGCCCGCGAGTGGCAGTCCGAGTGGGACAAAGAGGAAGGGAACAAGCTTCATGAAGCTCTTCCTAAGTTGTCTGACAGTCTACCTTTCCGCTGCGGCAGCCGCCGTGAGGAGACTGTCCTTGCGCGGCTCCACATCGGGCACACATATGTTACGCACTCTTACTTACTTAAACAGGATGAGCGTCCATGGTGTTTTGCCTGTGATGAGCAGTTTTCTGTTCGACACTTTTTGCTGTATTGTGCTGACCTAATTGACACCAGATATAAACACTTCACAGCAGACTCCTTGAAGGTTTTGTTCCGGGATGTTCCCCCGGACAAAATCTTCAATTTTTTGAGAGAATGCAATATTTTTAACAAGATCTGAGCATTCATAGACTATGTGAATTTTTTTATTTGCCCTTTTTGAGAGTCTGTAGACGTTTCTTTTCCAGACATGTGCGACATTTTAGCCTGAGATTTTTAATCTATATTTACATCTTGTCTTAAGACCTTGCTTTTAGTCTGGCTGACCAGATTTTTACCCATCCCGCCGTGAGATGGCCTTAGTCGCCTGCTCGGCGTTAAACCCAAATACCTACCTATCTTCAACTTAAAAAATGTGAGTAATAAGTGGGTAGTTTCACCTGTGCCGCTTGCGCCTACACCGCTACCCACAATTGACTGGGACATAAAGTTTGAATTTATTAGTCCTTGTGTATATGATGAAGGCGCACTCTTATTTACTTAAACAGGAGGAGCGTCCATGGTGTTATGCCTGCGACGAGCAGTACTCTGTTCAACACTTTTTGTTGTCTTGTGCTGATCTAATCGACACAAGGTATAAACATTTCACAGCAGACTCCTTGAAGGTTTTGTTCCGGGATGTGCCCCCGGACAAGATCTTCAGTTTTCTGAGAGAGTGCCATATTTTTAATAAGATTTGAGCGTTTATAGATTATGATGTTTCTATTATTTTGACGTTTTTGAGAGTCTTCCGACGTTTTCTTTAAAGACCTGTGCGACATTTTAGCCTGACATATTTTTAAGGTATATTTACATCATGTCTTAAGACCTTTCTTTTAGTCTGGCTGACCAGATTTCCCTTCCCGCCATGAGATGGCCTTAGTTGCCTGCTCGGCGTTAAACCCAAATAACTAACTAACCAATCTTTTATAGTACAACCAATTTCCATAATAATCCAAGAAAATCATACAACGCAACTAATCAGAACGAAATACGTAACTGAAATTCATAAATATTAATAAAGAAAGAATTTTCTAGAAACTACAATAGGCTACAAAAATTTGACTGCTCATTTCAGCCCCAAATTCTAGTGTGTAATCATATCACACAAAAGTATGGAAGGCAGTTCACAATCAAGCCAGAATCTTTCCAGAAGTTTCACAATCTTTCCAAAAAAAAAACACCATACCGACTGGCTGCCAACTTCACGCGCACAGTAAACAACTATAAATATTTGAGTGTCTATAATACAATGTAGCGAAATGTTTCTTACTCTTCTGACGACACACGTACGCGGTCACAAGACAGCGCGACCTGCTCGAAGGTTCTAATCTATACTCCGCGAATCTACGCAAAACAAAGATCGACCGCTATTCTCCATGTGACTTTTCTAGAAGCTTCCAGACTAAAATTAGCGTATCATAACAAAACAAAATCTGCTATCATGCACGAACGATAGAGAATCTCACTGAAAAGGTACGTGATACGTAACGATGAAAGCTCAAATAAATAACGGATCGTTTCCTACGATTAACACATGTATGCTCTCACAGGACAACACAACCACAATCGTAACATTACCCCCCTCTTTAGAATGAAATTTCACAAAAATTTCTTCTCAAATCTCAAAAATGCAGTTGTGGCTGTGTAAACCTACACAAAACCATAAATAATAAGAATTTCACATCAAAATGAAATCAAATCAACTACTTTAAAATAAATCATCTCACAGTTCCTTTAAACTGTTATGAACACCGAAATGTTTCTTTAAACTGTTCTGAACACAGAAATGTTCATTCAAACTGCTCTGCTC
Organism: Semisulcospira habei; assembly: GCA_036245525.1. Classification (NCBI taxonomy): domain Eukaryota; kingdom Metazoa; phylum Mollusca; class Gastropoda; family Semisulcospiridae; genus Semisulcospira; species Semisulcospira habei. Next base: position 182,742,236 of record BTPG01000001.1, read on the forward strand.
AGGTAATCCGCTCCAAAGTTCTGCGAACCCTTGATAGACTGTAGTTTAATGTCAAACTTCTGCAAGAACATCGCCCATCTCATAATACGAGAATTTGTAAACTTTGCAGAGTTTAGATAGTTCAAGGGCTGATGGTCCATTTGGAAAACAAATGGCACACCCAGAAGGTACATTTCGAACCGCCTTACTCCCCAGATGATGGCTAGGCACTCCTTCTCGATGGTCGAGTAGTTTCTCTCAGCTCTGGTCAACTTTTTGCTGGCGTAGCTCACTGGGTGGAGTTTTCCATTATCCTCTTGCATTAAGACTGCACCTACTCCTTCGTTGGAGGCGTCTGTTCTCAGGAAGAAAGTTTTCAATGGGTCAGGGAGGTGTAGAACAGGCTTCTCGGTTAGGATGTCTCGAACTGCCTGGAATGCTCGCTCTTGGGCCTCCTCCCACTTCCCTACGTTAGGTTGTCCTTTTCTCAGCAAATCAGTCAAGGGTGCTGTGACTGCCGCAAAGTTTGGTATGAACTCCCGGTAGTAGTTCGCCAAGCCCATAAATGAGCGAACTTGCGTCTTGGTCGTAGGTCGTGGGGCATCCCTGATCTTCTGCACGTTGTCGTCGTGTAGCCCCTTTAAACCTTCGCTCAATTTGTGACCGATGAAGTCTATGCTGTCGGCCCCAAGAATACACTTGCTTGGACGGATGGTGAAATTTGCATCTGACAGTCTTTGGAGCAGTTCTCGGAGGGTTTTGCTGTGATCCCCCCAAGTTTTGGTATGGATCAAAATGTCATCCCAGTAAAAGACCACATTCTGCATATGTTCTAGGATCTTTTTCAGTCCTCTCTTCAATGTGGCACCACTGTTCACCATACCAAAAAGGCATCTTCAGGAACTCCCAATGACCGTCGGGTGTGACGAATGCTGTCTTGGGGATATCTTTTTCTGCAACCTTGATTTGCCAATACCGTTTGCTTAGGTCAATTTTGGAGAAAAATCGGTCTCCACTGACCTTCTGGAACAGTTCTTCCGCTGTGGGCATAGGCTCTGGATCAAAGATTGTTAGTTTATCGAGTCTGCGATAGTCCACACACACCCGGTTGGATCCAACTGGTTTCTTCACGATGACAACTGGGGACACATATGGTGACTTGGACTCCCTGATGACTTCCAGACTCAGCATTTCCTTGATATCCTTTTACAGTTCTTCTCTCGTGTTATAAGGAAGACGATAAGGTTTGCTGCGAACTGGCTCATTTGAAGTCAGATTAACCTCGTGCTGGATGGTGTCTGTTGTCCCTGGGTCAGGTGTAAACTGATGCTTGAACTCTTGAGTCAGGACGCGCAGTTCTTCTCGTTGAGTCTGGGTCAGATTCTGACCGAAATGGATGTCTTCTACATCCTCCTTGTGTCGGAGTTCATTAAGGTCAAACAGGTTCTCGTCGTCTAGTCTTTCGTCATCAGCAAGACACACCGATGCTGCCAGTTGTGGTCTGTCTTGACGACCTCTCTCAATATACTTCTTCAGCAGATTAGCATGGTAAGTCTTCACCTTGTTGTTGATCTTGACTCTATAGTCGTTGATGCCAACCACCATGTCGACAACGTAGGGTCCCTTCCACTGCATCAGGAGTTTGTTGTTGTCGGTAGGAAGAAGAACCAACACCTGGTCACCTGGCTGGAATCGTCGAGGTTTCGCCTTGCGATCATAGTAATGCTTCCCCTTGTTCTGCGCCTTCCCTAGTTCTTCTCGAGCCATTCTGAGGGTATCTTCCAGCTTCTCTCTCAGGTCGAAGACGTACTGGTAGCTGATCTTTACCTCAGGTGCATCGATATCCTTGGTCCACAGCTCCTTCAGGATGTGCATGGGCTCCCTTACAGTCCTACTGTACAGTAATTCAAAAGGGGAAAACCCTGTCGAATCCTGAGGAACTTCATGGTATGCGAAGAGCAAGGCATTGATATATCTATGCCACAACCTTGGCTGCTCAGCACACAGTTTCTTCAGCATAGCCTTCAATGTTCCGTTAAACTTTTCAACCAGCCCATTACACATGGGGTGATAAGGGGTGGTAGTAAGGTGTCGCATGCTCAATAGCCGGTTGACTTCCTCCATGCAGTCGGAGACAAACTGAGTTCCCAGGTCACTCAGGATCTCCTCAGGAATCCCTAAACGGCTGAACATTTCGACAAGCGCCTCTGCCACTGTGGGAGTGTCGATCTTCTTCAATGGAATGGCCTCAGGATAACGTGTAGCGTAGTCCACCAGAGTCAAAATGTAGCGATGACCATCTTCACTTGGAGGGGATATTGGCCCCACCAGGTCCACAGCTACCCGCTTGAAAGGCATATCGATCAGTGGCATTTTCTCTAGAGGAACCTTGGGGACCTTTCCCCTGGAGATTGTCTTCTGGTATATGTCGCACGACCTGCAGAATCGGGTGACGTCGCCTCCCATATCAGGCCAGTAGAAGACGGCTCGGATCCTATCGAGGGTCTTCTTGTTGATTCCCAAGTGTCCTCCCAATATGGAATCATGGGCCAATTTCATCACCTGCATCCTCAAAGGTTCAGGAACTACTACTTGACGCACAGGTTTATCTCCATTGCGGTCGAATATCAGGTACAGGATATCTTTTCTGGTCTCGAAGGTTATCTCTTTTCCCTTTCGCGTCACGGGCTCGGTCTGACCTCGAAACTTGTCAAGCGTGGGATCGGCTTTCTGTAGCTCCACCAGCCTTTCCCTATTCACCACAGCTGCTTCCGTGTTGTCCACCACTTTTAGAGGGATGGTCTGGTGACTATTCTTTGCTTGACTTCTTGTGGTAACAGCACATGTTTCAGATCTCCATTCTGGATCTGGATTGTCTGCGTTTCTGGCACCATCAATGTTTCCGATGATGAAGTCGTAGACTGGTGTCTTCACGCATAACACCTTCATCTCTCCTCTTAGGTACGGGGAGTCGAAGCTGACAATGGCAAGGGGGATAATCCTCACAGTTCCGTCGGCCAAAATGAGGGTGGTCCACTCTTGTAGCTTCTGGTCTTCAGTTATTAGGTCCTCTCTCACGATGATGCAACTACAACCGGTGTCTCTCAGCACTCTCACTGGTGTGTTTCCGATGAATCCTGACACCACCGGCATGTTCGGCACTTCACTCTCAGGTAGCGCGATGTTTCAGACTGGTAAGAATATAGCCCCATCTCCTACTGGGATGCGTCCATTCTTTTTGAAAGATTCAATCAGCTCCGGTGTCACTCGAGTTTCTCCAGATTCAAAGTCACTGGATGACGTCACATCATTGGCTAATACAGCGGCGGCTCTGTGTTGAGACGTGGTGCTGCTTCTGCCTGCTATCCCGCGATCTTGGTTGGATCTTCTGATGTTGTCGTCTCGGGGAACATCTTTGGAAGGACACCTTATCGCCTTGTGATCTTTCTTTCCACAGAGAAAACATATCAGGTTCTCCACCGGCTTGTATTTCGGGGTGTCTTTGACATTGTGAATTTCCTCTGCTGGTGCAGACACACGCTGCGGCTTACTGGGCCCGAACGTCATGTTGTGGGCATCAAGGTATCTTTGAGCGAAGTCGGCCAGGACCTTTAGGGACTGTTCTTTTCGCTCCCTTAGGTGGGCGGCCAGGTCCTTAGAACATGCGTTGAGGACTTGTTCTTTAATGATGAGGTCACACAGGTCCTGGCACTCTTTGTTTAAACCAGCCAGCTCTATCCATTTCTCCAGGTAGCTTCTGATTCTCTCAATGAATAGGCCGGGTGTTTTTCCTTCTTAAGGCTTGCAGTTCCGAAATCGTCGCCTGTAACCCTCTTCAGTGAAGTCGTACTGTCTCAGCAGGGCGGCTTTCAACTGCGAATAATCTTCGGCTTCTTCTCTTGGCAAGCGGGTGTAAAATTCAAGTGCTTTACCAGTTAGAAGTGCGCTCAGTTTGATAGCCCAAGTCTCTTGTCTCCAGTCGTTGCTGCTTGCGAAGTGCTCGAATCGCTCCAGATAAGCATCCATCTTGTCTGAATTTCCAACAAAAGGTGGAAGTTTTGGCGCACGGGCTGTTTGCTCTCTGCTGGCTAATGCTGTTGCTTCAGAAGCCCTCTGGCTCTGTGCCTCTATCTCCATCTGTTTTAGATGAATTTCGTGTTGACGCTGCCTCTCCGAATCTTCTCGCTGTTTCTCTGCTTCTCTTCGCTGTTTCTCTGCTTCTTCTTGTTGCATTTCGAGTTTCCTGATTTCACACTCTTGAGCTCTTTCTTCTCTTTCAATCTCTTTTCTTCTTCGAGTTTCTTTTCTCTTTCTCTCTCCAGTCTCTCTTTTTCTTCTCTCTCTCATCTCTTTTCTTCTTTCTCCTCTCTCTCCAGTCTCTTCTTTTCTTCTCTCTCCAGTCTCTCCTTTTCTCTCTCCAATCTCTCCTTCTCTCTCTCCTTTACAAACTCGAGGAGTTGAGCTCCTTCGAGTCCACATTCCTTTCCAATTTTCAGGAATGTCTCCATTTCCGATGTCACCATCTCTGCGTTTAACTGCTGGCTGTTTTCTCCTGCTACCCTGTCCACTGAGTCAACTGAAGAAGTCCCGTCGGAGGTGCCAAAATGTTATGTGGTGGAGTCATAGTTGTAGTATGATAAACACACCAGATGCATGCACGTAAGGTTCTTTTAAATAAACTTCATTCAGCTGCAACCCGTCACACATGGCTTAAGGATGTAGACAATACTGGATTAACAGTTCCAACGATATTTTAATTCAGCGATGTGATCTCCACACAATGCATTTCCAAATGCACCAATACTGATACAATGTCTCTTCTGCAAATGTCCACTCTGCCGACACAAAGTTTCTCATACAATGTACACCACCGTTACGCTGCGTCTCTCATAATGTACACCCTGTACGGGCCACGTACCTACGATAAACTGTGTGTCTCTACAACTGACAATGCAAGACAATGTATATACGTGCTTCCCAGCACCAATCTTTTATAGTACAACCAATTTCCAGAATAATCCAAGAAAATCATACAACGCAACCAATCAGAACGAAACACGTAACTGAAACTCATAAATATTAATAAAGAAAGAATTTTCTAGAAACTACAATAGGCTACAAAAAATTTGACTGCTCATTTCAGCCCCAAATCCTAGTGTGTAATCATATAACACAAAAGTATGGAAGGCAGTTCACAATCTAGCCAGAATCTTTCCTGAAGTTTCACAATCTTTCAAGAAAAAACATACCGACTGGCTGCCAACTTCACGTGCACAGTAAACAACTATGACTATTTGAGTGTCTATAATACAATGTAGCGAAATGTTTCTTACTCTTCTGACGACACACGTACGCAGTCACAAGACAGCGCAACCTGCTCGAAGGTTCTAATCTATACTCCGCGAATCTACGCAAAACAAAGATCGACCGCTATTCTCCGTGCGACTTTTCTAGAAGCTTCCGGACTAAAATTAGCGTATCATAACAAAACAAAATCTGCTATCATGCACGAACGATAGAGAATCTCACTGTAAAGGTATGTGATACGTAACGATGAAAGCTCAAATAAATAACTGATCGTTTCCTACGATTAACACATGTATGCTCTCACAGGACAACACAACCACAATCGTATCAGACCTATCTATGCATACTAATTTGTATGACCCATTGGTAAAGGTCAAGGGTCACAAGAGGTTGGCAAATGCCAATTTTTGATAGAACTGTAGTTATTATCAACATTTTTGTGAACTTTTCAATAAAATTTGGCACAAAAGTAGCTTTTGATATGACCTTCCTATGTATACTAATTTAGTTGACTCATATGAAAGGTCAAGGGGCATCGGGGTTTGACAGATTTGTGAAAACTGATTAAATTTTGAGAAAACATGGATTTTGTTGGTACTTATTGTCACGTGTGGATCAGTCATACACCTGAGCCATAAGGGCTTTGCCTTTCTTTTTTTGAATTTACCTCGGCCACAATGTATTTTTTTTTTATTCCAATCACCATGAATGGGTAAGCATGTACCACTGTTATGCCCACCTTAACTCCCTTGTACATGCAGCCCCCTGCACTTCAAACAGTACCAGTGGCTGCATGTGCAAGAGCTTTAATCGACAGTACTGGTGGTTTTATGCATGAGGGGGTTAAGTTGTGAAATCTTTTTTGTGCAGAGTACCATGATGTATCATCCGAGGATATTGTGCCAGGTGACATCCTGGAGATCCCTCGGCGCGGCTGTATCATGCAGTGTGATGCTGTTCTTATGTCTGGCAACTGTATCGTCAATGAGAGCATGCTCACAGGTCACTACACCATGTCACGCATCATCACATGCTGTTTCATTTTTCACAATATTCACATCAGCAGTGATCAAGCTTACAGGTCACGATACATTGTCTCGTTTCAGAGCCGAGTCAAAATAAAGAATTAGGTCATGAAGAGCTGTGATCAGAAAGGCCTTGACCTTTTTTATGCGCACTGATATAGGGCCATACTTTTCTCTTGATAGATCCCGTGGCAACTGCAGTCAGCTGCTACTATGAGTTCACAATTAAGCGATTTGTGTCTCTTTCATCATTAGAATTAATTGAAAAGAAGTGAATACTCGCACAAGAGATAACGCACAGAATAATGCAGGCAGTTGCCAGGTTATTTTGATCTTACTTTGAAGTAAACAGATGTGTAGCTTATAAGCCATTCAATGCATACACATTATCTTCATGGTAATACCCAGCAACCTCTCTGTCACTGAGAATGGACAGTTCCATATTTTGACAGAAGATGTTTTTCCTCAAATACAAATCTGCCTACCCCTATTATTTCATCGTAGCAACTACAGAAAACAGTACACTCCTACGGAGCTACCCGCATTCCAAAATTGGTTACATCTGTTTGCTCTGTGTGTGTGTGCATGTGTGTGTGTGTGTGTACGAATAGTGTCTGATGTACCCTTCACTCCTCTGGTTCGACGTATAAACACTTTTCTTTTAGAACTGTTTTAGGACATACGGCCATGACCGTGACATAACAAACTGAATACGATAGTATACTGCAACCAACCACTGAATCACAGAATCAATAAAATACAAATAGTTTAAATTTTCTAAAATTTTATCCACAAACCTACTGGTATTCTTCAGTCAGCCTTTCAGTGAACAGAACTCAAACAAACAAAAACTATGCACCATTCAACAGAGGTGTGAGAGACATAACCAGCCAGCTGATGATAAACAAAAGAGAGATTTCCTGCTTCACTGAGCATATACACAACTGAAGTAAAGATGCACAGCAGGACATCAAGCAATGGACAGAGAGTGTCTTCACGGCTGAGTGGTGCTCAGACTCTTATGGAGAGTGAAGTAGCAGTGACAATTAACAGCAGGCTGTAAGCATTATACACAGGTGTCCTTTGTATAAAGGGTTGTTACATGGTAAAAACGAACAGGAGTTAATTGTAGCGGTCACTGGAAGCAGGTGGCCACATGTAGTAAATATTAGCCAGCCCACTAAATTGGGAATGCCTGCCATAGTTATTTAGAACAGGTTGCCTGAAAACTCAGAGTTGGCTAGATTACAAAGTAAAGTAGGTAAAAGCACTGTCAGGGGAGAGAAGTGTGCATGATCGACCAGTGATCATAGATCTACTTGGTCAAAGCACCAAAAAAAAAGATAGGAAAGATGGGGTGCGCTAAGAAAGTGACTGAAAGCAATGTGTATGGAAGCCCCCCAAAGGGGGGCGTATCACATATCCCACTCGGTGCATGGAAATTTAAATCTAGGTCCCCCAAGGGGGGTCCAGATATTTAGCCGGTGTGGACAGCTGTTTCGGTCTTGGCGACCTCGTCAGCACACCATTCGGCATACTGATGGAAGGCAGGAACTTTTGCCTACCAACAAAGACAGCCACATTTTACTTCTAGGTCCCTTGGGGGACCTAGATTTAAATTTCCATGCAGCGAGTGGCTGGAACAGTGGGATATGTGATACGCCCCCCTTCGGGGGGGGGGGGGGGGGGGGGGGGGGAGGGCTTCCATATGCATTGCTTTCAGTCACTTTCTTAGCGCACCCCCTCTTTCCTATCTTTTTTTTTAATGCTTTGACCAAGTAGATCTATGATCACTGGTTGATCATGCACACTTCTCTCCCCTGACAGTGCTTTTACCTACTTTACTTTGTAATCTTTCCCAAATATTAGCACTGGCAGTCTCCCCTTTTCTTTTTAGAGTTAGCTGTTCAGTTATGATGCTAGTAGCATTTACAGAATAATGATACTATATGAAATATTCTAGGAGCCCCAGCATGTTTTTTGCTTTCTGTGCTGTTGACTCGAAGATTTTGAGAAGAAAATGTTACGGCATGAGTCTGTAAAAATTAATTCTGTTTAGAAAAAAATTAAAACAGTAAACAAACCTTGACTTCAGGAGAAAGACTGTGGCAGTGACGTAAAAGAAGCAACTCCGTCACCACGCAGACATTGACACAATGCTCTAAATATGATGTTATTCTCTCGCGCATGTGCTTTCTCTCTCTCTCTCTCTCACATACACATGCGCGCTTTTCCAAAGGGCATAGATCCTCATAGGCACATGAGTATCTATGCCACTTAGAGATGTTTGGAATGCGCACGCACACGCACTAACACACACATATACACACATCGACGCGCTTTCAGAAGAGCATGCAGGTGTACTTAGTATATCATGTAGCTAGGTAAGTTCAACCTAATTTCACACAAATTATAACAAGACTGAAATTGCACCTTGAAATTCTATTTTTTTCAACATTTTCTAAAGCCTTGAAGTGAAAGTGAAACTTGTATCACCTAAATTATAAAATTACATAAAAAAAAAAACAAAAAAACGTCATGACAAATGACATTTGACAAACCAATGACACATATGCACTGCGCCCCTTATAGAGCTCACTGATGCATTGGCAGATCAATTTCTAAGCGTGTTTCTTTTTTCGTTCTGTTCTCTGCATTTCACACACTTTTCACTTACTTTTTGGTCTGGATTATGTAACTTCGGATTTATGTAACTGACTATTAGTATCACTTTTGGCTTCTAGGCTTGAGACCAGTGGTGACACACCAAAATTTCAAGTTGCAATTTCAGTTCTACTATAATTTGTGTGAAGTCAGGTTGATTTTACCTGTGCATATACTACAAGTGCACCCCCTTCTGTCAGAGCATCAGTGTGTGTGTGTGTGTCAGAGAGAAAAAGAAAGAATTACCTCATGTCTACAGTATTGCATCAGTGTGGTGATGGATGTTGCTGCTTTTATGTCGTCACTGATTTTTTATATTAATTTCTACTGAAAAAGTTGAAAAGATACACAGCTGGCTAACAAACTCATGCAATGTCTTTCTCCAAGCTCCAAGCTAGCTATATGCAGAATTTCAAGTGAATATAATGAAAATTACAGATTCAAATGTGGGTCAATCGACTTTCAATAAACAGTCATGTCTAGTCACGGTAACCTTGCTGGCGTGATAAATTATGAAATGCTTGCTAATTTTCGTGACAAACATAGGCACAGTATTCACCGCCAATCTCAGCATCTCGTATACTGATTGCAAAGAAACAACTCAAACTAAAAGAAGATTCTTTGTTGTGACTGGCTGCTAAATTTCTTATTTCTCCATCATTAGTTCATGACTGTCTTGAATATGCACAGCGGTTTGACGGTGAACATTATTTCATCAATATCTACACTTCCAAAGGTAACAGCTTCAAACAACCTCTCAAACACTGCATCTGTCTTTATTACTTCATATAACAAAAACAAACACAAACACACAAACACCCCAACCACCAGTTTGGGACTAGTGTTGTGACATTGCTATTATATTGCACAGGGTTGAAAGGGCTATGCAGGTAAGAGTGCCCATTATAATACCATACATCTGTAATGTGAGTGTGCCCATTACCATACATCTGTAATTTGTGTAGGTGAGAGTGTACCCATCACCAAGACATCGATCCCCAATCCCCTGGTGGGAGAGGGGGGAGAGGACTGCACATCGTTCAGTATGCAGCAACATTCACGACATGTGCTCTTTGCTGGCACTGACATCATTCAAACTCGCTTCTATGGCAGCCAGAAAGTCCGTGCTGTCGTCCTTAGAACAGGTGGGTAGTCGGAAGACTTCTGAAGGATAGTATGTACCAATATTGGCTTTTCTGACTGCAGAAATCTCATCTTGAATGAACCAACCAAATGAAGGATTACAGGTAAAATTTGTTAATGCCCCATGTGTTGATATGTTGCTCTGTTTTTAGGAAATTTTCCTTGAGGAAAGATTGCAAATAATAATAATAATAATCTTAGAAGATGCAGGTGGTTTTAACTGATTGTATTATCTTTGTTCTTTAAATTCAGTTATAACGAACCGCTTTAGTGCTGTCTAGGTAACTCTTTGCCTACTACAGGTGGCAGAGGCTGCCACTGGCTTGCTTCCCTTTGGGCACATGCTATTCCTTTTAGTCCTTTATCAGTAATGGAAATCAGTTACAGAGCATGAGCGCTGCATTCTAAATTGAATGGGTTTTCTGTTTATATTGTGTTCGCCTAGTGTTTGTAAGTTGGTTCACTTCTATCAGCCTCTTTTAGGGTGCTTTTTCAGTCACGCTGTAAGTTTGCGGCAGCATGGAAGATGGGTGTGATTCTTAGAGGAAGCTTCTTGCGAGGTAGGCTCAGATGATAAAGAATTAGCTGCTTTTATTAAAGTCACCACACACCATCCAAATCAGTCACTGACAGCGCCGGCCAGATCTAAAATTGTACCTGTCGGTGCCACTCACTTTTTGATCCAAGAAACATTTTCTTAGTGGGTACCATACAACTCCTCTAGTGCGGCTGATTTTAGTAGGATTGACATGAATATGCACACACTTACAGAAGAATGATTTGTCTACAAGTGAATAAATATTTATTTTAGACAAAATTGTTAATAATTTTAGGTTTAGGTTGAAGTTGAATAGAGAAATTTACCAGTTTGAACACAATTTTGCATGTTCGCAGGAAAAATCAATGCAGGCAAAATGAGTAAAACATGACAAAAAGACATGCAAACAAAAGTTTATTCGCCTAACTTTTTGTAGAAACGGCACCAAATATATCCATAATGTACAGTATAGTGTATGGCTGTGGTGTTCCTCATACGGAGGAGATGATAATTGGGAGTGTAGTGTTTTTGACACATGCATGGTGGATGATCCTGCAGAAAATCCAAGTACAACATTGTTTTAGTCCGAAAATTAGCACCATAAAATTATCAGAAGTGGGTGTATGAATTCTGTACAACATTCTTTTAGTCAGATAATTGGCACCATAAAATAATAAGAAGTGCCCGTTTGCATGCTGTTTTGTTAGAGAGTTGGGGTGGAGGTATACTGATCAGCCCCTCCTTAAGAAAATTTGCTTACATCGGTGATGTGTCCTGAGTTTTATTTCCAAAAATACAAATGTTTAGCTCTGAAAACTATAAGTGTGTCTGAAAATCCCCAACAAAGAAAGAAACGCGGTTAGGTGTGTGTGTGTGTGTGTGTGTGGGGGGGGGGGGGGGGTGCAGTTCTGCCAACCTCCATATCCACCCCTGGAGCCTCAATGAACTCCTCTCTAGCGGATTTTCTGCAGGATCATCCACCATGCATGTGTCAAAAACACTATACTCCCAATTATCATCTCCTCCGTATGAGGAACACCACAGCCATACACAGCCTGGCTATTGATGTATTTATACTGATGGTTCATAGTCGGAGGAAGGGAGAGTGGCTACGGCATCCTAGGCGCCCATTTGAGCACCATCTCCCTTCATCTGTTTTTAGTGCAGAACTGCAGGCAGTTCTGCTGGCACTCAAGTATGCTTATCAGTCTAAGGAAAGGAACTTCCTGATTCTGTCTGACACTCTTTCTGCCCTTCAGGGTGCACCCCACCGGGGTCTGTCCTGGGGGACTTTTCAGTTCCCATGGTCAGTCCCACAGTGTGGTTTTTTTCTCTCTTTTTTTTTCTGTGGCATATTTCTGTCTATCCTTGGTCTATTCACCTGTATTTTCCTTTTAAAATTCTCCCTACTGCCTATGCTGCCTGTAGCTCTTGCTATTTAATGTTTGTTGTTTAATGGTCTGCTGCACCCAAGAGATGATAAGTTATATGTTTGCGGTTAATGCATTTTTATATATCATTTTCCTGTACATATTTTGTAATTGTAATGATTTTCTACTCTTTTTGTAAACTAGGGTACAATAAATTAGCATGAAGGTGCAGCGTCCCTAGTATGTCTTAGGTTTATTTAGCGTATTAGACCTGGTGAATTGCATTCAATATTCTGGTTTGCTTTTTTTCACAAGCGGCGCAGGCACTTCCAGAAAAAGTTGTATTGCAACCGTGACGTTAACAATTTACAACCAACCAACCCTTCAGGGCGCAGGAACAGACCACCCACTGCTGGTGCAGTTTAGAGAGCTTTACGCAGACTTGATGAAGGAATTTCTTCTTCTTCCTCGAACACTCTTTATATGGACAGCCCGGTCTCTATAAATGCTGCCGTGCGCCGCAGGTCCTCCAGGCCTCCATAGAGCTTGCGGGACACCTCTGTCTCTTCCGGCCAGTGTCTCCGTCTGAGGGTTGTGAACATTGGGCAGGTCTGTAGCACGTGGTCTGTTGTCATGCTACCAGAGTTGCATGGGCACTGGTCTGACTGGCCAATTCTAAACTTGGTTTGGAGATGCCAGTTCAGTTTGTTATGGCCAGTGCGTAGTCGGAAGATAACTACCTGCTCCGGTCTGGTCAGTAGGTGATAGCCATCTGTTTTGTTATAGCTGGGGTGTTCTCGCAGCCACTTTCTTTTCTGCTTGTTTTTGATGATAGTCTTGGCTTCTGCATATGACGTTGTTTTGTCTTCTTGGGTTGTTGAAGATCCCTCCTTTGCTAGCCTGTCTGCAGTTTCATTGCCTCTCACCTTGCAGTGTGCAGGTATCCACTGCAGCACAACCATGTGTGTTGTACAAAGGGAGGTGAGTGCCAAAAACAATCATTTAGGTCCTTGTCTTTGGGTGTTTTTAGGGCCTGTAAGATGGAGAGGGCGTCGGTGAGAAACACAAACAAAGAGTCAGATGTTTCCGGGCAGTTTTTCACTGTTGACACACCAATTCTCAGGGCTTCTGCTTCAGACCTGTAGTTGGTGGCGTATTTGCCGGTAGCGAGAGAGATCTCTGCTTCTCTCCCTCCTGGGTACTTAATGTAGATTTCCGGCTCCTCCGTCTGTGACAGCGTCAGTTGCAGAACCGTCCATGTACACATGGGTCCAGACCTCTTGTGGGTAGTGGGTCTGGATGTGCTCCATCGTGTAGGATTTGCGTTCTGTCACACTGGGTACCCTTCTTCTGGATATTTGGTATGCTGTCGCGTATTTGGGGTTCAGCCGAGCGCTTCCAAGGAGGATTCTCAAGGGTTTTGGGGATCTCCTTTGGCATGTGATCTAGGAGATCTGGATTTCTCCGCTCAAGGATCCTGGTCTGATGTATGAAGCTGGAGCGCTTGCGTCTACCCTTTGTTGGCTCTGACATTCTCTGTCTCATTGGGTGGTTCTGCAGACGTTTGAATTTTGCTGCTTGTAACAGGAGCTTGGTGTCTCTTCTCTCCTCTAGTGACTCAAGTCTGGATGCGCTTTCCAATGCAGAGATAGGAGTAGAACCATGGCACCAGTGATGATTCTTGTTGCCTGGTTCTGAATTTTTTCGACTTTGTCAAAGTTTGACTTTGCTGCCGTTCCCCCTACTGCCATTCCATACTCTAAGACTGGGCAGACTCTCCCTGTGTACATTTTCTTGAGAATGCCAGCATCTGCTCCCCATCTGGTGCTGGTGAGCTTTTTCATTAGGGCTAGGCAGATTTTTGCCCTCTCTTGGCACTTCTCAATGTGCGGCTTCCAAGTAAGTCTGCGGTCTAGGGTCACACCCAGGTATGTAGGGCAAGCTTCTGGTGAAAGAGCGTGTCCATTGATTTTCAGTGTTGCTTGCTGGCTTTTGTTGGACAAGCTGAAGATGGTGTAAGTGGTCTTTTTTGCATTTACAGTTACAAACCACTTTCTTGTCCACTCTTCCAATTTTTTTCAATGCTTCCTGCATCCTGTAGGTTGCTGTTGTCACATACTCTTCAGTACACCACAGCACGAGGTCATCTGCATAGATGGCCCCATGAACATGTTTTGGAAGTTCTCCAACAATGTCATTGATGAAGATGAGAAACAATGTTGGGGACAGAACTCTTTCTTGTGGAACTCCTTCATTCAGCGTCTTCTTTCGGCTGTATTGTCCATTGACATGTACTCTAGCCTTTCTGTTGAAGAGGTACTGTTCAACCCACCTGTACATGCACCCGGTGACGCCACACTTTTGGAGTTTATGTTTCAGTGCCTCCTTCCACACTCTCTCAAAGGCCTTCTCCATGTCAATCCATACTGTCAAAGTGTGTTTTTTGTCTTGGAAGCCGTCTTCTATTTTCTGGGCAATGTAGGTCACCTGATCTTCAGTGGAGCGGTGTTGCCTATAACCTGCCTGTTCAGGACTGAAGACTTCCTTTCCATGAGCCACATGAGTTTTGTGTTAATGAGCCTTTCCATCAGCTTCCCCATGCAGCTGGTAAGGCTTATGGGCCTGTAGCTGTCTGCTTTTGTACGGTCCTTTCCCTTCTTATAAACAGGCACCATGTCTGCTTCTCGCCATATTTGTGGAACATGGCCGCTCTTCCAGCTATTATTGAAGGTGTCCAGAAGGACAGCTTTGGCTTTGGGACCTAGATGCAGGAGCATCTCGTTGGTGATCTTGTCTGGCCCTGGGGACTTCTTCTCTGGTAGAGTTCATAGCCTCTTCCAGCTCCTGTATGGTAAAGGGGTCAGTCATCACTGCATCACTCCATCAGGTGTAGCCTCTTGTTGGGCCCTGATTTCCTGCTGGATTTCTCTCTTTCTTTCTTCTGGGATGGTGATGGTGCTAACTTCTTCATACTTGTCTATAAAGCAGTTTGCTGCTCTTCTTCCTGTGGCCCACTGGGCACCGGCCTCCACGTGGCATGGGTGGGTAGTCTCCTCAGTCCCTGACTGAGTGGGCTAGCAGAGGGGTGCCATCTTTGTCCAGGATTAGGACTTGATGTCAGCAGATATGTTGTTCAGTCTTTTTCACTGGTCCGGTTTTTAAGGAGCTGTGCTTACCCAGGTCCTACCATGTTGGATTGGTCCTTAAAAATACGCGTGAGTTTTTGGTCCTTTGGATCCCAAGTGTTTGCTGTGCTTGGAGACCCGTGTCGGGGGAGAAGAGGATCCTGGTGGCTGAAACACTCCACTTTGGCCTTGACTTCTGCCTAAACGGGAGGCTAGTCGTACCGGCCTAGTCAATCGGCTCTTGTCACGTCGAGCCATATCCCCCTGTTGACATGCGGGTTGTTATACGGAGCACCATGCTATAGCCTCTGATGCTGAATAGGTGCTTTACGCCAGTATTCCCCTGCATTTAACAGTGTGACTCAAACGGTTCAATCGGGCTTACCCCCTTGAGTATATCTTTCGGGCAGTCTCCATTGTGCGTCAGCTGGAGACCCGCCGACAATTGCACTTTCCCTTGTTGGGCTCGGTGGCGGGTGGGGACCCCGGGGGATGAATATCTATCATACTATAATATGGAAAAATATCAAAAAACCAAAACTGGCACCAAAGCGGCACATAGCCGCCGACATTGTCATTGAGAACGATAGTGACTATGACTGTGAGGAAGTGACGCCTCAGGCGTTGGCCGCCTGGCCTCGCTTTCTCATTATCCACAGCAAAGTTAAAGAGAAGCCTGTTTCCAAGCTGCACCCTTTCCTGGTAGGGGAGACCCTCAGGAGCCGTGTTGGCAGACCTGAGGCCCAGCGCCTCAGGTCTGGTGACTTGCTGGTAGAGTGCCGTAGCCGGGCACATTCCAATGGGCTACTGAGGCTCTCCTCCATCAGAGACACTCCAGTGGAGGTCACTCCCCACAAAACAATCAATTCCTCTAGAGGAGTGATTAAAGATCAAGCACTGGCCGAACTGTCTGAAGATGAACTTGTACAGAACCTTAAGTCACAGGGGGTGACCTACGTCAGGCGCTTCATTTCCAAACGAGGTGGTAGGGAGATCCGTCTCCCTACCATCATCCTGACGTTTGGCACCCCCACAGCTCCTACTACCATCTGGGGAGGTTACTACTCCCTAAAAGTGAAAAAGTACGTCTCTCTCCCACTCAGGTGCTTTAAGTGCCAAAAGTATGGCCATGGGCAGAAGACATGCCGCCAGGCAGAGGCTCTATGCACCCGTTGCACTAAGCCCGGACACTCAGCTGAGTCCTGCACCGCCATCCCCCTGTGTGTGAATTGCCAGGGGGCGCATATGGCTTCAGACAAGAAGTGCCCTCGTTGGATCTCCGAGTGCAGGATTCAACAGGTGCGTGTGGAGAAGGGGCTGTCCTTTGCGGACGCAAAAAAAACTGGTTGATGGCCCTGGTGCAGCTGAGGCTGCGCCAAACTCAAATAACAACTTTGTGTATACTTTCAGTGCTGCGGTGGCAGGCAAGCGCCCCACCAAAGACTTCTCTTGTCAAACCCCAACTTCTTGGTTGGGAGCGGAGCCTCGGATCCTCTTGCCCCTGGAGAGTAACCCTCCTCCAGTGGTGACGAGGAACCAGGGAACGCAGAAGGCGGACGCTACCGGTCCAGTGGCACCGCCTTCTACTGCCCCTAAGCCTCAGCCCCCACCCAAACCTGCTAGTTTGTCAACGCCAAAGGTTTCTGGCTCTGGTCAGCCTTCTAAGGCCGCTAACTCTAGCGGCAGGAACGCTGCCCAGGACTAGAAGTCTAAGAAATCTATGGGACCGCCGTGCGCACGGGCCCAGAAAGGGGAACACTGATGTCCCCCTTCAAAACAAATATGCTGCATTGGAGGAGCAGATGGAGGGAGTGGAAGTTGTCATTGCCGATGCTGCGGCAGCTCCACCCCCTTCATCTCCTAAGAACCAGAGGAGGCCCGGGAGCCGGCCCCCCTCTGTTTCTCCAACTCCTTCCAAGGCAAAGGAAAAAGGGGGGGAAAACTCCGCACCCCCAGATAAGACATAATCATGGACTCTCTGCTTCAGTGGAATTGTCGTGGTTTTCAAGCTAACTTTGAGGAATTACGTCTTTTAGTCAAGTGCTATAACCCCTCAGTAATATCTCTTCAAGAGACTTACCTAAAGACTTCTGACCCTGTGTCCTTTAATGGTTTTAACATTATACATAAAGGCTCTGATTCGGAGAGGCGCTCGGGTGGAGTGGCTCTTCTCATTAGTAGCCAAATTTTATGTAGCCCCGTTGGCATCGACACCTGTCTTCAGGCTGTCGCAGCTCGGGTTACCTTGAAGAAGACCATAACCATATTCAGTATTTACCTGCCACCATCCCTGCGGGTCTGTAGTAATGATTTTTTTAATTTAGTTGATCAACTGCCCCCTCCCTTTATTCTCATGGGCCCCCACCCGGGTCTGCCCTGGGGGACTTGGGTGGGGTTAGGTATTTTTTAGTTCCCAGGGTCACCCTGGTCAGCCCCACAGGGTGGGTTTTTCTCTCTCTATTCTGGGGCATGTGTTTCTGTCTACCCTTTGTCCATTCACCTGTATTTGCCTTTTTAAAACTCTCCCTACTGTCTGCACTGCCTGTAGCTCTTGATATTGGATGTGTGTTGCTAAATGGTCTTAGCTTTATTTAGGCCCCATGTGTTAGGTTTATTTAACGTATTTGACCGGCTGGCGACATACATTCAATGTTCTGTTTATTTTTTTTCACAAGCAGTGCAGGCACGTCCTGAGAAAGCCTTGTTGCTGTCGGGACGTTAAGCAATGTACAATCAATCAATTATTCTCATGGGGGATTTTAACGGTCACGCTCACCTTTGGGGTAGTGACCACTATGATGGCAGAGGTCAGATGTTAGAAGATGTTTTTTCTCAACTTAACCTATGTGTCTTTAACGATGGCTCACCTACATACTCTAACTCAGGTTCAGGATCTAGTTCTGTTCTAGACCTCACTGTGTGCGATCCTTCTCTCATGCTGGACTTTGACTGGAAGGTTCACGACGACCTGTGTGGTAGTGACCACTTCTCAGTAGTCCTGTCATCGGTCAGTTGTGAGGAGGATCCGCCGGTGGGGCGCTGGAATCTCAAGAAAGCTAACTGGCCTCTGTTCGCCTCCCTCTGTCAGTCTTGTATTACTAAGGAGGTGGTCATGTCAGCTGAAGAACCTGTTTTTTCTTTTACTACTATTTTGTTGGACGTAGCGGGTGAAACCATCCCTAAAACTTCCGCATCAGTCCCTCGGAAGCCCAGAGTACCATGGTTCAATGAGGAGTGCCGCAAGGCCCAAAAAGTGTTCAAATCTGCTCAGCGACGTGCTTTCCGTACTCCGTCGCAAGTAAATATTTTAACCTTTAAAAGACAGAGGGCGAAAGCCCGTTACATTTTTAAACGTGAACGCCATGCTTCCTGGAGACGCTTCGTCTCATCTTTAACTTCTCGGACTCCATCCCAGAAAGTATGGAGGGCTGTTCGAGGAATTAGGGGCAGGGGTGGCTCTGCTTCTGTCGGCCATCTTAGAGATGGTGCCAGTTTGGTCACAGATAAAAAAGCTTTGGCCAATTTGCTTGCCTCCACCATTGCCCATAATTCTTCAACAGAGCATTATTCACCCTTCTTCCAGAGAGAGCAGGAGAAGCGAGAGTCTCGTATTTGTGATTTTACGTCTGATAACTCAGAAGACTATAATGCCCCTTTTACATTATCAGAATTGCAGCAAGCCTTGCAGAAATGTAATGACTCTGCTACTGGCCTAGATACCATCCACTATCAATTCCTAGCGCATCTGCCTGAGAGGTCACTCCTTGTACTTCTCAAGGCCTTTAACCATATCTGGAGAACTGGTCATTTTCCGCCGTCTTGGCGCCAGGCTGTGGTTGTACCGATCCCCAAGCCGGATAAGGATCCTTCCGACCCGGGCAACTACTGACCTATCGCTTTGACATCATGTTTATGTAAAATTATGGAGCGCGTGGACAGCGCCCGCCTGGTGTGGCATCTTGAGTCACAGGGTCTCCTCACAGACCTCCAGTGCGGTTTCCGGCGCTTCCGTAGTACAACTGACCATTTAGTCCACTTTGAATCATTTATTCGAGATGCTTTTGTCAACAAGCAGCATGTCTATTCAATTTTCTTCAATCTTGAGAAGGCATATGACACTACCTGGAAGTATGGCATAATGTCTGACTTGTTGGACGTCTGTTCTACGTTTGTTTCCATGTCACCTGAGGAAGGATCTTTGATCTGAAACGTCGTTATTTGTTTCTATTTTAAAGGGTTTTCTACCACTATCTTCTGTTTTTCTTTTGTTGGACATGGGTTTTAAAGGGCACCTGCCCGTTTTTATTCACAATTTTTTGACTAACCGGCCGTTCCATGTCCGTGTGGGCTCCACCTCTCCTACTCCTTTGAACAGGAGATGGGTGTCCCACAGGGCAGCATTCTATCTCCTGTTTTATTTAGTATTAAAATTAATAACATTGTAAAGGCCGTCAAGGATGATTCTGAATGCTCTTTGTTTGTTGACGACTTTGCTTTGTGCGCACGTGGTCGAGGACTTGCGTCCCTTGAGAGGCGCTTGCAGCTGTGCGTTGATCGCATCCAGCGGTGGGTGTCTCTCAATGGATTCAAGTTCTCGCCCTCCAAGACTGTTTGTGTGCATTTTACTAACCAGACGAAATTTTGTCCAGAACCTAGCCTGAGCATTGCTGTAGTGCCAATTAAGGTGGCCGAGGAGGCAAAGTTTCTGGGGGTCATTTTTGACAAAAGACTTACCTT
Organism: Semisulcospira habei; assembly: GCA_036245525.1. Taxonomy (NCBI): domain Eukaryota; kingdom Metazoa; phylum Mollusca; class Gastropoda; family Semisulcospiridae; genus Semisulcospira; species Semisulcospira habei. The sequence goes on from BTPG01000001.1 coordinate 182,762,124, forward strand.
CCGCAACCATATTAATTACCTTAGAACCTCTTGTCAGAAGGCTCTCGACATTCTTCGTGTCGTCGGTCGTACTGACTGGGGTGCGGACCGTACTGTCTTACTTCGTCTGTACCGGGCCCTTGTTCGGTCCAAACTGGATTACGGCTCTGTGGTGTATGGCTCAGCTTCCAAGTCTGTGCTACAGCGTCTGAACACAATTCACCATCAGGGTCTGCAGATATGACTTGGGGCCTTCAGGACGTCTCCAGTTCCTAGTCTGTATGCCGAGGCAGGGGAGCCTTCTCTCAAGCTCCACCGCATCCGCCTCATGCTTGGCTACGTTCTGAAACTGAAGGCCCATCCAGACAATCCTGCCTATGATTGTGTTTTTAAACCATCGTTTGCAGAGATTTACGATACCCATCCGGGAGCTGTCCGTCCACTTTCTTTCCGTGTCCGACCTCAACTGCAGGCAGCCGGATTGGACCTGGACAGAGTTTCGGAATCCCTGCAACACATCACTCCACCTTGGCTCTTACCAGTTCCTGACATCTTGCTGGACTTGACTGCCCACAAGAAAGACTCTACTCCACCAGCCATATACCAACAGAGCCTCAATGAACTGCTTTCAATTTTTCCTGGCTATTGTCGTATCTATACCGATGGGTCAAAGTCTGAGGATGGGAGAGTGGCTGCGGCCGCAGTGTCCTCTCGCCATCCTAGACGCCCATTTAAGCACCGCCTCCCAGACCACTCATCTGTATTTAGTGGGGAACTGCAGGCAGTTCTGCTGGCACTCAGGCATGCTTATCGATCTAGAGAAAGGAACTTCCTGATTCCGTCTGACTCTCTTTCTGCCCTGCAGGCCCTTCAGGGCACAGGAAATGACCACCCACTGCTGGTGCAGATCAGAGAGCTCCACGCGGAATTGATGAAGGAATATTATGACTCATTTTTATTTGGGTGCCAGGGCATGTGGGCATCAAAGGCAACAGGATCGCAGATTCTGCTGCCAACGATGCCCGCAATGACCCAGTCCCTGACACAAAGACTGTTTATAGTGATTTTAGACATGTGGCTAGTGCGTACATAGCCCGTGAGTGGCAGTCCAAGTGGGACAAAGAGGAAGCTAACAAGCTGCATGAAGCCCTTCCTAAGTTGTCCAACGGTCTACCTTATCGCTGCGGCAGCCGCCGTGAGGAGACTGTCCTTGGCTCGGCTCCACATCGACCACACGTATGTTACGCACTCTTATTTACTTAAACAGGAGGAGCGTCCATGGTGTTATGCCTGCGACGAGCAGTACTCTGTTCAACACTTTTTGTGCTGATCTAATCGACACAAGGTATAAACATTTCACAGCAGACTCCTTGAAGGTTTTGTTCCGGGATGTGCCCCCGGACAAGATCTTCAGTTTTCTGAGGGAGTGCCATATTGTTAATAAGATTTGAGCGTTTATAGATTATGATGTTTCTATTATTTTGACCTTTTTGAGAGTCTTTCGACGTTTTCTTTAAAGACCTGTGCGACATTTTAGCCTGACATATTTTTAAGGTATATTTACATCATGTCTTAAGACCTTTCTTTTAGTCTGGCTGACCAGATTTTTACCCTTCCTGCCATGAGATGGCCTTAGTTGCCTGCTCGGCGTTAAACCCAAATAACTAACTAACTCTTCTTCCTGTGAGCATCTCCTGGCTGTGCTCGATGACAATAGAGGAACCTTTTCTTATCAGCTTCCACAGCTTGTTTCTATCACGGCCTACCCGGCACCGGCCTCCACGTGGCGTAGGTGGGTAGTCCGCTCAGTCCCTGACTGAGTGGGCTAGCGGACGGGTGCCATCTTTGTCCAGGATTAGGACTTGATGTCAGCAGATATGTTGTTCAGCCTTTTCACTGGTCCGGTTTTTAAGGAGCTGTGCTAACCTAGGTCGTACCATGTTGGATTGGTCCTTAAAAATACTCGTGACTTTTTGGTCCTTTGGATCCCAAGTGTTTGCCGTGCTTGGAGACCCGTGTCGGGGGAGAAGAGGATCCTGGTGGCTGAGGTTCCCTTTGGGCTGCGGCTCACTGGTGCCAACACTCCACTTCGGCCTTGACTTCTACCTAAACGGGAGGCTAGTCGTACCGGCCTAGTCAATCGGCTCTTGTCACGTTGAGCCCTATCCCACTGTTGACGTGCGGGTTGCTATACGGAGTACCATGCTATAGCTTCTGCTGCTGATTAGGTGCTTTACGCCAGTATTCCCCTGCATTCAACGGTGTGATAGAAGGCGGTGGCTCAAACGGTTCAATCGGGCTTACCCCCTTGAGTATATCTTTCGGGCAGTCTCCATTGTGCGTCGGCTGGAGACCCGCCGACAGTTGCACTTTCCCTTGTTGGGCTCGGTGGCGGGCGGGGACCCCCGGGGGATGAATATCTCTACTAATATAATATGGATACAACCAAAAAACCAAAACTAGCACAGAAACGGCGCATAGACACCGACATTGCACATGACAGTGATTCAGACTGTGAGGAAGCGACGCCTCAGGCGTCGGCCGTATGGCCTCGCTTCCTCATTGTCCATAGCAAGGTGAAGGAGAAACCAGTTACCAAGCTGCATCCTTTTCTGGTGGGGGAGACCCTCAGGAGCCGTGTTGGCAGGCCTGACGCCCAGCGCCTCAGGTCTGGTGACTTGCTGGTGGAGTGCCGTACTCGGGCACACTCCAGTGGGCTACTGGGGCTCTCTTCCATCGGAGACACTCCTGTGGAAGTCACACCCCACAAAACTATGAATTCGTCAAGAGGCGTAATCAAAGATCAAGCTTTGGCAGAACTGTCAGAAGATGAACTTGTAAGGAACCTTAAGTCTCAGGGGGTGACTTGCGTCAGGCGCTTCGCTTCCAAGCGAGGTGGTGGGGAGATCCGTCTCCCTACCATCATCCTGACGTTTGGCACCCCCACCCCTCCTACTACCATCTGGGGAGGTTACTACTCCCTGAGAGTGAAAAAGTACGTCCCTCTTCCCCTCCGGTGCTTTAAGTGCCAAAAGTATGGCCATGGGCAGAAGACATGCCATCAGGCAGAGGCTTCATGCGCCCGTTGCACTAGGCCCGGACACTCTGCTGAGTCCTGCACAGCCACCCCCCTGTGTGTGAATTGCCAGGGGGCGCATATGGCTTCGGATAAGAAATGCCATCGTTGGATATCCGAGTGCAAGATTCAGCAGGTGCGTGTGGAGAAGGGGCTGTCCTTTCTGGATGCCAAAAAACTGGTTGAAGGCCCTGGTGCAGCTGCGGCTGCCCCAACCTCTAACACCTCAGTGTATACTTTTAGTGCAGCGGTGGCAGGCAAGCGCCCCACCAAAGACTTTTCATGTCAGACCCCAACTTCTTGGTTGGGGGCGGAGCCTCGGCTCATCTCGCCCCTGGAGAGTAACCCTCCTCCGGTGGTGACAAGGAGCCAGGGAACGCAGAAGGCGGACACTGCCGGTCCGGTTGTGCCGCCTTCTGTTGCCCCTAAGCCTCAGCCCCCACCCAAACCTGTTAATCAGTCAAATCCAAAGGCTTCTGGCTCTGGTCAGCCTTCTAAGGCCGCTAACCCTAGCGGCAGGAACGCTGCCCAGGACCAGAAGTCTAAGAAATCTATGGGACCGCTGTGCGCACGGGCCCAGAAGGGGAACACAGATGTGCCCCTTCAAAACAAATATGCTGCACTGGAGGAGCGGATGGAGGGAGTGGAAGTTGTTGTTGCTGATGCTGCGGCAGCTCCACCCCCTTCCTCTCCGAAGAACCAGAGGAGGCCCGGGAGCCGGCCCCCCTCTGTTTCTTCAACTCCTTCCAAGGTAAAGGAAAAAGGGGGGAAAAACTCCTTACCCCCAGATAAGACTTAATCATGGACTCTTTGCTTCAGTGGAATTGTCGTGGTTTTCGAGCTAACTTTGAGGAATTACGTCTTTTAGTCAAGTCCTATAACCCCTCAGTCATATCTCTTCAGGAGACTTACCTGAAGACTTCTGACCCTGTGTCTTTTAATGGTTTTAATGTTATACATAAAGGCTCTGATTCGGAGAGGCGCTCGGGTGGAGCGGCTCTTCTCATTAGTAGCCAAATTTTATGTAGCCCCGTTAGCATCGACACCTGTCTTCAGGCTGTCGCTGCTCGGGTTACCTTAAAAAAGACCATAACTATATGCAGTATTTACCTGCCACCATCACTGCGGGTCTGTAGCAATATTTTTCACTTAGTAGATCAACTGCCCCCTCCCTTTATTCTCATGGGGGATTTTAACGGTCATGCTCACCTTTGGGGTAGTGACCACTATGATGGCAGAGGTCAGATGTTAGAAGATGTTTTTTCTCAACTTAACCTATGTGTCTTTAACGATGGCTCACCTACATACTCTAACTCAGGTTCCGGATCTAGTTCTGTTCTAGACCTCACTGTGTGTGATCCTTCTCTCATGCTGGACTTTGACTGGAAGGTTCACGACGACCTGTGTGGTAGTGACCACTTCCCAGTAGTCCTGTCATCGGTCAGCTGTGAGGAGGATTCGCCGGTGGGGCGCTGGAATCTCAAGAAAGCTAACTGGTCTCTGTTTGCCTCTCTCTGTCAGTCTCGTCTTACAGAGGAGGTGGTCATGTCAGCTGAAGAACCTGTTTCTTGTTTTACTTCTATTTTGTTGGAGGTTGCAGGTGAAACCATCCCTAGAACTTCCACATCACTCCCTCGGAAGCCGAGAGTACCATGGTTCAATGAAGAGTGCCGCAAGGCCCAAACAATGCGCAAATCTGCTCAGCGACGTGCATTTCGTAATCCGTCACAAGCAAATATTTTAACCTTTAAAAGACAGCGGGCGAAAGCCCGTTATATTTTTAAACGTGAACGCCGTGCTTCCTGGAGACACTTCGTCTCATCTTTATCTTCTAGGACTCCGTCCCAAAAAGTCTGGAAGGCTGTTCGAAGAATTAGGGGCAGGGGTGGCTCGGCTTCTGTCGGCCATCTTAGAGATGGTGCCAGTTTGGTCACAGATAAAAAGGCTGTGGCCAATTTGCTTGCCTCCACCATTGCCCATAATTCTTCAACAGAGCATTATTCACCTTTCTTCCAGAGAGAGAAGGAGAAGCGAGAATCTTGTGCTTGTGATTTTATATCGGATAACTTGGAAGACTATAATGCCCCTTTTACGTTTTCAGAATTGCAGCAAGCCATGCAGAAATGTACTGACTCTGCTGCTGGATTAGATACCATCCATTATCAGCTCATAACACATCTGCCTGAGGATTCACTCCTTGTACTTCTCAAGGCCTTTAACCATATCTGGATAACCGGTCATTTTCCGCCATCTTGGCGCCAGGCTGTGGTTGTGCCAATTCCCAAGACGGGTAAGGATCCTTCCGACCCGGGCAACTACCGGCCAATAGCTTTGACATCATGTTTATGTAAAACTATGGAACGCTTGGTCAACGCCCGACTGGTGTGGCATCTTGAGTCACAGGGTCTCATCACAGACCTCCAGTGCGGTTTCCGGCGCTTCCGTAGTACAACTGACCATCTAGTCCGCTTTGAGTCTTTTATCCGAGATGCTTTTGTCAACAAGCAGCATGTCTATGCAATTTTCTTTGATCTTGAAAAGGCATATGACACTACCTGGAAGCATGGTATAATGTCTGATTTGTCGGACATGGGTTTTAAAGGGCATCTGCCCGTTTTTATTCACAATTTTTTGTCCAACAGGTCGTTCCATGTCCGTGTGGGCTCCACCCTCTCCGACTCCTTTGAACAGGAGATGGGTGTCCCGCAGGGCAGTATTCTATCTCCTGTTTTATTTAGCATTAAAATAAATAACATTGTAAAGGCCGTCAAGGATGATTCTGAATGCTCTTTGTTTGTGGACGACTTTGCTTTGTGTGCACGAGGTCGAGGACTTGCGTCCCTTGAGAGGCGCTTGCAGCTGTGCGTTGATCGCATCCAGGGGTGGGTGTCTCTCAATGGATTCAGATTCTCGCCCTCCAAGACAGTCTGTGTGCATTTTACTAACCAGACGAAATTTTTTCCAGAACCTAGCCTGAGCATTGCTGGAGTGCCAATTAAGGTGGCTGAAGAGGCTAAGTTTTTGGGGGTCATCTTTGACAAAAGATTGACCTTCTGCAACCATGTTAACTACCTTAGAACCTCTTGTCGGAAGGCCCTCGACATTCTTCGTGTCGTTGGTCGTACTGACTGGGGTGCAGACCGCATCGTCTTACTTCGACTGTACCGGGCCCTTGTTCGGTCCAAACTGGATTACGGCTCTGTGGTATATGGCTCGGCTTCCAAGTCTGTTCTGCAGCGTCTGAACACAATTCACCATCAAGGTCTGCGCATATGTCTGGGAGCCTTCAGGACATCTCCAGTTCCTAGTCTGTATGCAGAGGCAGGGGAGCCTTCTCTCAGGCTCCGCCGCATCCGCCTCATGCTCAGCTACGTTCTGAAGCTGAAGGCCCATCCAGAAAATCCTGCCTATGATTGTGTTTTTAACCCGTCGTTTGCAGAGATTTACGATGCCCATCCGGGAGCTGTCCGTCCACTTTCCTTCCGTGTCCGACCTCATCTGCAGGCGGCCGGAGTGGACCTGGACAAAGTTTCGGAATCTCTGCAACACGTCACTCCACCCTGGCTACTACCAGTTCCTGACATCTTGCTGGACTTGACTGCCCACAAGAAGGATTGTACTCCACCAGCCATTTACCAACAGAGCCTCAATGAACTCCTTTCAATTTTTCCTGGCTATTGTCGTCTTTATACGGATGGGTCCAAGTCTGAGGATGGAAGAGTGGCTGCGGCTGCAGTGTCCTCTCGCCATCCTAGACGCCCATTTAAGCTCCGTCTCCCTGACCATTCCTCTGTATTTAGTGCAGAACTGCAGGCCATTCTGCTAGCACTCAAGCACGCCTATCAGTCTCGGGAAAGGAACTTCCTGATTCTGTCTGACTCTCTTTCTGCCCTGCAGGCCCTTCAGGGCGCGGGAACAGACCATCCACTGCTGGTGCAGATTAGAGAGCTCTACGCGGACTTGATGAAGGACTATTATGACATCATTTTTATTTGGGTCCCAGGCCATGTGGGCATCGAAGGCAACAGAATCGCAGATTCTGCTGCCAACAGTGCCCGCAGTGACCCTGTCCCTGACACACAGACTGTCTATAGTGATTTTAAACCTGTTATTAGTGCGTACATAGCCCGCGAGTGGCAGTCCGAGTGGGACAAAGAGGAAGGGAACAAGCTTCATGAAGCTCTTCCTAAGTTGTCTGACAGTCTACCTTTCCGCTGCGGCAGCCGCCGTGAGGAGACTGTCCTTACTGTTCCACATCGGGCACACATATGTTACGCACTCTTACTTACTTAAACAGGATGAGCGTCCATGGTGTTTTGCCTGTGATGAGCAGTTTTCTGTTCGACACTTTTTGCTGTATTGTGCTGACCTAATTGACACCAGATATAAACACTTCACAGCAGACTCCTTGGAGGTTTTGTTCCGGGATGTTCCCCCGGACAAAATCTTCAATTTTTTGAGAGAATGCAATATTTTTAACAAGATCTGAGCATTCATAGACTATGTGAATTTTTTATTTGCCCTTTTTGAGAGTCTGTAGACGTTTCTTTTCCAGACATGTGCGACATTTTAGCCTGAGATTTTTAATCTATATTTACATCTTGTCTTAAGACCTTGCTTTTAGTCTGGCTGACCAGATTTTTACCCATCCCGCCGTGAGATGGCCTTAGTCGCCTGCTCGGCGTTAAACCCAAATAACTAACTAATTGTTTCTATCACGGTCCAGGTTAAGCTTCTCAGTTTTTTCTCTCCAGCTGTTTCATGCCGCTTGCAGATAGGTCTTTCTGTAGTTTGCAGCTGCAGCTTTAAAAGTAATGTTGTTTTCAGTGGAGGGGTTCCTTTCTACCTTTTCTCTGGCTTCTTGTACTTGGTCTTCGAGTTTTTGCAGCTCCTCAATCCAATAAGGTCTGTAATTTTTTCTGGCACCTCGTGGGATTGTTTCAGAGGCTGCTTTCAAAATGGTCTTGTTGAGATCTTGTACAAGCCGGTTAATATTTTTGTTGATGCCCTTTGTGTACACATCTGTCAGTAATACAAACATGTCCCAGTCAGCCTTCTTATAGTTCCACCTGGGGAAGAATTTGGGGTCTTCTGGTTTATAGTCAAGATCTACAGAGATCTTGACAGGTCTATGGTCGCTTCCACCAAGCTGGCTTAGCACTCCTCTCTTTGATTAATTGGCAAGGTCATCCATAGCAAAGGCCAAGTCAGGCGTGGATGTTGTTAGCCATATCCTGGAAAAGTATGTTGGTTGATCTTCCACATCATTCAGCAGTACCAGTCCACTTTCTATCTGCCAGTCCTCTACTTCCTCTCCTCTTTTATCAGTCTCCTCATACCCCCAGTATGTTGAGTGGCTATTGAAATCTCCAACAACAAGGCACTCTTCTGTGGCTGTGCTGATAAGCTGCAGGGACAGATCCTTGTCTTGGGGGCAGTAGAGGTTGAAGATCTTAATTTCCATGTCTTCCACTTTGATCTTGACGCCGTGGATCTCTGCTTGTTGGTTGGTGTTGATCTTGAAGTCTTGGGCTGGGATGTTGTTTTCACCAGGATCAGCACTCCTCCCATATGCCTCTCTTCTCTTTCCATCCTAAAGACCTGGTAGCCTCTGATTTGAAATCAGTGATTTGGGTTCAGATGGGTTTCTTGGATGCAGGCTACATCTACCTTCTCGGCATGCAGTCTTTCAGTTAGAGGGAGCTTTTTGTTGTAGACACCTTCTGCATTCCAGTGAAGGATGTTTAAGGGCCTGGACTTGTGTGTTGATGTTCTTTCTTGGCCAGTAGATTTTCCCTCCGCCTCCGGAACCTGGCTCCTCGTCCCAGAACGGGGTGACCACCGGTAGCAAGGGGTGGGCCCCTAAGAGGCAGGGGGCCCGGCACTCCACCAGCCCAGTGGGACTCCACGGGCAGAGCGCCATCTCGAGTGATTCCATTGAATGAAAAGCATTGTACTGCAGTTTTGTGCACTCTGGCCAGCACATCCGTCTTCTGTGGTGCTTTTCTTGTCCGTCGTATTACAGAAGAGGTGGTCATGTCATCTGAAGAACCTATTTCTTCTTTTACTACTATTTTGTTGCATGTAGCGGGTGAAACCATCCCTAAAACTTCCGCATCAGTCCCTCGAAAGCCGAGAGTACCATGGTTCAACGAAGAGTGCCGCAAGGCCCAAATAGCGCGCAAATCTGCTCAGCGACGTGCTTTCCGTAATCCGTCGCAAGTGAGTATTTTAACCTTTAAAAGACAGAGGGCGAAAGCTCGTTACATTTTTAAACGTGAACGCCGTGCTTCCTGGAGACGCTTCGTCTCATCTTTAACTTCTCAGACTCCGTCCCAGAAAGTATGGAAGGCTGTTCGGAGAATTAGGGGCAGGGGTGGCTCGGCTTCTGTTGGCCATCTTAGAGATGGTGCCAGCTTGGTTACAGATAAAAAAGCTGTGGCCAATTTGCTTGCCTCCACCATTGCCCATAATTCTTCAACGGAGCACTATTCACCTTTCTTCCAGAGACAGAAGGAGAAGCGAGAGTCTCGTATTTGTGATTTTAAGTCCAATAACTCGGAAGACTATAATGTCCCATTTACATTATCAGAATTGCAGCAAGCCTTGCAGAAATGTAATGACTCTGCTGCTGGCCTAGATACCGTCCACTATCAATTCCTAACGCATCTGCCTGAGAGGTCACTCCGTGTACTTCTCAAGGCCTTTAACCATATCTGGAGAACTGGTCATTTTCCGCCGTCTTGGCGCCAGGCTGTGGTTGTATCGATCCCCAAGCCGGGTAAGGATCCTTCCGACCCGGGCAACTACCGGCCTATCGCTTTGACATCATGTTTATGTAAAACTATGGAGCGCCTGGTCAACGCCCGCCTGGTGTGGCATCTTGAGTCACAGGGTCTCCTCACAGACCTCCAGTGCGGTTTCCGGCGCTTCCGTAGTACAACTGACCATTTAGTCCACTTTGAATCATTTATTTGAGATGCTTTTGTCAACAAGCAGCATGTCTATGCAATTTTCTTCGATCTTGAGAAGGCATATGACACTACCTGGAAGTATGGCATAATGTCTGACTTGTTGGACATGGGTTTTAAAGGGTACCTGCCCGTTTTTATTCACAATTTTTTGACTAACCGGTCGTTCCATGTCCGTGTGGGCTCCACCCTCTCCGACTCCTTTGAACAGGAGATGGGTGTCCCACAGGGCAGCATTCTATCTCCTGTTTTATTTAGTATTAAAATTAATAATATTGTAAAGGCCGTCAAGGATGATTCTGAATGCTCTTTGTTTGTTGATGACTTTGCTTTGTGCGCACGTGGTCGAGGACTTGCGTCCCTTGAGAGGCGCTTGCAGCTGTGCGTTGATCGCATCCAGCGGTGGGTGTCTCTCAATGGATTCAAGTTCTCGCCCTCCAAGACTGTCTGTGTGCATTTTACTAACCAGACGAAATTTTGTCCAGAACCTAGCCTGAGCATTGCTGGAGTGCCAATTAAGGTGGCCGAGGAGGCAAAGTTTCTGGGGGTCATTTTTGACAAAAGACTTACCTTCCGCAACCATATTAATTACCTTAGAACCTCTTGTCAAAAGGCTCTCGACATTCTGCGCGACACACTCGACACCCTGCCTTCTCCGCCTTGCCCTCCCGACCCCCCCTTTTCCGGCACTCCCCTCTCGTCCTTCCGCCCCGTCTCTCAGGATGAAGTACTCAAGACCATAAAGTCCATGCCCTTCAAAACCTGCGAGCTAGACCCCCTCCCAGCTTCTCTCACCCCACCCGGGTCTGCCCTGGGGGACTTGGGTGGGGTTAGGTATTTTTTAGTTCCCATGGTCACCCTGGTCAGCCCCACAGGGTGGGTTTTTCTCTCTATTCTGGGGCATGTGTTTCTGTCTACCCTTTGTCCATTCACCTGTATTTGCCTTTTTAAAACTCTCCCTACTGTCTGCACTGCCTGTAGCTCTTGATATTGGATGTGTGTTACTAAATGGTCTTAGCTTTATTTAGGCCCCATGTGTTAGGTTTATTTAACGTATTTGACTGGCTGGCGACATACATTCAATGTTCTGGGTTTTTTTTTTTTTTTTTTTTTTTTTTTTTCTCTCACAAGCAGTGCAGGCACGTCCTGAGAAAGCCTTGTTGCTGTCGGGACGTTAAGCAATGTACAATCAATCAATCAATCCCAGCTTCTCTCTACCGTGACGGCCTTCCAAAACTTCTGCCCTTCATTACCGACATCATCAACGCATCTCTAGAAAACGGCTCCGTCCCCGATATCTTCAAGTCCGCCATCGTCCGTCATCTCCTGAAAAAACACAACCTCGACCCAAACGAACTCAAGAACTATCGCCCAGTCTCCAATCTCTCTTTCCTGTCCAAGCTTCTTGAGAAGGTTGTTCTCAACCAGCTCAACCTCCACCTCACCAACAACAACCTCCTCAGTCCATTCCAGTCTGCCTATCGCAAACATCACAGCACTGAAACAGCCCTTCTACATATCTTAAACGATCTGCTTCTCTCCACCGACTCGGGCAACATCTCTCTTCTTACACTATTCGATCTCTCTGCCGCCTTTGACACTATAGACCACTCTATCCTCCTCCACCGACTCCACCACTCCTTTGGCATCACTGATTCTGCTCTCTCCTGGTTTCTCTCCTACCTCTCCGACAGACAGCAGTCCGTCACCATCAACGGCGTCTCTTCCAACCCAGTCACGCTCTCCTGCAGAGTCCCACAGGGGTCCGTCCTGGGCCCGGTCCTTTTCACACTCTACACCTCTCCTCTGTCCAACATCATCCAGTCTCACCGCATACACCACCACCTCTACGCTGACGACTCACAACTGCTAGACAAAGACAAACTCGACAACACTCAGTCACTACTGACTTGCATGGCTGACTGCTACGAAGTCGTGAAAAACTGGATGACAGCAAACAAGCTAAAGCTGAACGACGACAAAACGGAAGCCATGCTGGTAGGCACTCGCCAGAAACTCTCCCAGCTCCCTCCCTCTCTCCACCTTCAACTCGATAGCACCCCCATCTCCCTCTCTGACTCGGCCAAGAACCTCGGCGTTATCCTCGATTCCTCTCTGTCCATGACCAGCTTCGTTTCCGCCACGGCCCAGGCATGTTATTTCCACCTCCGCCGCATCAGTCAGATCAGAAAATACCTCACTACCGAAGCTGCCACCAAACTTGCTGTCTCTCTCATCTTATCTCGCATCGACTACTGCAACTCTCTCCTTTCCGGCCTCCCTCACTCCACCATTTTCACTCTCCAACGCGTTCAGAACAATGCTGCCCGCCTCGTCCTCAGAAAGAAAAAAATCCGACCACGTCACACCCCTGCTCAAACTCCTTCACTGGCTCCCCATCCCCCAACGCATCCAATACAAAATTCTGTCTCTCTGCTACAAATCCCTGAACAACTGCGCTCCTGCCTATCTCTCCAACTTACTTCACCCCTACACACCTTCCCGCTCCCTCCGCTCTGCCTCTGACCCTCTCCGCCTCCACATCCCTCGCACCAAACTTAACACTTTCGGCCCCCGCTCCTTCTCCGTCTACGGTCCATCCACCTGGAACACTCTCCCACTCTCTCTCCGTCAGAAACACTCTCTCTCCTCCTTCCAGTCCGCCCTCAAAACTCACCTCTTTCAACAGTTTTAGCACTATATCACCACACTCCCCACCCCAAGCTGACCGTCGTAATGTATTCCACTGTTTTGTGGTACACAAGTCATTGTCTAAAGCGTGCGCATGCGTGCGCGAGTTGTGAGTGCGCGCTTAGAGTTATAATTATTATAAGATAAGCGCATTATAAATACCGTAATTATTATTTTTATTTTATTATTATTCTTGGTGTCGTCGGTCGTACTGACTGGGGTGCGGACCGTACTCTCTTACTTTGTCTGTACCGGGCCCTTGTTCGGTCCAAACTGGATTACGGCTCTGTGGTGTATGGCTCAGCTTCCAAGTCTGTGCTACAGCGTCTGAACACAATTCACCATCAGGGTCTGCGGATATGTCTTGGGGCCTTCAGGACGTCTCCAGTTCCTAGTCTGTATGCCGAGGCAGGGGAGCCTTCTCTCAAGCTCCGCCGCATCCGCCTCATGCTCAGCTACGTTCTGAAACTGAAGGCCCATCCAGACAACCCTGCCTATGATTGTGTTTTTAAACCATCGTTTGCAGAGATGTATGATACCCATCCGGGAGCTGTCCGTCCACTTTCTTTCCGTGTCCGACCTCATCTGCAGGCGGCCGGATTGGACCTGGACAGAGTTTCGGAATCCCTGCAACACATCACTCCACCTTGGCTCTTACCAGTTCCTGACATCTTGCTGGACTTGACTGCCCACAAGAAAGACTCTACTCCACCAGCCATATACCAACAGAGCCTCAATGAACTGCTTTCAATTTTTCCTGGCTATTGTCGCATCTATACCGATGGGTCAAAGTCTGAGGATGGGAGAGTGGCTGCGGCCGCAGTGTCCTCTCGCCATCCTAGATGCCCATTTAAGCACCGCCTCCCAGACCACTCATCTGTATTTAGTGCGGAACTGCAGGCGGTTCTGCTGGCACTCAGGCATGCTTATCGATCTAGAGAAAGGAACTTCCTGATTCTGTCTGACTCTCTTTCTGCCCTGCAGGCCCTTCAGGGCACCGGAAATGACCACCCACTGCTGGTGCAGATCAGAGAGCTCCACGTGGACTTGATGAAGGAATATTATGATATCATTTTTATTTGGGTGCCAGGGCATGTGGGCATCGAAGGCAACAGGATCGCAGATTCTGCTGCCAACGATGCCCGCAATGACCCTGTCCCTGACACACAGACTGTTTATAGTGATTTTAGACATGTGGCTAGTGCGTACATAGCCCATGAGTGGCAGTCCGAGTGGGACAAAGAGGAAGCTAACAAGCTGCATGAAGCTCTTCCTAAGTTGTCCGACGGTCTACCTTATCGCTGCGGCAGCCGCCGTGAGGAGACTGTCCTGGCTCGGCTCCACATTGGGCACACGTATGTTACGCACTCTTATTTACTTAAACAGGAGGAGCGTCCATGGTGTTATGCCTGCGACGAGCAGTACTCTGTTCAACACTTTTTGTTGTCTTGTGCTGATCTAATCGACACAAGGTATAAACATTTCACGGCAGACTCCTTGAAGGTTTTGTTCCGGGATGTGCCCCCGGACAAGATCTTCAGTTTTCTGAGAGAGTGCCATATTTTTAATAAGATTTGAGCGTTTATAGATTATGATGTTTCTATTATTTTGACCTTTTTGAGAGTCTTTTGACGTTTTCTTTAAAGACCTGTGCGACATTTTAGCCTGACATATTTTTACGGTATTATTTACATCATGTCTTAAGACCTTTCTTTTAGTCTGGCTGACCAGATTTTTACCCTTCCCGCCGTGAGATGGCCTTAATTGCCTGCTCGGCGTTAAACCCAAATAACTAACTAACTAACTTTTCTTGTCCGAGTTTCCGTCTCGTAGGTGACTTGCCAACCAAGGCTGTCGAGCGTCTCCTGCCTGGGATTTTTGCTCTGGGGTGTCCTTCCTCAGCGAGGGATTTAGAGATAATCTCCTGAAGGAATTTTATTTGGGCCCCAGGGCATATGGGTATCGAAGGCAACAGGATTGCAGATTCTGCTGCCAACAATGCCCACAATGACCCTATCCCTGATACACAGACTGTTTATAGCGATTTTAAACCTGTGATTAGTGCTTACATAACCTGCGAATGGCAGTCCGAGTGGGACAAAGAAGAAGCTAACAAGCTGCATGAAGCTCTTCCTAAGGTGTTCGAGAGTCTACTTTATTGCTGCGGCAGCCACCGTGTCAATGCATTGCATATTTGCATACTTTGTTATCAGTTGATTCATTTGTTTTTTCAATGATGTGATGAGCAGTTTTCTGTTAAACACTTTTTGCTGTTGTGTGCCAATTTAATTGACACAAGACATAAGCACTACACAGCAGAATCCTTGAAGATTTTGTTCAAGGTTTTGTTCAGGGATGTTCCCCTGGACAAAACCTTCAGTTTTCTGAGAGTTGAATATTTATAGCAAGACTTGAGCAGACTGTGCAAATTTTTTATTATTTGACCTTTTCAAGAGTCTGTAGACTTTTTCTTTAAAGACTTGTGTGACATTTTAGCATGACATACCATATTACTTCTAATTTTTCGGCATATTTTCCTGATTTTCCCAAAAATACCCAAAAATTGGGGCAAAACAAAATATTGAACGTCAGTGCCGAAATATTAGAGGAAAGACTGCTCGTGCCAAAAATTAGAGGAAATGTAACCGCTAAATTTAATGGAAGATCGTAACATACCCGATACTCTCTGCACTCTGTAAAGGGTATGGCCATCGGCCGTTATCTCGGTTATCTTGATTCATGCAGTATTTCGTACACTAAATCTTGTCGGCTAAGAAAAATGGACACATAAAGTGCACACCTGTGAAAGCCCATGCTTCAGTAGAAACATGGAATCGGTGTACCTCGGGCATGAAAGCATTAGATCGCAGTGGCCGGGGGTTTCAACCTCCTCATTGTATTTTCAAGCTTGCCTAAGGGCGGTACCCAAAGGCCCTCACCATATAAACTTGGCCTGACGTTGAAAATATTTCCTGTCACAGTAGATAAAAGATCCTGTGTAAGCGGCTTAGGGATTAAACGCATCGGGGAGAAGCATCTCTGTCGCCGAAATTAATACCGATACCTTCCTAAGCCATAAGTGGGCCACCATAAATACATATGTGACATGTAAACAGGCCATCATCTTCAACACTCACCAGTCAGTGCAATCCAGTTTCTCATCTAA
Organism: Semisulcospira habei; assembly: GCA_036245525.1. Classification (NCBI taxonomy): domain Eukaryota; kingdom Metazoa; phylum Mollusca; class Gastropoda; family Semisulcospiridae; genus Semisulcospira; species Semisulcospira habei. The sequence goes on from BTPG01000001.1 coordinate 182,778,007, forward strand.
CCGCCCGGCACGAACTCCTCGCAAGAGATTTAGTTTCACTCCAATGTTAGAAGCAGCAGGGACTCATGAGAACTTGGTGCGTGCTTACTACAAGTGACTAAATACAATACAATACAATTTTATTGTCTGTTCGAGTCAAAGCACGACAGAAATTTGCCTTTTGGCTCATCGTAAAACAAGACAAGACACTGATAAACACTATAATACCATTCCATTAACATTATCATTGCAGCAATCTACCACAAGCAATCTATCACAAGATGGGAGGTAATGTTATCTAGATCATAATATATATTACGTTGCTATAATCAAGAGTTTAAAATCGAGACAGCAGTTGGAATAAAAGACTTCTTAAAAACATTCTTTTTGGCAAGAATATTTATATATTCATTTATATCTTCGACTGAATGCGCTGCGTGTCGATGTAGCCATACTGTCCTATCAAGCCTGGCCGACTTGGCACACAGCAAGTGAATAGTGACCCCCCCCCCCACCCCCCCCAATTCTCTCCCCCATTCAAATTAATTAACTGAGTTTGTCTATAAGCATGGAAGGGGCCACAAAGCATGATAATGGTTAATGCAGTGTATGAGGGGACATATGGATCTATGCTTTGCGGATGGTACCCTGTTACGTTTGTGGTTGTGTTATTCTTTGAGAGCATGTGTGTGTTGATCATAGGAAAGATCTGATATTCATTTGAGTTATTTTGGATAAGAATTATGTACCTTTTTAGTAGGATTCATTTTCTTTTGCCTGGAGAATTGCGATCGATTTCTGTTGTGTAGCTAAAATTACGTGTCTTACATTGTTGCTGTAGTCCAACCTCTTTTGACCTAGAACATTCTGGAAAAGGCGTGATTATTCTAGTGACCTCAAATATGATGTCAAAGTTGTTGGTGACGTTTCGCAACATTTTAACGAATGCACCTAGATGAAATTTGTAGTCAGATCTAGAGTATTCTTTTTCATGAATATTAATAAGTTTTGGTTATGTTTTCTTTTGTGATTGGTTGAGTTGTGTGAATTTGCTGGATTGTTCTGGAAATCTGTAATAGTATAAAAGACGGTGTTAGGAAATATGTGTGTACATTGTATGAGAGACGCAGTGTGTCAAAAGTGTTGATGCATTGTAAAGGAGACAGTGTATCAGAGCGGACGCATTTGTGGAAGCATTTTGCTGAGATTGTATCGCTGCAATAAAATATTGTTGGAACTGTTACTCCAGTGTGGTCTACATGCTTGTGCCACGTGTGACGAGTTGCAGCTGAGTGAAGTTTCTTTACAAGAACCCTACGTGCGTGCGTCTGGTGTGATTGCATCATACTACGACTACCACGTACCATACCCGGGAGCATAGCATTACTCAAGCGTCGCGTGGCGGTTTAGACCAGTTACACTACAGTACCGTAAAAGCTGCAAAATGTACTCAGTCATGGTGGCCGTCACTTTTGTCTTCACTGCTGGCTGCAATGGGAATTTTTATCCTCCAATTGCCGAAATTTTTTTCTAATTGCTCAAAATAAGATTTCAACCAAATTACCAAAAATTTAGAGCAATGCCGAAAATCAACTTTTAATTTTTTGAAAAATGCTGAAAATTTGTAGCCCCCCCCCCCCCCCCCCAAAAAAAAAAAAATAAATAAATAAATAAATAAATAAAATAAAAAGTAATACATTATTTTAGTCTGGCTGGCCAGATTTTTACCCATCCCACCATGAGATGGCTTTAGTTGCCTGATCATCGTTAAACCCAAATAACTAACTAACTTGCCAAGGATTCAGATAAAGTAAAAAATGGTGTTGAGAGAGTTAAAAAGAACTGAGCCGCAGCTGAATCAAAAATCAAATGGCATATTGGAACGAGAACACAGACTTTACAAGAAGAAATGATCGTTTGTGCAGTCTGGCATGCCTTCTGTGGTTGTTCACATTTATATGTTTGCCATTGTGGACATTAACAAGCTTTGTACGTAAGTTTAACATCAAATTGATTGAAGAGTTTTTCGCTTTTTATTACTTTAACAGCCTCTTATGAGATCGGTCTCAGTCTTTTCATTCTAACAGAAAATGTTCACAGCAACATTGAACAAACAAATGAATCAACTGATAACAAAGCATTGACATTGTCAGCATTAATTTTTGTATTCACATTATTAACTCATGCGCAGGACATAAATCACACCATTCCTATCACAAAAAGCACAGAATTGTTGCAGGTTTTCTAGTGACTGACATGTTTAGAAAGCTTCAGCAAACCTATACATTTTAACAAAGCCTAAGGTTTGAACTTTTTAAATTAAAAATAACAGTAAACAAAAAAAGTTACCTCATTTGTGAAAACAGCATGTTAGTAACCTCACTAGTGAAAAAAACCAAATATCTTTTCTTCTTTCATGGTGCACTTGATATTACCACTTCTTCTGGTCAGTGTGAGACAATGGTCTGTGAAATGTCACTCGGAGTCTGAATTTATATTCCCAAAACACAAATTTGACTGATAAATCATCAGAAATCATCAGAGGTTACGGCCTTCTTGTGAGAAAAATTCTGGTGCTTTTCTTGCCTTGACAGGTCACGGTATACATTTAAATTGGGAAGTTCAGGCAGTAAGAGGTCCCGTGTTTTTAAAAATAATTTTTGCCTTGTTTGAAAATTTGCAGTTGGGCTGAATGTGGGAATTTGCTGGAAATTTGTGGTTAGCTGAGAGGAGACATGTTTGGTGCTTTGATTCATACCATCCTGAGCTTATCCAGTGGACATTTGTGGGCCTATGTTGAGTTGCCTTTGGCGTAGTGATTTGAGGGGCACGCTGATTTCAGCTGTGCTTGGGTGTGGGGTTGGTAAGGAACCAGTTTCATAGCCAAGAAATGAGACGGGTCATGTGCTGTTTTTTTTGTTGTATTTTGTGCATGGCAAATGTGCAGCTGGTGGGCGGTAGTGCTTTTTAGGGAATTGAACAATTAGGGGATGACTGGGATTGACTAAAGCTAAGAGACTGGACAGTACGGAAACACCACTGTGGTCCATGGCCTGTCAGGTGCACCACATGCCATGTGTGACATAGACCGGAACCTGGTTTAGTGTAACCAGATCAATGAGTTTGGATGGTTGCAGTTGGAAAAGTAAGAAAATCATGAAAAATTTGAAATTTTGCCAAAAAATCGCTGTGCATGCAGTTTATAGGCGTTTTGGCATGTTTTGCATGGCAACACCCTGTTTACCTGCACTGTGAGCTAGGTTTAGTGTGTTTGCTCATTTATTTTTTGTCTTACAGATAGTCATGAGTCTTTCCTTCGACCATGAGCTGTGACCTTTGACCTTGACCTTGAAAGGGGTGGGGTTTGGGGTGTTCAGTTTGATAAATGCGTTAAAAAAATTCACTCTTTCAGTTATTGAAGTTGTGTGGTGTGGGTGTAAGGTGGGGTGGGCAGGGGTTTGGGTTGGAGGCCCGGGGGGGGGGGGGGGGGGGGGGGGGGGGGGGGGGGGGTTGGGGGCTTAAGGTCAAAGGTTAAGATAAAAACTACAATGAAACAGTGTTAGCATGTGCATTTCATCAGACAGCTGACCTCAGAGTGAAATAAGCGGCCAAAATAATGTGACCTGAGGAAGTGTTATTTTGCATGGTACTGCTACACTGGTTGCATCTGAGGTGTCATTCTGCTGTAATTGTCATGAGGGATGTCTCTGGTGTCTATTCTAAGCCAAACACAAGCACTTGTACACTGAGTAAAGCTCATTTGAGTGCATTGTTATGGGACCAGCAGTTGCAGGCACCAGTACAGGGTTTTGCAGGAGTGTTGACAAGTTTGGCACCCACATGCCTACTACATCTGCAAGATGAGCTGAGGTGTTTTGAGACTCTGACAAGTGTGTTTTATATAAAAATGAACTGTACATAACCATTTTTCTATGCTACCTCCTAAATCAGCACTCCAGACACTTGTTAGCGTATGCGGCGTGTCCCGCATAGCATAGTTTTGGTTGTTTTGTGTAGTCTTTTTCCTGTGGGATAGCTCAATAGACTTAATGTTTAAATTACAGAGCTGTTTCATGACCCCTTTTGCCTAGGGAAAGATTGCCAGCAGCACATAGGGCATAGCAGCTGGTTACAGGCCTCTTCCAGCTTGTTGTCACCAGACAACAGGGTCAATGAGGATGCCTGGGTGTTGTCTTTTGGGCTGCCCTAAGATACACAAGGAAATGGCCTTGGGTCTGAAAGCTCATTTTTCATCAGTGTCAGTGTCATGGTAACTGTTTTAAGTTGTCCAGCCCACCAGAAGTCAGTTTGACTGTATTGCATGCGTGTGTAAACTTGGAAAAACAGAAAAAGTAGGGGGGTAGGCAATGACAAAATATGAAAAAAAAAAAAACACTTTCATGTGCCTGTGTCTCAAATGCAACATTTCTGAAGATCAGGTATATTACTTGATGTACATGCCAATTTTGGAGGCATTCTGACCATATCTAGGCTGTTTTTCATGGCATCAGATATGCATGATCCAACACGTCAGCAGCGTTGTGAACGCCACATCAAGGCACTTCACATAATGGGCCATAACATAAAGATGCAGCAACTTTCAAGGGTGTCACTTTGGATTTGACTTAGCTATTGTCTAAGGGTTGCACTGATGGCAGATTGAATGGTGTTCAGGTGGGACAAGTTTCTCTGACAGGTCACGGTATACATTTAAATTGGGAAGTTCAGGCAGTAAGAGGTCCCGTGTTTTTAAAAATAATTTTTGCCTTGTTTGAAAATTTGCAGTTGGGCTGAATGTGGGAATTTGCTGGAAATTTGTGGTTAGCTGAGAGGAGACATGTTTGGTGCTTTGATTCATACCATCCTGAGCTTATCCAGTGGACATTTGTGGGCCTATGTTGAGTTGCCTTTGGCGTAGTGATTTGAGGGGCACGCTGATTTCAGCTGTGCTTGGGTGTGGGGTTGGTAAGGAACCAGTTTCATAGCCAAGAAATGAGACGGGTCATGTGCTGTTTTTTTTTTTTGTTGTATTTTGTGCATGGCAAATGTGCAGCTGGTGGGCGGTAGTGCTTTTTAGGGAATTGAACAATTAGGGGATGACTGGGATTGACTAAGGCTAAGAGACTGGACAGTACGGAAACACCACTGTGGTCCGTGGCCTGTACACCCTACCGCCATTTTGAAAACACCGAGGGGGTCACACCTACATCAGAAAAATACAACAACCAAAGACTAATGGTCCTCTGATTGGTATAAAGAGAGGGAACATTAATGCGTAAAATGGTAATACACATTCTCACCCTTTGTCTGCTTAGCTGCTGTCAGCAATGAAAAATAATTGATAAGATAAGATACACTTTAAGATAAGATAAACTTTATTGCCAGATGCATATACATTAGGAATTTTTTGCGGCATAACTGACGAGCGTCCATATTAAGATCAACACATAAAACTTACATACATCACAATCAAGCAGACTCAAAAATACCAAACCACACGTGTGTATAGCAGTTATCGTGCTAAGTATGCACACACATCTAAGTAAGTAAAATATAAAAAATTTAAAAATCTATAGCATAATAACCATATTATGACAACAAAAACCGCCAGGTGAGCCGCTGCGCAACAAAACAGATTAACTAAATTCATATGTATTTGTAAAGTGACTGTATATCTTGTTTAAGAAGAGGTTTAATAGAAACAAGAACTATAAACAACTAAGATGGGCTGTAGGTAATTCTAACTTAGGGACTTAGAGTCAATCTGCTGAGTTGTATCATATCGCAGCCACATTAGACAGTGCCTGAACAGCCAAAGGATAAAAGCTCTTCTGAAAACGAGTGGTTTTGGCCTTAATGGATCTAAAGCATGAGCCAGATGGCAAGGGCTCGAACAGGCTATGTGCAGGATGGTGCTCGTCATGTATGATGGAGCTCGCTCTCTTGGTGGTGCGTGCGTGCGTGGTACAGAGATTCCACCGAGAGGAGATCGCTTCCAACAATATGAGATGCTGTTTTGATCACCCTGTTTAATTTCTTGCAGGCTTCGTCGGTTGTGCTGCCATACCACACCGTCATTGAGAAGGTAAGAACGCTCTCAATGGCGGTGCGGTAAAGCTGCACCATGATCTGCTGACTGACGCCAAAAGACTTCAACCACCAAAGAAAAACAAGGCGCTGCTGGGCTTTCTTTACTAGCTGTTCAATATTCTTCTCCCACATCAGATCGTGCGAAATGAGAGTACCCAGGAACTTGAATGTTTCAACAATTTCAATGTCGTTTCCTTGGATGGTTAAGGGAGGGGGGTAAGGTTTCTTTTTTCTGAAATCAATTATCATTTCCTTGGTCTTACCAACATGCAAATCCAGGTTGTTGTCAGAGCACCAGCTTACTAACAGGTGTACCTCATCCCAATATGCACTCTCGTCATTGTTATGTACAAAACCCTTGTCAGTCGTATCATCCGCAAATTTCACTATGCGTGTGCTATCATAGTGGGAAATACAGTCATGTGTAAAAAGAGAATACAACAATGGGGATAAAACACATCCTTGGGGAGCACCCGTACTCAAGGTCAAAGACTGGGATACATGTCCACATTGACCAGGAGTAGGGAACTGACACAGCTGAACACAGTTCTGACCACACGAACCGATCCTGACAATCTGGGGTCTGGTTAACAAGAAATCCAGAACCCAGTTACAGATGGACTGTGCGAAGCCAAGGTGCAGCAGCTTTTCATGCAGTTTGGACGGTATGATAGAATGTGCTGCTGTAATCAACAAAAAGCAGCCTAACATACGCATTTGGCTTCTCCAGATGCTGCAGAATATAGTGCAGCCTAACGACATAGCGTCCTCTACTGATCGGTTCGCGCAGTAAGCAAACTGATAAGGATCGGGGGAGGGTGGCATGACAAACTTGATGTGCTGCAGGATCAGCCGCTCAAACGTTTTCATTATGACGGGCCTACCCGGCACCGGCCTCCACGTGGCATGGGTGGGTAGTCCACATGGTCCCTGACTGAGTGGGCTAGCAGACGGGTGCCATCTTTGTCCAGGATTAGGACTTGATGTCAGCAGATATGTTGTTCAGTCTTTTTCACTGGTCCGGTTTTTAAGGAGCTGTGCTTATCCAGGTCTTACCATGTTGGATTGGTCCTTAAAAATACGCGTGAGCTTTTGGTCCTTTGGATCCCAAGTGTTTGCTGTGCTTGGAGACCCGTGTCGGGGGAGAAGAGGATCCTGGTGGCTGAAACACTCCACTTTGGCCTTGACTTCTGCCTAAACGGGAGGCTAGTCGTACCGGCCTAGTCAATCGGCTCTTGTCACGTCGAGCCCTATCCCCCTGTTGACATGCGGGTTGTTATACGGAGCACCATGCTATAGCCTCTGATGCTGATTAGGTGCTTTACGCCAGTATTCCCCTGTATTCAACAGTGTGATAGAAGGTGGTGGCTCAAAGGGTTCAATCGGGCTTACCCCCTTGAGTATATCTTTCGGGCAGTCTCCATTGTGCGTCGGCTGGAGACCCGCCGACAATTGCACTTTCCCTTGTTGGGCTCGGTGTCGGGCGGGGACCCCCGGGGGATGAATATCTATCATACTATAATATGGAAAATATCAAAAAACCAAAACTAGCACCAAAGCGGCACATAGCCGCCGATATTATCATTGAGAACGATAGTGACTCTGACTGTGAGGAAGCGACACCTCAGGCGTCGGCCGCCTGGCCTCGCTTTCTCATTATCCACAGCAAAGTTAAAGAGAAGCCTGTTTCAAAGCTGCACCCTTTCCTGGTAGGGGAGACCCTCAGGAGCCATGTTGGCAGGCCTGAGGCCCAGCGCCTCAGGTCTGGTGACTTGTTGGTAGAGTGCCGTACCCAGGCACACTCCAATGGGCTACTGAGGCTCTCCTCCATCGGAGACACTCCAGTGGAGGTCACTCCCCACAAAACAATTCCTCTAGAGGAGTGATTAAAGATCAAGCATTGGCCGAACTGTCTGAAGATGAACTTGTACGGAACCTTAAGTCACAGGGGGTGACCTACGTCAGGCGCTTCATTTCCAAACGAGGTGGTAGGGAGATCCGTCTCCCTACCATCATCCTGATGTTTGGCACCCCCACAGCTCCTACTACCATCTGGGGAGGTTACTACTCCCTAAAAGTGAAAAAGTACGTCCCTCTCCCCCTCCGGTGCTTTAAGTGCCAAAAGTATGGCCATGGGCAGAAGACATGCCGCCAGGCAGAGGCTCTATGCGCCCGTTGCACTAAGCCCGGACACTGCTGAGTCCTGCACAGCCATCCCCCTGTGTCTGAATTGCCAGGGGGCGCATATGGCTTCGGACAAGAAGTGCCCTCGTTGGATCTCCGAGTGCAGGATTCAGCAGGTGTGTGTGGAGAAGGGGCTGTCCTTTGCAGACGCAAAAAAACTGGTTGACGGTCCTGGTGCAGCTGAGACGGCGCCAAACTCAAATAACAACTTTGTGTATACTTTCAGTGCTGCGGTGGCAGGCAAGCGCCCCACCAAAGACTTCTCTTGTCAAACCCCAACTTCTTGGTTGGGGGCGGAGCCTCGGGTCCTCTCGCCCCTGGAGAGTAACCCTCCTCCGGTGGTGACGAGGAGCCAGGGAACGCAGAGGGCGGACGCTACCGGTCCGGTGGCACCGCCTTCTGCTGCCCCTAAGCCTCAGCCCCCACCCAAACCTGCTAGTTTGTCAACACCAAAGGTTTCTGGCTCTGGTCAGCCTTCTAAGGCCGCTAACTCTAACGGCAGGACCGCTGCCAGGACCAGAAGTCAAAGAAATCTATGGGACCGCCGTGCGCACGGGCCCAGAAGGGGAACACTGATGTCCCCCTTCAAAACAAATATGCTGCATTGGAGGAGCAGATGGAGGGAGTGGAAGTTGCCGATGCTGCGGCAGCTCCACCCCCTTCATCTCCTAATTGTATAACAAACCAAGGGGAATTACTTCATCTCCTAAGAACCAGAGGAGGCCCGGGAGCCGACCCCCCTCTGTTTCTCCGACTCCTTCCAAGGCAAAGGAAAAAGGGGGGAAAAACTCCGCACCCCCAGATAAGACATAATCATGGACTCTCAGCTTCAGTGGAATTGTCGTGGTTTTCAAGCTAACTTTGAGGAATTACATCTTTTAGTCAAGTGCTATAACCCCTCAGTAATATCTCTTCAGGAGACTTACCTGAAGACTTCTGACCCTGTGTCCTTTAATGGTTTTAACGTTATACATAAAGGCTCTGATTCGGAGAGGCGCTCGGGTGGAGTGGCTCTTCTCATTAGTAGCCAAATTTTATGTAGCCCCGTTAGCATCGACACCTGTCTTCAGGCTGTCGCAGCTCGGGTTACCTTGAAGAAGACCATAACCATATGCAGTATTTACCTGCCACCATCCCTGCGGGTCTGTAGTAATGATTTTTTTAATTTAGTTGATCAACTGCCCCCTCCCTTTATTCTCATGGGGGATTTTAACGGTCACGCTCACCTTTGGGGTAGTGACCACTATGATGGCAGAGGTCAGATGTTAGAAGATGTTTTTTTCTCAACTTAACCTATGTGTCTTTAACGATGGTTCACCTACATACTCTAACCCAGGTTCAGGATCTAGTTCTGTTCTAGACCTCACTGTGTGTGATCCTTCTCTCATGCTGGACTTTGACTGGAAGGTTCATGATGACCTGTGTGGTAGTGACCACTTCCCAGTAGTCCTGTCATCGGTCAGCTGTGCGGAGGATCCGCCGGTGGGGCGCTGGAATCTTAAGAAAGCTAACTGGCCTCTGTTCGCCTCCCTCTGTCAGTCTCGTATTACAGAGGAGGTGGTCATGTCATCTGAAGAACCTATTTCTTCTTTTACTACTATTTTGTTGGACGTAGCGGGTGAAACCATCCCTAAAACTTCCGCATCAGTCCCTCGAAAGCCGAGGGTACCATGGTTCAAAGAAGAGTGCCGCAAGGCCCAAATAGTGCGCAAATCTGCTCAGCGACGTGCTTTCCGTAATCCGTCGCAAGTGAATATTTTAACCTTTAAAAGACAGAGGGCGAAAGCCCGTTACATTTATAAACGTGAACGCCGTGCTTCCTGGAGACGCTTCGTCTCATCTTTAACTTCTCGGACTCTGTCCCAGAAAGTATGGAAGGCTGTTCGGAGAATTAGGGGCAGAGGTGGCTCGGCTTCTGTTGGCCATCTTAGAGATGGTGCCAGCTTGGTTACAGATAAAAAAGCTGTGGCCAATTTGCTTGCCTCCACCATTGCCCATAATTCTTCAACGGAGCATTATTCCCCTTTCTTCCAGAGAGAGAAGGAGAAGCAAGAGTCGCGTATTTGTGATTTTAAGTCCGATAACTCAGAAGACTATAATGTCCTGTTTACATTATCAGAATTGCAGCAAGCTTTGCAGAAATGTAATGACTCTGCTGCTGGCCTAGATACCGTCCACTATCAATTCCTAACGCATCTGCCTGAGAGGTCACTTCTTGTACTTCTCAAGGCCTTTAACCATATCTGGAGAACTGGTCATTTTCCGCCGTCTTGGCGCCAGGCTGTGGTTGTACCGATCCCCAAGCCGGGTAAGGATCCTTCCGACCCGGGCAACTACCGGCCTATCGCTTTGACATCATGTTTATGTAAAACTATGGAGCGCCTGGTCAACGCCCGCCTGATGTGGCATCTTGAGTCACAGGGTCTCCTCACAGACCTCCAGTGCAGTTTCCGGCGCTTCCGTAGTACAACTGACCATTTAGTCCGCTTTGAATCATTTATTCGAGATTCTTTTGTCAACAAGCAGCATGTCTATGCAATTTTCTTCGATCTTGAGAAGGTGTATGACACTACCTGGAAGTATGGCATAATGTCTGACTTGTTGGACATGGGTTTTAAAGGGCACCTGCCCGTTTTTATTCACAATTTTTTGACTAACCGGTCGTTCCATGTCCGTGTGGGCTCCACCCTCTCCGACTCCTTTGAACAGGAGATGGGTGTCCCACAGGGCAGCATTTTATCTCTTGTTTTATTTAGTATTAAAATTAATAACATTGTAAAGGCCGTCAAGGATGATTCTGAATGCTCTTTGTTTGTTGACGACTTTGCTTTGTGCGCACGTGGTCGAGGACTTGCGTCCCTTGAGAGGCGCTTGCAGCTGTGCGTTGATCGCATCCAGCGGTGGGTGTCTCTCAATGGATTCAAGTTCTCGCCCTCCAAGATTGTTTGTGTGCATTTTACTAACCAGACGAAATTTTGTCCAGAACCTAGCCTGAGCATTGCTGGAGTGCCAATTAAGGTGGCCGAGGAGGTAAAGTTTCTGGGGGTCATTTTTGACAAAAGACTTACCTTCCGCAACCATATTAATTACCTTAGAACCTCTTGTCAGAAGGCTCTCGACATTCTTCGTGTCGTCGGTCGTACTGACTGGGGTGCGGACCGTACTGTCTTACTTCGTCTGTACCGGGCCCTTGTTCGGTCCAAACTGGATTACGGCTCTGTGGTGTATGGCTCAGCTTCCAAGTCTGTGCTACAGCGTCTGAACACAATTCACCATCAGGGTCTGCGGATATGTCTTGGGGCCTTCAGGACGTCTCCAGTTCCTAGTCTGTATGCCGAGGCAAGGGAGCCTTCTCTCAAGCTCCGCCGCATCCGCCTCATGCTCAGCTACGTTCTGAAACTGAAGGCCCATCCAGACAATCTGTTTTAAACCATCGTTTGCAGAGATTTACGATACACATCCGGGAGCTGTCCGTCCACTTTCTTTCCGTGTCCGACCTCATTTGCAGGCGGCCGGATTGGACCTGGACAGAGTTTCGGAATCCCTGCAACACATCACTCCACCTTGGCTCTTACCAGTTCCTGACATCTTGCTGGACTTGACTGCCCACAAGAAAGACTCTACTCCACCAGCCATATACCAACAGAGCCTGAATGAACTGTTTCAATTTTTCCTGGCTATTGTCGCATCTATCTCGCGCTGGGACCATACGGCGTTGAGGCGCGTCCCCTGGGTGGTGGATAGGGGGTCCCTCGTGAGAGGGGTGCACCGAATGAAATAAGGTGCCGTGAACCAACATGGTCTAAGGGAAGGTGACCCCGACAGAAAACCCCTGGTCCTCCTAGTAAGGGGGTTGGGCGTGGGGGTAGCTTCCCCACCCTGCAAAAAAGGAAATAGCTACAAAAACGCCGATGAAAAGACTAACAGTAATTCCTTTCCTGGAGGAGGAAGGTTCTTCTACTAGAAGACTTATGACGTCCTGTGGTGAAAGCCGGAAGTCTTCGGAAGCCACAGGACCGAGCCGCCTCTCTCTATCCAGGGATACAACCATGGGCACATGGAACGTCAAGACCATGTACCAGAGCGGCAAGGCCGCCCAGATAGCAGCGGAAATGCAAAAGTACAACCTTTCCCTGCTAGGCATCAGTGAAGCCAGATGGACGCAGTCTGGCCAGAAAAGGCTGTTAAGTGGGGAGATGGTTCTGTATTCAGGTCATGAAGAGGAGAATGCCCCCCATACAGAAGGAGTAGCACTCATGCTGTCACCAGTGGCACAGAGAGCGCTGATGGGCTGGGAACCTCTTGGGCCAAGAATTATAACAGCAGCCTTTAGAACCAAGAAAAAGCTCAAGCTGAACGTCATCCAGTGTTATGCGCCCACCAGTGACAGTGACGAGGAAGAGAAACAAGAGTTCTACGACCGACTCCAGAGTGCCGTGGACAAATGTGCGGAGCGAGACATCACCATCGTCATGGGCGATTTTAATGCCAAAATAGGGGAGGACAACACCGGATACGAAAAGGTGATGGGGAGACAGGGACTAGGCTCGGAGATGAGTGAGAACGGGGAGAGGTTTGTAGACTTTTGTGCTCTAAACCGACTTGTCATTGGAGGCAGCATCTTCCCACACAGAAGAATACACAAAGCAACTTGGGTCTCACCTGACCATACAACAGAGAACCAAATAGACCATATCTGCATTAGCAAGAAATTTAGAAGATCCCTTCAAGATGTTCGAGTGAGGAGGGGAGCAGATGTCGCCTCAGACCACCATCTGCTTACCTTAAGAATGAAGCTCAAGCTAAAGAAAAGCCGCACAGAGACAACAAGAAGACAGCGCTATAATGTAGGCCTCCTGAGAGAAACTGGAGTTAGAGAAGAGTTCAAACTGGTGCTGTCCAACCGGTTTCAAGCGCTACAGGAGCTAGTAAATGAAGAGGAGGCGGTCACCAAAGAGCAGCAGTGGAAGGCAGTTAGAGAGGCGCTGAACTCAACCTGCAAAGACACTGTAGGGTTCAGGAAACACCACCACAAGGACTGGCTGTCGGCACAGACCTTGAAGAAGATAGAAGTGAGGAAGCAGAAGAAAGCAGCGGTCAACAACAGTCGCACGAGAGCAGCCAAAGTAAGGGCACAGGGGGAATACTCGGAAGCCAACCGCGAGGTGAAGAGGAGTATCAGGGCAGACAAGAGGGCCTACACAGACAGCCTGGCAGCAGAGGCAGAAAAGGCAGCAGGCAGCGGCAACATGAAACAGCTCTACAACATTACCAGAAGATTGTCGGGTAGGTATGGCCATACAGAAAGACCAGTAAAAGACAAAGAAGGCAAGCCTGTTGCAGACAGAGCAGACCAGTTCGACGGGTGGGCCGAGTGTTTTGAAGAGTTGCTGAACAGACCTAGCCCACCCGACCCCCCAGACATCCAGCCGGCAGAGACCGACCTACCCATCAGCTGTGACAGACCCGGCCAGGAAGAGATCAGAAAAGCAGTGGCATTTTTGAAGAATGGCAAAGCAGCAGGGCCAGATGGCATCCCAGCGGAGTCTCTGAAAGCAGACCTAGAGACAACAGTTGAGATGCTGTACCCACTGTTTGGAAAGATCTGGGAAGAGGAGGTGATGCCAGCTGACTGGAAGGAGGGGTACCTAATCAGGCTTCCCAGGAGAGGCGACCTCAGCAAGTGTTCCAACTGCAGAGGAGTCACCTTGCTGTCAGTACCAGGAAAGGTCTTCAACAGGATCATCCTAGAGAGAATGAAGAGCTCCGTTGACCCCCAGCTGGGAGACCAGCGGGCAGGATTCAGGAAGAACCGATCATGTACAGACCAGATCGCCACTCTCCGCATCATCGTGGAACAGTCTCTGGAGTGGAGCTCCCCGCTGTACGTCAACTTTGTGGATTATGAGAAAGCATTTGACAGCGTGGACCGAGAGACTCTGTGGAAACTCCTACGACACTACGGTGTACCCACAAAGCTCGTCCGCCTGATCAAGAGCAGCTATGATGGCATGACATGTCGCGTGATCCGCGAAGGGCTGTTCACCGGGGAGCTCCAGGTCAGAACTGGTGTCAGGCAGGTTTGTCTGCTGTCTCCGTTCCTCTTCCTACTGGCCATAGACTGGGTCATGAAGATGACCACAGAGCACAGACGAGGTGGAATACAGTGGACACTGTGGACACAGCTTGATGACCTCGATTTTGCAGACGGCTTGGCATTGCTGTCCCACACTCATCAACAAATGCAGGACGGGACCACGGGGCTTGCTGACATCTCGTCCCGGGTGGGCCTCACCATTCACAGACGGAGAACAGAAACAGTGGGGCTGAGCGCGGCCAGGGAAGAGCCGGTCTTGCTTGCTGGCACCCCGTTGGAGGAGGTGGAGTCCTTCACCTGTCTCGGGGGCATCGTGGACAAAAAAGGCGGCACTGATGCAGATGTCAGAGCACGAATCAGTAAAGCCAGAGCGGCCTTTCTCCAGTTGAGAAAAGTGTGGAGTTCCAGAGAGCTGTCACAACACACCAAAGTCCGGATTTTCGGCTCCAATGTAAAAGCAGTTCTCCTATATGGAGCAGAGACATGGAGATTGACAAAGGCCACAGTCAGCAGAGTACAGACCTTCATGGGCGGTTGCCTTGGAGGAATTTTGAAGGTCCACTGGTTAGAGGGGATCGGCGGCGTCGGACTCTGGGAGAGAGCAGAGCAGATGGCAGCAGAGAATGAGTTTGGGCGAGGAGGATGGGGATGGATCGGTCACAGTCTGAGAAAGCCAGCTTCCAGTATCACTAGGCAGGCATTGTCATGGAACCCCCAGGGAAAGAGGAAAAGAGGTAGGCCGAGAAACTCCTGGCGTCGAGACCTCCAAGCAGGCATCAAGAGACTGGGAACCACCTGGAGTAGAATCGAAGGAGAAGCACAGGAGAGGAGTTGCTGGAGGTCTCTCGTCGACGGCCTATACCCGGGTAGGGGTGACAGGCGTAAGTAAGTAAGTAATTGTCGCATCTATACCGATGGGTCAAAGTCTGAGGATGGGAGAGTGGCTGCGGCCACAGTGTCCTCTCGCCATCCTAGACGCCCATTTAAGCACCGCCTCCCAGACCACTCATCTGTATTTAGTGCGGAACTGCAGGCGGTTCTGCTGGCACTCAGGCATGCTTATCGATCTAGAGAAAGGAACTTCCTGATTCTGTCTGACTCTCTTTCTGCCCTGCAGGCCCTTCAGGGCACGGGAAATGACCACCCACTGCCGGTGCAGATCAGAGAGCTCCACGCGGACTTGATGAAGGAATATTATGATATCATTTTTATTTGGGTGCCAGGGCATGTGGGCATCGAAGGCAACAGGATCGCAGATTCTGCTGCCAACGATGCCCGCAGTGACCCTGTCCCTGACACACAGACTGTTTATAGTGATTTTAGACATGTGGCTAGTGCGTACATAGCCCGTGAGTGGCAGTCCGAGTGGGACAAAGAGGAAGCTAACAAGCTGCATGAAGCCCTTTCTAAGTTGTCCGACGGTCTACCTTATCGCTGCGGCAGCCGCCGTGAGGAGACAGTCCTGGCTCGGCTCCACATCGGCCACACATATGTTACGCACTCTTATTTACTTAAACAGGAGCAGCGTCCATGGTGTTATGCCTGCGACGAGCAGTACTCTGTTCAACACTTTTTGTTGTCTTGTGCTGATCTAATCGACACAAGGTATAAACATTTCACGGCAGACTCCTTGAAGGTTTTGTTCCGGGATGTGCCCCCGGACAAGATCTTCAGTTTTCTGAGAGAGTGCCATATTTTTAATAAGATTTGAGCGTTTATAGATTATGATGTTTCTATTATTTTGACCTTTTTGAGAGTCTTTCGACGTTTTCTTTAAAGACCTGTGCGACATTTTAGCCTGACATATTTTTAAGGTATATTTACATCATGTCTTAAGACCTTTCTTTTAGTCTGGCTGACCAGATTTTTACCCTTCCCGCCGTGAGATGGCCTTAGTTGCCTGCTCGGCGTTAAACCCAAATAACTAACTAACTAATTCATTATGACGGAGGTCAGTGCCACAGGCCTGTAGTCGTTAAGGGTACTGATGGTTGCCTTTTTGGGTACGGGGATAATAGCTGACTTTTTGAGACAGTATGGAACCTTGCATGCCTGTAATGGTCCGCACAGTAACGCATAAGGCCAGGAGAAATTTCATCAGGGCCTGCTGCTTTATGAACATTCAAACGTCTGAGAAGCCGCCTCACATCCGTTTCACACACCACAAGAAAGTCATCATCGGTACTAAGCAGGGGTGGCACAGTAATGGGGTGGTTGTTTTGCCTGTCGAAACGACCGTAAAAAAACGTTCAGGTCGTTTGCCAGTGTGGGGCTGTGAGTGTCTGCGCGTTTTGATGCTTGTTTGTAGTTTGTGATTTTCTGTATGCCTTGCCACATATCTCTGGAATTGTTTGTAATCAGGTTGCTTTCCAGTTTCTGTCGGTATTGTCTTTTTGATGCCTTAATACACTTCTGTACCTCATATTTAGCTTTTTTATACTGTTCCTTGTCATTCGAGGCGAAGGCTTCCTGTTTTGCATTGAGTTTGTCCCTAATAGTTTTACTGAACCAAGGCTTGTCGTTAGGATATTTTGTGACAGTCATGGTAGGTATGCAGATGTCCTCACAAAATTTAATATAGTCTGTAACCACGTCCGTGTACTCATTGATACTGGTGGAGGAGTCTTTGAAAACATCCCATTTGGTGGACTCGAAACAACCGCGCAGTGTCTCCAACGCAGGGGTCGACCACTGTCGTACCATGCATCTAGCTGTTTCTCCCTCTTTGTCTGTTGCTTGTACACAGGTATTAAAAATATCATGGAGTGGTCGGAGTTTCCTAGAGGTGCGCGTGAAATAGAGCGGTATGCATCCTTTATTGTTGTATAGCAGTGGTCGAGTGTGTTGTTCCCACGCATTGCACAGGTAACTTGTTGACGGTATTTGGGGAGCCCCTTTCTCAAGTCAGTTTTGTTGAAGTCACCGGCTATAAGACTTACAGTCAGGGTTGGTATTTTCACTCTGTGTCACAATGTCAGATAACTCACTGACAGCAGAGATAATAGAAAGTACTTTCCAAAGACTTCGGATTACCCATTGTCTTAATTAACCCCAATAATTAACTAATTACGATCGTTAACGTCCACACTGTCGTTTCTCTCAAATCAAACCAAAATCCTGACAGTGCAATCTATAATAGACTAATGACTTTTTACACACCCCCCTGTCAGAGTCGATTTCTGAGAAACACGATTTTCTCAAGTAAAACTTTATACGTTACTAGCAAGTTACAACTAACTTTTAAGAACCTGCAGAGGTAACCTTTAAGTTACTTATCATAAGAACTTATTAATTACTTATCATAAGAACTTATTAATTACTTACTGTAAGTTCTTATAAGTTCTTACAACAACTTGACTTAAGTCACAACTTACTCGGTCAGATTTGCCAAGATACAAGGACAATAAAAAAACTTTTTTTTTTCTCAGTAATACTCAGGTGGTGGTGCTGATGGGGTTAAATAATCAGGCACAAGTGGTGTAAATGACGTGTCATCTCTCTGCGAAGCATATGACAAAAATATTGATTGATTACCAAATCTGATTTTTATTTGTTTAAAAGATTGTGTAGTTTTTCTGTGGTTTCCTGTACCCCTATCCTTTTTCCCTCTGCTAAAAAACTGGCCTTAAGTTCTTCAACATTCACTGGAGATTGACTACGCATTTTATTTTGTATTTCAGATTTCTGTTTTTTGCAATTATTTAAATCATCCTGGACTCTCTTAAATTCCTCGTCATCAATAAAATTATCGTTCAATGCCTTACTGATAATAAGTTTCATACTGCTCAGCTTTGCACCAGCAAGTGTACTCAATGCTTCATGTTTCTGTAATTTTGTGTGAAACCTCTTGTTCAAGGCCTCCAAACCAAAACAAGCCAGGCATGTAGCAACGCTAACAGCCTCAACTGCTATTCCAGCCAAACTCCCAATTCCTGTGGCGAACAGAACGATACCCCCTACAGAACATGAAGCTGAAACTGCACCAATAGCCATAGAAGTGTTTTGAACAGAATTAAATACTGACTTATACCTCCTTTTGCACCGTGAGTACTTAGCCTCTTCACTTTCCAAATATTTCAAAGCTTCTGTAATATTATTTAATCTGAATGCATCTGCCTGTAATGTTTTATCTGAAGCAATTGGCATATGTGGATCAGGCGCAAGCGTTGTTTTAGTCATCACATTTGTTTCAGTCGGATCAAGCGTTGGTAGTTGCGGATAAAAGTTTACCATTTTTTTTATTGACAAATATTTTTTTTTTATTTAATCGGCAATTACATTTTGCAACTCTTCAAAAGTATACAATTTGCTGGCATAATAAAATGCAACAAGATCAATGTGTTCAAGGTTTATGTAAGTTAGACGAACAAAAGTTGTTTTATCAACCACCACCTTGACAGCTGGAACACTGCTCAAAACATTAATAACATCATTATTTTTTGTAATAGCAATAAAGACCTTTGATGATTCTGTTACTGTTTCGTCCCATGTAAGTTTAATTCCCTGTGCAATTTGAGCCTCTTTAGCAGTAGTTACTGATTTCATGATAATTTCAAATACTATTGTCGCTTCTCTAGCCACGACTAAGCTTGCTGGCATAAACACAACAGAAGTATCTGATCTACCCTTTCTAGTTGTAAGAAGATACCGCCGTCTCTCATAATTTTCAACTTTCAGTTTTTCTCTGCTATTGTTGTCTGGGGCAAAGCTTGGAACAAGACTTACAATAAGCGGCCCCGAGTTAACAACCTTCCTAAACACTAAGGCGCCTTCATCATCAGTGTATACATAAGGACTAATAAATTCCAACTTTATGTCCCAGTCAATTGTGGGTGGTGGAACAGGCACAGCTGAAACCACCCACTTATTTCCCACATGTATTAAGTTGTAGGGCGAATTATTTACAGGTGGAGTAGGTACAGTAACATCACGTAGCTGACCAAGTTTAGGAATCTGTTTTTCACCGTCTTTCATGTCAACAATTACTTTCCTCTTGTACATGCCATTTGAATCAAGTTCAAAACCATATATTTCTCCAACATCCCCCTCCTTCTCAAAATCCTGGACGTCTGCCAAATCTTTCAATTCTGTTACTGGACATGCAACTGGTATGATTCTCGACTTTGGACCACCACTCATTTTTTATAAACAAAAATAAAATTATTTAATTTCCAACACAACACTAAAATCATGCATAAGAACTGGTTTGTCATCCTGATTAGTTACAGATATACTCAGTGACTCAAAGAAACTAGAACCTAATTTCTTAAACTGCAAATTAGGAAATCTAACAACTACACTTTCGCAATACGGAGCAGTTCCAGTTGGTAAACATCTCAACAAAGTTGAAGGCTTTCCATTGTGAACATTCTCAGATGTGTTTAGTTCTTTCAAATAAACATTTAGCACTGTGTGTACTGACAAATTGACAGGACGTTTTCCAGTTATTTTAAGTTTTTTTGTCTTCATTGTTATAATACCGGTCATAGCTTCACCTAAATCATCTGATCTATACCAATCTTCGTCAATATAAAATCCAAGTAAATATGTAAATCTATCTGAGATCCTTAACCAATTTTGTGTGGGAAATTCTAATGTAACAAGTAGGTTAGCTGGATTTAAAGTTGCTTTAATTTTAAATTTACTTTGAAACCATTCAGCTATAGTACAAAAGTCATAATACCCGGGTGGTAAAGCTTCAGTCTTACCATCTAAATTTACTTTATTATATATATCATCCTCAACATTAAACCATTTTACTGTGTAGAACAATTCATGGATAGCTGCAGCCTTGCTACCATCACGATTATCAATCCCATTAGTTAACCACACTGGTTTGCTTGTGTCAAGATTTGTTAAGGTAATAAACATTTTTATTATCTCATATAAAAAAGGATGGAATTTAAATCACCAACCATCACCACTACAAACGCATTTCAATTCAATGTGAATGCCAAATATAATGTTGCACCTACTTATGAACAGAAAATAATTCAATTAAATCAACTTGATATTGCTGTATCAGAACAAGATCTATTCCAAGTCAAAGTACCAAATCCGTTTGACCATTACATAAACCCTCCAATAACAGATGACTCTACTGCAAGAAAGTGGTCTTCAAGTCCACTACAGATGTTTCAAAACCAACTCAATTTTGCTATTCTGTGTTCTACTACAGGCTGTGGTGTTTCATTTACAGACCATTTGAATCACTCAAACAAACTGATTAAGTCTGTGTTTCGTTTTCACACTTATTACCAGCTTAGACGTATACTGTCAGAACTTCATACACCACTACCCACTGAATCCAGTTTCAACAGGTATAACAACCCCATGGATATGAAAGCATTTGAACGCATCTGTAATGAGTTTAACATAAGCCCCAGGTATGACTTTACACAAAAACTTGATGATCACAATGGTATGGGTACATTATATTATGCTATGAGTCACAGACAATACCCACAAGATTACTACCCTGGGTACACTTCATTCTCATCAAAATCACAAGTCTGGTTAGGATCAATGGAGCAGAAGCAGACTAATGCCTGGACCACATTTATTTTAGACAAAAGTGACGGGTTTACTCAAGCAGGAGTCGAGCGCGTCAATGAGTCTATCAGAACATATGTCTGGTGTATACTAGGAGCACAATCACTAACAAAATCAAACATTTTGAATGGAAGTGGTAAATTTGAAGCACAAAAACAGTTTCTTGCAAATCTTGAAGACTCAATTAATTCAGTAGTAGATTTACCATCAAGCATACAACACTATCAAGACGTACTTAGATATGCCAGATCAAAAGTTGACTTTGTAGTTGGCATTGGGTTATACATGTTACCATCTGATCTTCAACTCCAAATGGGAACAATAACAAATTATAATAATGAAATCATTGTTGCAGGTGTTGGTCAAAAACTCGGTCTCAATCAATCTGTAAACTTGGGGGCCACAACCACACACGTACAGTCATTAAAATCATTACAGACGGTAACACCCCCGCCCCCGGCCCCGACCCCGGCACTCATACAACTAGTACAGTCAACACCAACCCCTGACACACATGAGTCAGAGAGAACTGCATTGGTAATAGGTCTAACAGGATTAGGGGTATTACTTCTTTATCTGTTTCATTAAATAACCCACCATCAACCCTCCTACTGTCACCAAAAATACCCACACATGCTCTGCCATAAACCCTACTGCCTTTGCCACTGTACTAATCAGCCAACTGACAACAGTGCCAATTATGCCAGGCAAAGCGTCCATTGCTTTCACAGCCAATTAAGCAGGTCTGATATGTGAGACAACTGTTTCTTTACCCACGTCTGTAAATCTTTTGTGTCTTTCTGGTCCATTCATCTGTATTTTTCTTTTGAAATTCTCCCTCCTGTCTGCGCTTCTTGCAGTTCTTTTATTCATTTAGCGCAGGCACGTCCTGAGAAGGCCTTTGTCGCTTGCGGGACGTAAAGCAATCTATACTCACTCACTGGAGTCGGGGGACCCGGGGTTGGTGGTGCACCACCACCAGCACCGGAGACAGCCAGCACTACAGTACTGATAATAAATCCCAGAGCTGTAATTAAACTAGCAATTGTGATACCCTGCTCTCGGAAAAGTGTTTTTAGTCTCTCAGCCAGAGTAGTGTCTTCGTGAAGTATTTTCTGAATAGTTTCTCTAATTCTGTTAACTTGGGTTTTCAGTTTTCCTCTTGCAATACTAATCACTTCTAACCGTCCAGATCTTTCTATCTGCAAATCATTTAATCTGTGTTGTATTCTTTCTTTCATTTCTGTGTCAAGATTTCCATTGTCTGCAGTAGCCAGTTTCTCTTTTTCACGTTCTATGTGTTTATCAAGCTCTCCCAGTTTGGCAACATTATTTACCATCTCACCTCTTATTGTCTGCAGTGATTTATCCAACCCTATAATCTCCCGCATTGACAAAGGTGGATCATCTATTGTTTTCAAAGCGTCATTTATTTGTCCTTCAGTAAATGAAGTTTCTTGTATCACTGTGTTTGCTATTTCTGGTAGGCTTGTTACTGGTGCCATTTCAATCTCTTGCCCTGTTGGTAATTTTAATTGCGTGTCGTGAAGAACACTAACCAGTCTTGGCGTGACAGGAGACCCTCCAATTCCAAGATACCTTGCCAACCCAGAGTTACCACCGACTTCACCTTTAATTGTACTTAAAGCTCTAAACTTAGAAGGATTATTTTTATGTGTTAGATATATTTTCCCTCTGTCTGTATTTACAAATAAATGTCCTTTTTCGTATTCAAACTGGTTAGGATCCAAGACATCTGGGCGCGCTCCAACACTGTCATAAAATGAGTTTACTTTGTCTTTTAGCAGTTCGTGATGCATACTAGAACTAGTTACCATTCCAGTCATATCTGTGATACTGGTATCTGAGACATGCATGTCATCCATTTCAAAATCTTCATGATTAAATCCTCCCGCTGCCATTGTTTTATTAATTTATTATTTTTTATTGTGCATAATAAAAATGACACAGTCTTACGGATCAAAGTTAGACCCATACAGAAAACTACGTGAGCCTCTGGGTGTTAAGGGCATAAGACAATCAATCGTCATCACGAACAATCCAAGTACCATAGACCAGAACCAAACACTTACAGTCAAGTTTCCAAACCTAGGTCCCAGTGACGTTATTGTTCCTGGCACTGCACGCCTAGCATTTAATATCGAACTATCATCAGACGCAGATGTGAACAGAACACTGGTTGACAATCTTGGCAGAGCAATTGTTAGAACTATTAAAGTAAAACTTGAAGGGCAGGAAGTGTTTAGTCTTGACGACTCAGATGTATTCTACTGTTACAAAGACCTTTGGCTCACAAGAGAAGAACGAGAGGATCGTATTTACCAAGGCATACAGCCAGATAATGTTTGTAAACTTCGAATCAATGCCGGAGATAAATCAACGTCAGCAGCCAATGACGTTATTATAGCAGAAACATATGGAACCAGATTTTACATTCCACTTGAGTTTGAAATCCTCACAGCTCATTTGCCTTATTATCAAGGAGCACTGAATGACCGTCTAAGTTTTGAACTAACTTTCAATGACTACTCCAAAGTCATTAAATCATCTGCCGCAGATGCAACATACAAGATCTCTAACATTTCCTTGGAATATGAAATTGTCACACACACTGAATTAGCCAGACTTATTCAAAATCAGTATCAGTCAAGACTTCCAATTTATTATGACCGTGTGATTAGGCATAGTTTAATACCCAAAGACAAAAGCGACCCAATGTGGAACATAAACTTGAACACGCCTGCCAGGTCACTGAAAGGTATTCTTATGTTGTTTGTTGAACCGGTGAGTCCATACAAAAGAGATTCAGAAAAATTCTACAATCCTAAGATTACACATTTGTCCTGTACAATCGAAGGCCGCCCTAATCAAGTGTACGCTTCAGGAATGTTACCTTATCAACACTATGACGAAACCACAAAGTATTTTGCGGGAGGAAGGATTAGAGATAAACCAGCAAACATTGCGTGCAAAGATCTACATCTGTATGACGTTAGGATTGGACAATACCTTACAAACAAGTATGCACTGTGGCTAGACCTTCGTAGTACAGATGATGATTACCTTCATGGGTCAGGACGAACTGTCGAGAACGGTAGTGACGGAATAACAATTCAGATACAAAAGAAGGTTGAAACTGCTGCAGCCATTAACATATATTTGTATCTAATTTATGACGCACAACTCAATATACAAGAGTGTAGACTAAGTGGACACATATATTAAAATTATATTGTGTATTAAAATGAACCGGAGCTTAATGACCCTTGACACACACTGTGGATTGTTTTGTGGCGCCACAGGGTGTGGTAAAACTGAATTTGTACTTAACCTATTACAAACAAGATACATCCACCATTTTGAAAACATTGTAATATTTTGTCCTACAATCAAACACAACAAAGCTTATCACAATCGTTTATTCATTTGGACTGACAGCAACATATACTTAGTCGACCCTGAGAAAAAACTGAATGACTACCTACAATATTTTTACAAGCAATTTGAAGGACAGCCAACATTGTTTATTGTTGATGACTGTTCTGCAGAGAAAGACATTGTCAAGAAGAGAAACACTCTAGCAGAACTTGCTTTCAGTGGCAGACATGCAAATGTAAGTGTATGGATTCTCACTCAAAAATATAATGCTGTACTGAAAGATTTTTGAGAACAGTTAAAGTTTATCTGTTTGTTTTACTGTAAGGATCGTGACAGCTTTGAAGACTGTCTCAGAGAAAACGATGTCATACCAAATAAACATGAACGAGATGATGTAAAAAATAAACTGAAATCAACTAAGCATCTAAAGCTCATTTTAAAGACAGATCAGCCCACAGGGTATGGGTTAGTAAATTGATGTAAATTAATTTATTCTTTTGTTTGTCCAATAAAAATGACAGACGGACAAATCATACAGGTGCTTGATCTCACACACCTTTTCAAAGATGTTATGCACTTTACTGACTTAATAACACCCAAACAGACTTACATAAGCCTTTCAGCACCATCAGAAATATATGTTACATACAGTGTAACTTTGGATTATGTCGATGAGCATCCAAATGTGGAGTGCATGACAGTTGATTTAAAGACACCTACTTTTAAAGTTAATGATACCGACTATGGTTGGTTAGGGGAAATTTGTTATAGCATATTTAAACAACTACGCAAACTAAATGTTTATATTGACAGTGTTACAGTTAATAAAGTGGTATTTCACAAGGTGAGCCAGCGGTAATATTTTTTCATTTATTATTTTGTCGGACAAATAAAAATGACGGACAATGTTCAAAACCCTGGCTCATCTAGTTTAAGAAACGTGTTTCACACAACAAACTTACCCATATCCAATACTAATAATGTCTATGAATCAATAGAAAACTCTTTTTCTGTCATACAACAAAATCTTCTTACAGGCAGTGTTAAGATTCAGATTGTTGCAAAAATAGAATTCACTAGAGTAGACGGTGAGGTGATTGTTTCGTACATATCAACAAGACAACACACAGTTAACACAAGAAGAGAATTAGAGAACGTGTTTAGAGACAGACTATTACCAGACTTTCTACAGGCAATTGACAGTGCAAGAATGAAGGGGTCTGGTTGGCACGAAGGACATGTACATGAACTGCAACTAAAGCAGTCTAGGTATCATCCTATATTAGGTAAAGCATGGTTGCCACTGCCAACAGAGGTTGCAAACAAAAAGGCTGTCGTCAACATACAGAACAATGACAACTATTGTTTCATGTGGTGTGTGCTTGCTAAACTACACTTTGTAAAATCAAAACCAGAACGTGTATCTAACTACATCAAATTTGTAAATGAACTTGATTTTAGTGGCATTGAGTTCCCTGTTAAAATAGAGGACATAGATTTGTTTGAAAAACTAAATCCTGGTATATCTGTAAATGTGTATGTGTGGGATAATGAGTCTGTTGATAAGTTACAACCCATTAGAGTATCACCACTTGCTCCAACATATGGGCAGTCAGAAGATAAACATGTTGACATGTTGCTAATCGGCGATGACAATAACTTTCACTACACAATTATCAGGAGTATGTCACGTCTAATTCATAATCATGTATCAAAATATGGTAGGAAACAGGAAGTGTGTAAAAGATGTTTACAAAGATTCTCTTCTATTGCTGTGGCACACAAACATGTTTTACACTGCAGGTCAGCTGATGACATACAAACTGTACTTAAGTATCCAGATCCTGGTAGTCAAGTATATTTTAAAAACTATGGGAATCAACAAATGTTGCCGTTTGTAGTGTACGCAGATTTTGAATCACTAGTTGTTCCGTATGACGGTCCTGTTCCAGAATCATTACCAAAGACTATAAAGTTGAGTGACCAAGTGGTGTGTTCTTTTCTCTCTATTCTGGGGCATGTATTTCTGTCTACCCTTTGTCCATTCACCTGTATTTGCCTTTTTCAAACTCTCCCTACTGTCTGCACTGCCTGTAGCTCTTGATATTGGATGTGTGTTGCTAAATGGTCTTAGCTTTATTTAGGCCCCATGTGTTAGGTTTATTTAATGTATTTGACCGGCTGGCGACATACATTCAATGTTCTGTTTATTTTTTTTTTCACAAGCAGTGCAGGCACGTCCTGAGAAAGCCTTGTTGCTGTCGAGACGTTAAGCAATGTACAATCAATCAATCAATCAATCTTTTGGATACATTATTGTTAGGTCAGACGGTTTGCATTCAGAGCCTGTTATCTACAGGGGTGAAAATGCAGCATGTTTGTTTTTAACAGAAATGAGACAACTGTACAGTCAGGTAGTACAATATCTCACAACATGCCAGATGCCTTTGGTGATGACAGAAGAAGACAAACTGAAATTTGATACAGCTGAGACGTGTTGGATTTGCGAACAACCTCTGGGATGTGATAAAGTTCGTGACCATGATCACATAACTGGGCGTTACAGGGGAGCTGCTCATAACAATTGTAACTTATTATTAAAAACAGATCCCAAGACATATAAGTTACCAATCTTTTTCCACAATCTCAAAGGTTATGATTTACACATTATCATGCAGGCTGTAGACGAGTCGTACAAAAACATAAGTTGTATTGCCCAGACAACTGAGAAATACTTGACTTTTAGATTGGACAAATTAGCATTTTATGACTCCATGCAACATTTGTCTTTAGGGTTGGCTAGTCTGGCAGAAGGGATGACTGAGTATCCAATAACAAGTAAATATTTTGAGTCAGACTTGGTTAAGAAAGGTGTCTATCCATATGAGTACATTGATCACTGGGTTGTGTTTGAAGAAACAAGACTGCCACCAAAAGAGAAATTTTATTCCACACTAACTGGAAAAGGTATTTCTGACTCTGAATATCAACACGCACTTGATGCGTGGGGGAAGTTAGGATGTCAGACAATTGGTGATTACCATGACCAGTACTTGAAAGCAGACGTTTGTTTGCTAGCAGACGTATTTGAAAGTTACCGTGAAAAGGGTTTGTTACACTACAAACTTGACCCAGCCTGCTACATAACTAGTCCTGGCATGACATGGGATGCATTTTTGAAATCCAGTAAGATATCTATAGACCTGTTGTCTGATCGTACGATGGGTGAAATGGTGGAATGTGGATTGAGGGGAGGGATTAGTATTGCAGCAAATAACTACGCCAGAGCAAATAATAAATATCTGGACGGTTATGGTGACCTTGGCCGGGGGTTTGACCCCTCAAGCCCGGGGCCAAGGTCATTCATTACGTACCTTGACGCTAATAACCTTTATGGGTTCGCGATGTGTGAGTTATTGCCCTTGAAAAACTTTTGTCTGCATGATTTGACACAGTATGATGTAACAGAGTCAGGGTTAACAAACTATATTATGAATCTTGACCGAAACGACGCGAAGGGTTGGATCTTTGAAGTAGACCTAGAGTACCCACATCATCTACATGATTACCACAATGATTATCCGTTGGCAGTTGAGAAAATGAGTATGACAGGAAAAAAAGAAGACACTAAACTTGTACCAAATTTGAATGACAAATTCAATTACGTTTGTCACTACCGCTTGCTGCAGTTTTACATCAGACACGGGTTAGTACTAAAGAAAGTTCACAGAGGAATTCAATTTGATCAGAGTGCTTTCATGAAAGATTACATAATGAAGAACACAACCCTTCGTGCCAGAGACGGCAACACTGCATTTGACAAAGACTTCTTTAAGCTTATGAACAATGCCTGTTTTGGCAAGACAATGGAAAATCCTCATCACAGAAAAGATGTGAGACTGGTCACAACTGAATTGGGCGCAATTAAACTTACAGGCAAGCCTCAGTACACTGGGTACAAAGAGTTTCATTCATCATTGTATGCTGTGTCACTCAAAAAAAAGATTGTTAAACTGGACAAACCAGTATTTATTGGTATGGCAATTCTTGAATTGTCAAAACTGGTGATGCTTGAATTTTATTATGATTACTTAAAATTAAAGTATCCTGACTGCCGTCTGTTATACACTGACACTGACTCTATGATCATTGATGTGTGTACTGAAGACTTTTATGAAGACATGAAAACAGAGTTACACATGTATGACACGTCTGATTACCCTAAAGACCACCCGCTGTTCAGCACACAAAACAAGAAAGTGCCTGGTAAGTTTAAGGATGAACTAAATGGTGTGCCTATAGTTGAGTACGTTGGACTGAGATCAAAAATGTATTCTATACTGCACCAGAAAGGTAGTCAGTCAAAAGCCAAAGGTATCAAGAAAACAGCGATAAAAAATAAAGACATACGTCATGAACATTACAAGCAAGTGTTAGATGGTGCATTAATGCCTGATTATCCAAACAAGTCACTGAGATCAAATAAACATAATCTTGAAATGATTCAAACACACAAGAAATCACTTGCAGTTGGAGACACGAAACGTGTTTTTCACAGTAAGGAAAAAGCTTATGCACCTGGTCATTACAGACTCAAGTTATCTGAAGACATTTGTGATGAACTGGTTGATGAATTAATTGACGACTTAGTTACTGAAATGAGTAACGGTGTCTGGGGGAATAATCTGTAATTCTTCTCTGACAAATGCCCTTTGGGGTGCAGGCTCATACAGGTAATATATTGTTGCGTCTGCGCCGGGAATTATTTTTTTTTATATTGTGTACAGATGTTGACCAGATGGGGTCTGTCGCCCTGCGTCTGTCGTCGTTCTCAGCCTCTCCTGGTTGATATAGATATCTCACCTGTTTAGTAAATAAACTTGTGTCTGGTGCGGGGGTTGGGGTTGGTCCTGTTTTTGGCTCTGTAATTGTTTTCAATTTAATAGCATCAACAGGCTTAGGGTGTCCTTCGTTATTCATTGCTTTTATCACATGTGGTAATCTCTTAACCCACTCAGTGTTACGTGTGTCATGCATGAGTTCCTTAGAATACTGGTAACTGAAAAGTCTTTCTGACAACTGTTTGTTAAAGTTTTCAACAATTGCCTGCGATCTGTGCACACCTGGAATGCCTCGTCTGACCAGTACACCATGCTTAGCAAATAACTGATTAACTGCACCTTTGAATTCTGATCCATCATCAACTTGTACAAGTCTGGGGTATCTTAAAGGGCCTCTTTTATAGATACTAGATAAAGCAGTAGCAACTGTACTGGCTGTTTTGTCAGATATGGGTTCAGCGTCTTTGTACCTTGAAGCAATGTCTACAACAGTCAGTGCATACTTGTATCGTTTCTTTCTTATTGTATCATGTGGTAAGAACAGGAGGTCCATTTGGTGTGTGTCATTTGGGGTAGTGTTCTCAAAATGAGGTCTCGTTATTTTTCTTGGAGCAGGAAGATATATCTGCCAAATTGCTTGTCTCTGTAACCATTGTTTGACTTGATTGAGTGATATATCTCCGCCCACAGCGGCATGTAATTTCTGAATAGCTGTTGCTCCTTTCCAATAGCCTGATGGAGAGTAATATATTTTCGATAGTTTATTTTCGGCTGCCATTTTTTCTAGCAATGAAAACTCCTGTAAAATAAACAAATGTCATTCCCACTAGAACAAAGATTATCTCTCCATTTCTTTGTTGTGTGCTTGGTTTGTAATAGTCACTTAGTTTCGGTTTCGGGATAGACATGTCTTCACCTGTGACAAGATAGTATTCCCTGATTGCTTCGTCTGTATTTGAAAACGTATGTTGTGCGTGGCCTTCAAGCCTGAGTTTTTCATTGATGAAATCAAGTTTTTCAATTCTATTCTTTTCATATTCCTGCTGGGCTTGAGCAAGTTTTTCAGATGCTTCATTATGACGTTTCAATTCTTCTGCAGATTCTTCTCTACCCATTTTAGAAAAGAGATAATTAGAGCCACTGAAAGCCAATGCATTAACCATCGCTCCACCAATCATAATAGCTATCGTCGCCATATTTTTATTTACATAGAAACATTTTCGGGAATAATTCCTTGCTTGACAAGAAAATCTTTTGTCGCAATAGACGCTGTGACAACTACAATTAGCTTAGCACTGTCTTCGAAATCTAATCTACTCAGGTCTGCTGATTTCATTTTGAGTAGACTTTTTCCTAGCATAGAATAAGCTACTGCTAATCCGCTGATTACGGCAGAGTGATACACAAGGTTCATTATGTTCTTTGTGTCATTCATTTCTTAGGCAAGAAAAATTAAAATAATATTTTTATTTACTGCATATAAAATGGGTCAACGGCTTTGGGTGTTACTGGTAATGTGGCGACTTCTGGTTTTGTTTTTGGAGTGTCTGATTTTTTGGTCACTGTACGAGTCTGTGGTTTGTATTTTTTGTATAATTGATAACCTACGTAACCAAATCCGACAACAAATCCGGCAATTATATATTTTGTTGATTGAGGTTCGGGGTCAGGGTCAGGGTCAGACTTAGTTGTTTGTCTCTCACTTTGATGAGGGTGTGACGGACCTGGCTGTCCTGACGGTAGTGACACCAATGATGTTATTGACGGTGGGTCAGTTACATGTACCTTTTGCAGTAGTTCTAACTTTCTTTGTTTGTTCAATGCAGCTACTCTCTTTCCAGCCTCAACCCTTCCTGGACTTTTAGCCTTAGTCACAGTTTGAACCTGTGTCAAAACTGGACTGGGGTTCGGTTGTGGAGTCGTCTGGGTTTCGTCCATTTTCTTCTGCAGTAAAATTTATTTTTGAGAAATCAATATGGCTCCCAGTAACTAGTAATGTTACGACAGGAGCAAGGTAATTTTCAAACTTGTAAAACATTACACATGCTAATTTACCAATTGAACTTGAAACAATAGGATTACTTTCAAGGTCATGTGATAGACTGTCACAATCCACAGGTAGAAAGTGACTCACTGCTTTTGTGTATAGGCATAGAAGAGATCGACTCAAATCACGTGTCATTAGTGAGGCAATGTGGTTTTCATATTTAGAATGAAGCTTGATTAGCTCGTCAGAGCTTAGAGATTCAATATCCTCTGTCATGTATTGTCTACCCAGATAAGCCTTTGATTTGCCTGAGACAATCACAGACAAAAGCCGCTGTTTTTTTTAGTCTAAGTCTTTGTTCTCTACAGCATTGATATCATTTAATAGAAGGAGTTCGTCTTGGTTCATTTATAATGTAATTAAAAAAATTAAAAACAAAAAACAAAAATTGTTATCAAGCAAAATCATGTTTCCTAGGAAGTACATTAATAGTAACTTTATACGTTTGTACCATTCAGCAAAATGTAGCCAATAGTTTTTGAGTTTACCCCAGACCAATATTGTGTCTCTCTCAGTGGGCTTATAAATGACATGTTTCACAGATTTCAATTGTAATGTCATGTACAATAACCCTGTCCTTTTAAGCAAACAAACCTGACACAGTATTGGCGATTATTGGCTTTGCAGTAAATTATAAATCACACCCTGGCCAAGTGTGAGCCAAATGAAACACCTAGACAGTAACATAGACAGTAACTTGATAATTTTACCCATAACTTGAGCACCAGAAAAAGGAAGGAATCACCCATGTTCAATAACAAAAATTTCTGAGTACAAGTTAATACAAGGGAAGTAATTTTGTAAAAATTTCAGCAAGACAAAAAAGTTACTTCCCTTGCTCTATTAAATTATGCTTTAATTCTTGACTAAAGTACATTTTTTGTCAAAATTAAATAACAAATTGTGCAAATAATTACAATAGATAATAGAATAAAAATGTTGTTATTTGATTTTGTTAAAACAATGAGTGATTTGTTTTTTTATAAAACCAAATTAAACATTATTTTGTAATTACTTTTTGTCACTTTAACACCTGCTTAAATGTTTTTTCAAGTACATGAACACACTCGCTAACAATGTTTCTTATAGCCATGTTTTTAGGGTATTGACTCAGAAATAATGGTATAAATGGCTTTTTTCTTAAAGCCTGAGGCTAACTAGCGTGGATTGTGTACTTGAGTGATTTGTATGAGGGCTCTCAAGTCTCAGCCACAGGTGGGTTTACCCGCATGCGTCACTCCACAAATGCATGACTTGTTGACGACGGGATGTATTAAGCTGACACCTCTCAGCTATAAGCGTGCTGCATTTAAAAAGATATGTCCCTTACCTCAACTGTGACATGTGGTGTGTGGCGTTAAGGGCAGAGATTTACTAGTGTTTGTCAGTTGACATAAGCACAGACCTAAACCAGCAAGGGTAAAAGGTATTATGATTACTGTCTTTATGACGGGCCTCTCTCTGTGTGAGGTGGAAAGAGAGAGAGCTATTGTGTGTGTCCGAGGTATTTCCGTGTGTCTGTACATGCGTGTGTGTACATATGTGTGTGCGTGTGCGTGCGTACATATGTGTGCGCGCGTGTGTGTGTGTGTGCGCGCGTGTGTGCGCGTGCGTGTGCGTGTGTGTGCGTGCGTGCGTGCGTGTGTGTGTGTGTGTGTGTGTGTGTGCGCGCGTGTGTGCGCGCCGTACCGGCATTGCAGTACGCAGAAAACCGACACACCTCACAGAACCTGTTCTACGAGTCTACGTGTCTACGTGTTGGAGCGCTAGAAATTTCACGTTCTAAAAAGTCAGAAAACTTTTTCATGCTCAGATAAAACCGGATCGATTCTTTTAATCCATACATAGTGCTCTAATCCATTCATGGAATTTCAAAAATATCCGGCTGAGCAATGGCGGCTGCTCTGTCATACCGGTTAGTAGTTGGCTGTATGTGTGCCTATTTTGTTTGTGTCTGTGTTAGTGTATATATATGTGTTTGTGTATATGTATATGTGTGTATATGTATGTGTGTGTGTGAGTGTGTGTGTGTGTGTGTGTGTGTGTGTGTGTGTGTGTGTACGTGTATGTTTATTTATGTGTTTGTGTGTGTGTGTGTGTGTGTGTGTGTGTGTGTGTGTGTGTGTGTGTCAATGTGTTAGTGCGTGTGTGCGTATGTGTGCGTGCTCTCGTTACCATGTTTATTTAATACCACCCGGTCGATTCCCTCGGCAGAAGTGTCAAAGTTCGTGATTACTTTAAGATATTGAATAAAGTGGTTTCCAAAAACGGACAATTTATCGCTTTCGGCATTCACACTTAACAGTCACTCGTAGCACAGTCTAGCAATTCTAACTATACAAATACATCAAAAACTTGTTTTAACCCATATCATACTGAGGCTAAAAGCTTCAAATTTGTACACTGCCATATGCAAGCTACTTTATAGTACTTACAGATAGGGATATAGACCAATGGCTTTAGTTCAAGGGTGGTGCCAGAATAGCTTGGCACCTAGAACTATTTTAGTCAGTGCATTCAGATTGTGCGTCCTTTTATGCGCAGATAAGTCAGTAGCAA
Source organism: Semisulcospira habei (assembly GCA_036245525.1). Taxonomy (NCBI): domain Eukaryota; kingdom Metazoa; phylum Mollusca; class Gastropoda; family Semisulcospiridae; genus Semisulcospira; species Semisulcospira habei. The sequence goes on from BTPG01000001.1 coordinate 182,811,755, forward strand.
CAGCAACAGCAACGCGCACGTACATAGAAACGCCGAGGCTTTTGTCCACGCATGGGCTGATTTAAAGCGTCGTGTACATGAATGCACTTAGATGTCTGCATAGACTTCTAAAGTTATGTTATAAACAGAAATTATACATACGAGTACTGTGTGTACACAGTGAGAGTTATGCGTCTGTTAGTTTCCAATCGAAAATGTTGTGAAACGGAGCTCATGTGAATCTATGAATCTAGACCTCAATGAACAGTGGTAGACAAGATTTAAAAGGCCTGTGATAAAAAGTGTTATCTGTGTCGTTTTACATCAGTGTCACAGTCAATAAAATAGCTTTTGTCATAACAAGCCATTATGTTCGGGCTGTGCCCGACGCTTTGTGTACACAGTGAGAGGGTAGGCTAACTGGTATAGAAAATCGTGTTCCTCGGAAATCGACTCTGACAGTGTATATCACATGAAATGTTATTTTATGTAGATAGTGTGTGATTGTGTATGTGTGTGTGTATGTATGTGTTACCTACCTCTACAAAATCAGATGAGATTTTCTGGTCCCACTATTTAACATGGTCCCTAATCGATTTTCTGAAAAGTCAGACGAACAACTCTTTTCCAGCACATGTGCAGGCATTGACAAGTTTTGAACACGACCTGAGCAGAGCTGTTTTCAAAGAGGTTTTCAATAAAGCTGCACTGAGCCACCTTTTGTTAATAAGTCGCGGCGACCTGTCCCCCCCCCACTCTGACTGCACTGAAAAGAGTCAGTTTGTTTTGTCAAGCGTGAACTGGAATATTATGTGTCGAACAGAGCTTGCGAGTTTTTCGGAAATCGACTCTGACAGTATTGAGAGACAATGAGGAGTAATTTTTTAATTATTTGGGGTGTGTAAAAGTCATTAGTCTATTATAGATTGCACTGTCAGGATTTTGGTTTGATTTGAGAGAAACGACAGTGTGGACGTTAACGACCGTAATTAGTTAATTATTGGGGTTAATTAAGACAATGGGTAATCCGAAGTCTTTGGAAAGTACTTTCTATTATCTCTACAGCAGTACCTGTGTTGGCCTGTGGTAGTATGTAGACGGCCTTGAGGATCACTGAAGAGAACTCCCGTGGGAGATAAAAGGGTCGACATTTAATAGTGAGTGTTTCTAGCTCTGGCGAGCATGTCTGATCTGAGACAAAATACGGACATCAGTACACCATTGGTTATTGATAAGAAAACCCTTTCCTTTGTTAGAAAGTACAAGGCACCGATCAGATCTGTAGATAGTAAAGACAGGGGACTGCACGGCAGTGTCAGGCACAGTGGGATCAATCCATATCTCAGAAAAACATAAAACACAGCAGTCTTTAAAATCACGTTGTGTGTCTAAAAGACCACAGAGTTCGTCGTGCTTGTTCCGAACCGAGCGGATATTAGCAAGAAGCATGCTTGGGAGGGCTGGATGAAATTTCCACCAGTATAGTTTCACTAGAATGCCGCCCCGTTTGTCCCGTTTTCGCACGTGTTACTTGCTTGAGTCTCGTTTTGACCCACATATTGAGATGTCACTAAAACAGTCCGAAATCATAGTCAAAGTGGGTTTTAACTCACTTGCTGTCCAGTGTGCAAGAGCATCTCACATTCATACTGTCTGCGAATTGCCGACGTCCCATTCATGCAATAGACGAACAAAATCAACACAACAAGGACGGCTCGCATCGCCATGTCGCCTTTTGCCGGCGCCATTTTGTATATCAAGCTAAAACTGATTATGCCCACTTCAGTTGATGTTGGACACCATCAACGCTGTACGAGGGCTGTGCGTTGTATGACATGGAAAGCCACGAATATGGTAAATTTGATGGTGTTTTTGGATATTTTGATACCTAATAAAGTTTTGACATTATTCTCACAACTAAGTTTTATCTTCTAGTGGAGCTGATAGAGCCACTTCCCTTCTACGGTCACACACTAGTGTAGTTGTTCTGTCCATGGCAGAAAGGTCCCAAAGAAGTTGTTTTGGGAATAGGTGACAGACACTGGAAAATGGTGATTCTGAGGGTTGAGAGTGTTTAAAATGCTTCCAGTAAGGCATTTTTTCAAGTGTGAGAACAAGAAAAAATGCATTGAGTCAGACCATGGAAGTTTGCAGGTTATGGTAAAGTTTAGACATTCTCCATAATTATTGTCTTGTTCAATTTGGTGGAAATGCAAGAAAACACTTGGTCTGAAATTATCTGAAAAGCCCCTCATATGTAAAAGAAATATGTCAGTTTCGTGCAGCATCACTATGAAAATGGCCGTCAAATGACGTCACCCAAAAAGTGTTAAGAAAGTTTGAACCAAACAGATTGTTGATAGAACATACATTTACCTCATGATTATACTAAAACTATACACAAACCATACTTGTGAATGGTCTTGGTTTGAAACAAATGAAATTTCCTTGTTTGAACTGACCATTGCTATGGCAACAAGCTTTTAGATTTGTTACACCAAACAGGTAAATATTTACACATAATTTTTTATGTTCTGCCGATAAGACAAGAATGTGGTCGAGATGGGTATCAGAACAGATGTCAATCACATATCTTTTATAACCATTTGAATTATTTCACCTAACTCTGGGCATACCTGTACAACTAGCCTCTGAAAAGGGTACCCTCTAAGTGTACATTCCAATGTGTCTTCTACAGCTGTGAGAATATGAGTCAATTTTGCCTAAATTTGTAGCTAATTTGCTTGGTGTATTTTTCTTGGCAACATTTTATCCATTTTTGTAATGCACAATCCACCCATGATCTGCCTGAAAATGCACCCAAAATTAAATTTGGTACTATCTACCACTGCTTGTCAGCATGAAGTTTGCACCAAACAAGAAAATGGTGGGAATGGAAGTGCTCGAAGTATGAATTGTGCATTCCACCCGATATGTACCTGCATGTGCCCAAAATGGTTAATGATAGTATTAATTATGCCGAGAATGCTATTCCCACTGGAATTCATGAAAGAATTCAAACGATCAAACTTACATTCTGCCCTATTTCCAAGGATGTCGCTGAAATCATATTTAAAGTGTTTTATGCCAGACAAATTACGTTTTTGTGCACAGGATATCTATTTCTGGGGGTCCTGATAGCTCACTGGTATCAGTTTCAAGTGTTAAATTCACAATGATGAGTAAATCCAAGCAGGACCAATTTTTGTGGACTTTTATTCACTGGCATGCTCAAACGTTTACACCTTCATAACAATGACCTTTGATGAATGTCAAGTTACAACGACCTTTGATGAATGTCATTTTCACAGTACACTGATGAATTTTATCATTGATCGAGGACAGTGAAAATTCCCTGTATACGCATAACGGGCAGCCATGTAGTTGTGTTTTAGCCCAACAGTAGTTGGTGACAGTCATTTTGTCATTACGCTTACACAGATGATGTATTTCTTATAAAGGTGAATGCTTGCAGCAAAGGTTCTACACAGCTGCAGTTCAAGAAAGTAACAAGCAGCGCGTGTGCTGCATACACATGTGCGATTATTTGTACACGATCAAATGAAAATGACACTGTGTACAACGTTATTTGTTTATATTCAAGACTTTTAGCAAATATTGAGAAACAATAGCATTATGTTATTCTATCATGCACAGGATCTTTCACATGATGGCAAGGTAAATGTGTGCTCTTGGTTCTAATGGCTTCCCCCTCACCTACCATCCATACCCATCTCCTCTATTGTTTATAAAGAATATTAAACACCTTACAATGTTGGCACAGTACATAGAGATAGCAAAAGCGAGTTTGTGTAATGAGCTATCTGCCTTTTGTCCATTGTGCCAGAAGTAAGCTTAAGTATTTTTTGTACCAAGACCTGTCTGAACACACCAATTTAAGTGGCCTCTACAGAAAGGTCTGTCTCACATGACCCTTGACCTTCCAGAATGACCTGTGTGCCATGTTTCAAAGTGTCTAAAAATTAAAATTCCATGAAAAATATGCTTTGTCTCATGTTGGCCAATAAGTGGTTCAAGATATTGACAAGAACACAGACAAGGAAAACTAATATGGCCACCATGACCTTGACCTACGGCTATTGACAAAAAACAACAACAACACACAATCAGAACGCTTTAAAAAGGAAAACTATCATTCACTAAAATTCTAAGAAAATCGGTCAAGTGATATCTGGGTATTGGGTCAAAAGACCATTGGGTCAAAAGACCATTCATAAATATGGCCACCGTGACCTTCACGTTTTGGTGATCAACAAAATGTTGCATGGGGACACTTTTCTACCAATCGGTAAAGTTGATTAAACTGGATCCAGAAGTTCAAGGGATGTTGCACCTTTGAAAAAACGGAAAAACAGAACCTTTCTTAAACAAAAATGATTGTCTTGACCTGACTTTGAAGGGCATGTGTGATTTTTTTTTTTAACTTTCTAACACTTGCTACATCTAAGAGCTTGCACCAACAAGTATTTTAATTAAATCAGCAGAATTATTTTTTATATACTGTCCGCAGTGTTTGAAATTTAAATATGGCGGTTGAGACTTTGACCATAAAGTTATGGCCTTTGCGCACTGAAACATATTTGAGGTTAGCACTAATAACAAGTGAAATTTGAAACAAATCAAAGCAGTGGTTTAGAAGATTTCAGGCACATTTCACAGCACTGGTTGCAAAATGGGTGAATATGAGATTTGTTACACTTAAATATACTCACAATAACACATAAAATAGACCACAACTTCTTAATTTTTCAACTACAAATTAAACTATCATCTTTTCTTTGTAGAATTTGACAGTTAATTGCGACAGAATTGGATATATAGGTGTGCTTTTGACGGGTTACAAAACACAAGCAAAATTGGTAGTGAACATGAAGTTTGTCTCAGTTGTAATTCTCCTAAACTACAATATGTTTCTGAAATCTAACTTCAAATGTTTCTAGTCCCACACTATCTACATCAGATTTAAACTGCACATGCAGAAGAACAGACAATAAGTTTATTACAGATCAAAATTATTTTTTGTTATTTTTTATTAAAGATCATAATAAATAAATGTCGAAGTAAAAAAGGTCAGCAGCAAATCTCCATGTTTGCTACATTGTAAACGCATATAACTCCACAACCACTTGGTATTTTTTTGCCAAACAAACGTTAACGGATAGTGTATTACTCCAACTGTGCATCACTTCAGTTACAAACGGAGAGATTAAAAACTTTTGAAATTCTGGCAAAGTTTTCTGTTGATTTGGTTTCCAAATAACATGAATCCTGCCCTCGCCCAAACAAATGCCAACATTCACACAGACAAGGTGAACATGGTGTGCCCAACATAGAAGAGGTCTACAGTTTGGTAGGTTGTATGTGCATACAAATGACGTGTTCAAGACGGGCAAACGTAACATTTGTCTGAAACTGAAACTAAAAATGTTCAAGGTCAAATAACTTTAGATGGTCAAGTGGAAAAAACGTCGTGTTACTAAACATTGTCAGTGGTGTTGAACTGTGTGTCTTCAGTAAATATATAATTCCGATTTCTAACAAGCTGTATAACAATTTATGAAAAAACATTCAAAGAGCTTTAACTCTAATCATAGTGGTTTATGACTTGGGTTGGGTTAGCTATTTTTTAGTTCCCAAGGTCACTCTCTCAGCCTCACAAATTAGGTTTTTCTCTTTTTTTTTCTGGGTCACGTTTCTGTCTACCCTTGGTGCATTCACCTGTATTTTCCTTTTTAAAATTCTCCTAACTGTCTGTGCTGTCTGTAGCTCTTGATATTGGATATGTGTTGCTAAATGGTCTAAGAGATAAGTTGTGTGTTTGCGGTTAATGCATTTTTATGTATCATTTCCCTGTACATATTTTGTAATTGTAATGATTATCTACTCTTTTTTTGTAAACTAGTGTACAGTGAATTAGCATGAAGGTGCAGCATCCCTAGCATGTCTTAGGTTTGTTTAGTATATTAGACTGGTGGCGACATATACTAATGGTCAAAACTTAAGGGGCCACCCCACTTTTTTGTGTCATAAAATACAATGTTCTTTCGATCCAAATGGGTTAAAAGTTGACCTTAGACAGTCCACTGCACAGGGAACAATAGACAACAATTCATCAATTTCCACGAACTTGTCAGATGCACGTGAAACATCGTCAGTTTTTGTGAAAAGCTGTGCGATATTGGCAAGCGTACCAAAGGCAGGCAGGTGGAAAAACTCGGTAAAGTTGATCCAGAGGTTGCTGGCACGATTCCAAGAAACTGGAAGGGCAGAACGATGACCCTGCTCAGGACGCCCGCGCTGCACCAGCAGAAGGGAGGACAGATACCTCTGTGTGGCAGCTCTGCGCGACTGAACTGTCACGTCAACCACTCTGCGACGTCAACTGATGCAAGCTGTAAACGTTAACGTCAGCAGAAGCACAGTCTGCTGACGTCTGCGCGAAATTGGCCTGGCTTCATGCAGAGCAGCAGTGAGAATACCCATCACTCTAGCTCATCGCAGAGCCCGGGTTGCCTGGTGTCGTCAACATGTGAAGTGGAACAGACTCCAGTGGACTCAGGTTCTGTTTACTGATGAGTCACAGTTCACTGTGTCCTTCAATGACGGCAGGGTGAGGGTCTGGAGACGCCAGGGCGAACGATTCATGGATGGATGCGTCCAAGAGGAGGATCGCTACAGAGGAGGCTCAGTCATGGTCTGGGCAGGCTTCAGCAGGAAAGGCAGGACCCCCCTCCACGTCACCCGATGCACCCTGACTGGACTGCGCTATCGGGATGAGATTGTGCAGCCAGCTCTCCAAGCCATAGGTGACAATGCTGTTCTGCAGGAAGACAACGCTCGACCTCATCGCGCCCGTGAGGTGGATGAGTACCTTGAGCAATGGGGCATCATGAGGATGGAGTAGCCAGCTCGTTCATTTGATCTGGCACCCATCAAGCACCTCTGGGATGTGCTGGAGCAGCGTGTATTCAGCAACCACCCCCCACCTCAAGGCGTCCCCCAGCTGACTCAGTTCTTGCATCAAGAGTGGGAAGCGATCCCCACATGTTCTCCGAACCCTGGTGAACTCCATGCGTCAACGCTGCATTGAATGCTTGGCTGCAAACGGTGGGTACACTCACTACTGACTGGACCAGTCTTCTGTGACTTTTTAAATGAGGGGTGGGTGAACATTCTAACGTTCTGCTGTTGTTACAGTTGCATGATTTACTCAAAACTTAAATGAAATTGTTGCTGAATAAATTAGCAAAGTACTTACTCCAAGTATTGTTATATTATTTGTGTGGTGTTGTCGGTGCGTCTGCGATAAAAAGTGTCCCTTAAGTTTTGACCATTAGTATACATTCAATATTCCGTTTGGTGTTTTGTTCACAAGCAGCGCAGGCACGTCCTGAGAAAGTCTTGTTGCTGTCGGGACGTTAAGCAATGTACAACCAACCAATCTGTCGACTGTCATTTTATTAAGCAACCAGGTACAATATGTCAACAGTGAATTGTTCGACTCATTTGTATATGTGACAGATGCGGGAAATGATTCAAGATGACTTTATTGTGCTGTGATAGAAAAACATATACAGCAAAAAAGAAAAACAGAAGATAGTGGTAGAAAACCCTTTAAAATAGAAACAAATAACGACGTTTCGGATCAAAGATCCTTCCTCAGGTGATATGGAAACAAACGTAGAACAGAAAAGAACACGACAGAAAGAAAAGACGTCATCCTGTATAGAGAGAATTTAGAATGATGTTTAAAAAAAATATATAAAAAAAACACAGACACATAATGACGCAAATACACATGCACAAAACACGTAGCACAAAACTTACATCTATATACATACACGTCACTGCATACATTCGCATTCACTCGTGCCTGCTGCAGCTCACGCACATGCACACACACACACACACATGCACACACACACACACACACACACACACACACACACACACACACACACACACACTCAAAGGTAGCATCCAGTATCAACAGTGAGGTCAAGTCTGGCACCAACTACCCATCAGGCCGAGCATACATCCCTAGGGGCGAATGTTCAAGCCGCGCGGATGGTAAGTGCCAAGCCTGTCCGTGAAAAAGGATTCTGTCATTTTGCGGCGGATGAAGTGGGATGTATTTTGCCAAAGGATGCGTATGCTGAAATGTGTGAGGCTATGAGGAGGTTCGTTGAAATGACGTCCAACCTGGTTGTTGTATCCGAGGTGGATCGAACGAACATGCTCCTCGCAGCGTTCAGGGAGTGTACGGTATGTCTCCCCCACATACAACATCTTTGGGCAGTGAGAACATGAGATGACATAGACAATATCCGATGACTGGCATGTGAATGATCGGTAAACATGAAAAGATGACAGGGGTCCGGTGATGACGGGGGATGTGTTGATGTACGGACATGCTTTGCAGTGTGGTTGCTGAAAGGGTGTGTGCCAGGTGGTAAGGTGTTAGATGCGCGAAGTGAACTGTGAACAAGATGATCGCGTAGGTTAGTGTCACGTTTGTAAGCGACCAGCGGAGGCTCAGGAAATATGTCTTTCAATACTGTGTCATTCTGAATGATGTGGAAGTTCCATGTGGGGGAGACATACCGTACACTCCCTGAACGCTGCGAGGAGCATGTTCGTTCGATCCGCCTCGGATACAACAACCAGGTTGGACGTCATTTCAACGAACCTCCTCATAGCCTCACACATTTCAGCATACGCATCCTTTGGCAAAATACATCCCACTTCATCTGCCGCAAAATGACAGAATCCTTTTTCGCGGACAGGCTTGGCACTTACCATCCGCGCGGCTTGAACATTCGCCCCTAGGGATGTATGCTCGCCTCGCGCTGGGACCATATGGTGTTGAGGCGCGTCCCCTGGGTGGTGGATAGGGGGTCCCTCGTGAGAGGGGTGCACCGAATGAAATAAGGTGCCGTGAACCAACATGGTCTAAGGGAAGGTGACCCCGACAGAAAACCCCTGGTCCGCCTAGTAAGGGGGTTGGGCGTGGGGGTAGCTTCCCCACCCTGCAAAAAAAGAAAATAGCTACAAAAACGCCAACGAAAAGACTAACAGTAATTCCTTTCCTGGAGGAGAAAGGTTCTTCTATCAGAAGACTTATGACGTCCTGTGGTGAAAGCCGGAAGTCTTCGGAAGCCACAGGACCGAGCCGCCTCTCTCTATACTTACTTACTTACGCCTGTCACCCCTACCCGGGTATAGGCCGTCGACGAGAGACCTCCAGCAACTCCTGTCCTGTGCTTCTCCTTCGATTCTACTCCAGGTGGTTCCCAGTCTCTTGATGTCTGCTTGGAGGTCTCGACGCCAGGAGTTTCTCGGCCTACCTCTTTTCCTCTTTCCCTGGGGGTTCCATGACAATGCCTGCCTAGTGATACTGGAAGCTGGCTTTCTCAGACTGTGACCGATCCATCCCCATCTTCTTCGCCCAATTTCATTCTCTGCTGTTATCTGCTCTGTTCTCTCCCAGAGTCTGACGTTGCTGATCTTCTCTGGCCAGTGGATTTTCAAAATTCTTCTAAGGCAACTGTTCATGAAGGTCTGTACTCTGTTGACTGTGGTTTTTGTCAATCTCCATGTCTCTGCTCCATATAGGAGAACTGCTTTTACATTGGAGTTGAAAATCCGGACTTTGGTGTGTTGTGACAGCTCTCTGGAACTCCACACTTTTTTCAACTGGAGAAAGGCTGCTCTGGCTTTACCGATTCGTGCTCTGACATCTGCATCAGTGCCGCCTTTTTTGTCTATGATGCTCCCGAGATAGGTGAAGGACTCCACCTCCTCCAACGGGGTGCCAGTAAGCAAGACTGGTTCTTCCCTGGTTGCGTTCAGCCTCATTGTCTTTGTTTTCTGTTTGTGAATGGTGAGGCCCACTTGGGACGAGATGTCAGCAAGCCTCGTGGTCTTGTCCTGCATTTGTTGATGAGTGTGGGACAGTAATGCCAAGTCATCTGCAAAATCGAGGTCGTCAAGCTGTGTCCACAGTGTCCACTGTATTCCACTTCGTCTGTGCTCTGTGGTCATCTTCATGACCCAGTCTATGGCCAGTAGGAAGAGGAACGGAGACAGCAGACACCCCTGCCTGACTCCAGTTCTGACCTGGAGCTCTCTGGTGAACTGCCCTTCGTGGATCACGCGACATGTCATGCCATCATAGCTGCTCTTGATCAGGCGGACGAGCTCTGTGGGTACACCGTAGTGGCCTCTCTCTATCCAGGGATACAATCATGGGGACATGGAACGTCAAGACCATGTACCAGAGCGGCAAGGCCGCCCAGATAGCAGCGGAAATGCAAAAGTACAACCTTTCCCTGCTAGGTATCAGTGAAGAAAGATGGACGCAGTCTGGCCAGAAAAGGCTGTTAAGTGGGGAGAGGATTCTGTATTCAGGTCATGAAGAGGAGAATGCCCCCCATACAGAAGGTGTAGCATTCATGCTGTCACCAGTGGCACAGAGAGCGCTGATGGGCTGGGAACCTCTTTGGCCAAGAATTATCACAGCAGCCTTTAGAACCAAGAAAAAGCTCAAGCTGAACGTCATCCAGTGTTATGCGCCCACTAATGACAGTGACGAGGAAGAGAAACAAGAGTTCTACGACCGACTCCAGAGTGCCTTGGACAAATGTGCGGAGCGAGACATCACCATCGTCATGGGCGATTTTAATGCCAAAATAGGGGAGGACAATACCGGATATGAAGAGGTGATGGGGAGACAGGGACTAGGGGAGATGATTGAGAACGGGGAGAGGTTTTGTAGACTTTTGTGCTCTAAATCGACTTGTCATTGGAGGCAGCATCTTCCCACACAGAAGAATACACAAAGCAACTTGGGTCTCACCTGACCATACAACAGAGAACCAAATAGACCATATCTGCATTAGCAAGAAATTTAGAAGATCCCTTCAAGATGTTCGAGTGAGGAGGGGAGCAGATGTTGCCTCCGACCACCATCTGCTTACCTTAAGAATGAAGCTCAAGCTAAAGAAAAGCCGCACAGAGACAACAAGAAGACGGCGCTATAATGTAGGCCTCCTGAGAGAAACTGGAGTTAGAGAAGAGTTCAAACTGGTGCTGTCCAACCGGTTTCAAGCGCTACAGGAGCTAGTAAATGAGGAGGAGGCGGTCACCACAGAGCAGCAGTGGAAGGCAGTTAGAGAGGCGCTGAACTCAACCTGCAAAGACACTGTAGGGTTCAGGAAACACCATCACAACGACTGGCTGTCGGCACAGACCTTGAAGAAGATAGAAGTGAGGAAGCAGAAGAAAGCAGTTGTCAACAACAGTCGCACGAGAGCAGCCAAAGTAAGGGCACAGGGGGAATACTGGGAAGCCAACCGCGAGGTGAAGAGGAGTATCAGGGCAGACAAGAGGGCCTACAGTGTAGACAGCCTGGCAGCAGAGGCAGAAAAGGCAGCAGGCAGCGGCAACATGAAACAGCTCTACATTACCAGAAGATTGTCAGGCAAGTATGGCCATACAGAAAGACCAGTAAAAGACAAAGAAGGCAAGCCTATTGCAGACAGAGCAGACCAACTCGACAGATGGGCCGAGTATTTTGAAGAGTTACTGAACAGACCCAGCCCACCCGACCCCCCAGACATCCAGCCGGCAGAGACCGACCTACCCATCAGCTGTGACGGACCCAGCCGGGAAGAGATCAGAAGAGCAGTGGCATTTTTGAAGAACGGCAAAGCAGCAGGCCCAGATGGCATCCCAGCGGAGTCTCTGAAAGCAGACCTAGAGACAACAGTGGAGATGCTGTACCCACTGTTTGGAAAGATCTGGGAAGAGGAGGTGATGCCGGCTGACTGGAAGGAGGGGTACCTAATCAAGCTTCCCAAGAAAGGCGACCTCAGCAAGTGTTCCAACTACAGAGGAATCACCTTGCTGTCAGTACCAGGAAAGGTCTTCAACAGGATCATCCTGGAGAGAATGAAGAGCTCCGTTGACCCCCAGCTGAGAGACCAGCAAGCAGGATTCAGGAAGAACCGATCATGTACAGACCAGATCGCCACTCTCCGCATCACCGTGGAACAGTCTCTGGAGTGGAGCTCCCCGCTGTACGTTAACTTTGTGGATTATGAGAAAGCATTTGACAGTGTGGACCGAGAGACTCTGTGGAAACTCCTACGACACTACGGTGTACCCACAAAGCTCGTCCGCCTGATCAAGAGCAGCTACGATGGCACGACATGTCGCGTGATCCACGAAGGGCAGTTCACCAGGGAGCTCCAGGTCAGAACCGGTGTCAGGCAGGGGTGTCTGCTGTCTCCGTTCCTCTTCCTACTGGCCATAGACTGGGTCATGAAGATGACCACAGAGCACAGATGAAGTGGAATACAGTGGACTCTGTGGACACAGCTTGACGAACTCGATTTTGCAGACGACTTGGCATTACTGTCCCACACTCATCAACAAATGCAGGACAAGACCACGAGGCTTGCTGACATCTCGTCCCAAGTGGGCCTCACCATTCACAAACAGAAAACAAAGACAATGAGGCTGAACGCAACCAGGGAAGAACCAGTCTTGCTTGCTGGCACCCCGTTGGAGGAGGTGGAGTCCTTCACCTATCTCGGGAGCATCATAGACAAAAAAGGCGGCACTGATGCAGATGTCAGAGCACGAATCGGTAAAGCCAGAGCAGCCTTTCTCCAGTTGAAAAAAGTGTGGAGTTCCAGAGAGCTGTCACAACACACCAAAGTCCGGATTTTCAACTCCAATGTAAAAGCAGTTCTCCTATATGGAGCAGAGACTTGGAGATTGACAAAAACCACAGTCAACAGAGTACAGACCTTCATGAACAGTTGCCTTAGAAGAATTTTGAAAATCCACTGGCCAGAGAAGATCAGCAACGTCAGACTCTGGGAGAGAACAGAGCAGATAACAGCAGAGAATGAAATTGGGCGAAGAAGATGGGGATGGATCAGTCACAGTCTGAGAAAGCCAGCTTCCAGTATCACTAGGCAGGCATTGTCATGGAACCCCCAGGGAAAGAGGTAGGCCGAGAAACTCCTGGCGTCGAGACCTCCAAGCAGACATCAAGAGACTGGGAACCACCTGGAGTAGAATCGAAGGAGAAGCACAGGACAGGAGTTGCTGGAGGTCTCTCGTCGACGGCCTATACCCGGGTAGGGGTGACAGGCGTAAGTAAGTAAGATGTATGCTCGGCCTGATAGATAGTTGGTGCCAGACTTGACCTCACTGTTGATACTGGATGCTACCTTTGAGAGTGTGTGTGTGTGTGTGTGTGTGTGTGTGTACACGAAATAGCTCAAATGGGTGACTGTCTTTACCATCCTTATGGACAATGGGTGTGTGTAAAATTCTGGGTGCCCAAGTCAGACACCCATTTTTTCTGAGGGTTGTTTCTGCATTGTCTTGCGGTAAAGATTCATAAAAAATACAAAAATCAGTTTTTCTCATTTTGGCGTTAACACATGGACTGTTGTGCTTAAAAGACACGCCTCCAGTGTGTTTGAACTTTTCCCAGCTGTGTGTGTATGTGTACTCAAATGGGTGTGTGTATGACATCACCCTTCTGAGCTATAAATAGCATAATAGCTGATATGGGTCAACTGCATCGGTGAGCCGAAGTGAAACGGAGAGATACGAAAAGTAGTGGGGCGGGGGGGGGGGGGGGGGGGGGGGGGGGGGTGGGGTGGGGGGGGGGGGGGGTGGGGGGGGGGGGGGGTAATTGTATTTGTGTGAGGGAGGAATATGTGTTTATGTTGCTGCAAAATGAAGTTTTTTATTTGAGGGTGTGGTTGTTTTGTTAAAAAAAAAAAAAAAAAAAAAAAGTGTGTTATGCTTCCGGGGTGATGTTGTCGGAGGTCATGTCTAGTGACAAATTTCATATGTATTCTCGTGCACCGGTTGCTATGAAGTGAAGTGATTGTATGAGTGCGCATTGTAAGAGAGGACGTATAGACTTTGGGTGAAGCTGCTGTTGTCTTTTGTCCTGCCTGACCTTTTGGTTCAACCTGTTGCTTTATTTTGTAGGTTTGTCGATGTTATCAATGCCGCATCTCTTTTTGGATTGTATGCACAAATTGATTAAATGCAAATGACATCACAGAGTCAGCGTCGTTACAAGCGTCGTCTGCTGCAGTCAGTCGTTTAGTGCAGTTAAAAGAGTGCAGGCTTGGATGGGCCATTTTCGGATGTAATAGTAAAGTATTATTTGTGTGAATGCTGTCCGTTTGAAGGAAGGTTGATTGATTGTACATTGCTTAACGTCCCGACAGGAACAAGACTTTCTCAGGATGTGCCTGCACTGCTAGTGACAAAAACTAAACAGAATATTGAATGTATGTCGTCAGCCGGTCCAATAGGTTAAATAAAACCTACGACATGGGGCCTAAATAAAGCTAAGACCATTTAGCAACACACATCCAATCACAACTCTCCCTACTGTCTGCACTGCCTGTAGCTCTTGATATTGGATGTGTGTTGCTAAATGGTCTTAGCTTTATTTAGGCCCCATGTGTTAGGTTTATTTAATGTATTTGACCGGCTGGCGACATACATTCAATGTTCTGTTTAGTTGTTGTTTTTTTCACAAGCAGTGCAGGCACGTCCTGAGAAAGCCTTGTTGCTGTCAGGACGTTAAGCAATGTACAATAAAACACTTTTAACATTAAGAAAAGTTGAGTTAAAAGAGGTTTTAAAACAGTTTTGATAAAGTTTTGCCCGACACGCTTCTAAAAACAACATTTTCTTAGTTTTAAACTTGTACCGCGCCATAAACGCCGCGATTGCTTTTCAGTCTTAGCTGTCCTATAGTGTTGAATGTGGGACTTTGCCAACTGGATCCATCTGGTGCATTCCAAATGAGTATTTGTGAGTGGTTCGACGTGCAACTCAGTGCGCGCCTCTGAAATGACCTACTGATTCCACTGATAATGAAAATCTTTCATTCATAAGAGCGCATTGAGCAGCTCTATAAACCAAAAGTGATGACCCCCCTCCCCCCCCCCCCCACCTCTCCCACGCCCCCCCCCCAACCCCCTCACAACCCCACCCAAACAATCATAATAATAAAATCAACCAAAGGTATCTTTAGTGAGGTATTTTCACTGTAATGCCAGTTTTGTGTGAGACTGAGAGGCACCCACTTTTTGGGTAGAAACCCATTTTTTCTCCATCCAGTAGCTGTGTTTCTAGAAAATGTCTTTTATTTTAAGTTGTAGAGCTTAGTTATAAGGTGAGTTCTAAACATTCGCATCAACTCCAGAGCCCTAGAATAAATAGAAATATGGGAACCCATTTTCACATCTGAGGGTTTTGTGTCCATGTGTGTGTGTGTGTGTGAGCTGCAGCAGGCACGAGTGAATGTGAATGTATGCAGTGACGTGTATGTATATAGACGTAAGTTTTGTGCTACGTGTTTTGTGCATGTGTATTTGCGTCATTATGTGTGTTTTTTTTTGGTTTTTTTATTGTTTTTTTACGTCATTCTAAATTCTCTCTATACAGGATGACGTCTTTTCTTTCTGTCATGTTCTTTTCTGTTCTACGTTTGTTTCCACGTCACCTGAGGAAGGATCTTTGATCTGAAACGTTGTTATTTGTTTCTATTTTAAAGGGTTTTCTACCACTATCTTCTGTTTTTCTTTCATGTGAAACCCTGGCGCCAACAGTTTTACTACATATACAGCAAAAATTACCCACCGCATTCTCTCACTCGCTCATTCCACAAATTACAATAACAGAGCTACAAAATGGACAGTGACTCAGGACGGGTGAAGCCCGTCGCCAAGGCATCTAATGGCCGGCGCCAGTGGCCTCAACCCGACCCGAACCTCCCTGACAAAGACAAAATACTAAGACAGCCCTTTGCAGTCTCCTGAACGCGATGCGATGCGATTTTTAACGGGATAGGGACTTCCAGCTCTCGCTGATTTCATCCAGGGGGGTGGGGGTGTCGGTCTGGCTGTCTGTCCCTCCGTCGCGCAGCGGCTGATGGTGTTGCCGGGGCCGGGCGGGTGGAGGTGGAGGAGGCGGGTGGTGTGGCCGGTGAACCGTCGCTAGTACCAAGCTGGTGGCAGCTGGTGGACCAGCCACTGCAGTATGCCCTCTACGAGTGGGTGTGGGGGTGGTGGTGACCGGTAGAACCGTTGGTGGTGTGGGTGGCTGGTATCGTTGTGGTGAGACTTCAGGGGGTGGTGGCCAGTGGAGGCGGGGTCTTGGTGTGGGGCGTTGGGTGAAGGGTTGGTGGGGCGGTGGTGTCGCGAGGAGGGGGGCTGTTTTCATGGGTGCAGGCTGGCATTGTCTGGCTGATTTTGGGGGTCTATTCCTGAGGTGTGTCGGTGCTGGCATCTTGGGACGTTGGCATTGTGGTGGAGCATTCCACCTCTTTTGTAGTCATCGGGGTGGTGCCGGTTTTCTTGTGCTTGGTTGCTGGGGTGGCTGAGGTCCCTTGTGGGTCGTTTCGACGGTGGCTTGGCTGTCGGTTTCTCTCGTTTGGGGGACTGCCTGGCTTTCTTGGCTGGCAGTCGTAGGGGCTTTGATGGTGGCGAGTGCCCCTGTATGGAGTAGCCATCTGGTGGTAACCATGGTGCGGTGGTAATCATCACCGCGTGTTGCGAGGATGGCTGGCACAGCTGATTGAAGCAGGAAGACTAGGTCGATGATGTCCATGCCCTGAAGCCGGACCTCTCTCTCTTCTGTGGACCAGGGCCCTTCCTGAGTTAGATGATCGGGGATTTGGATCCCTGGAGGGGAGGGGGGAAGTCCGACTCTGACGATGGTTCTTACCTGTCTTGCTCTTCTTCTTCTTCTATTTCTTCTTCTACTTGCTGCGTTGGAGGTTGGGTGGTAGCTGGTAGGATCGCTGCTGTGAGGTTTGGGAATACTTTCTCTTTTAGGAAGGTATCCATCTTGGGGAACAGTGCCGTTGGTGGTACGGGGATTGGAAATCGTTTCCACATTTCTTCCAGGCTGTACCCTGGTAACGCACATGGTGTCTCTGACGGCATCGTTGGTGGCTGTATTGGTGGCGACATTGGTTGGTTCTGTCACCTTGTTTCTCTTCTAGAGCTTGAGCTTGGGCGTAGGCTGTGGTCATAGTTCAGGGTGGTGGGCCAGGTAATCATCGGCTTGCTGCTGGTTTGTTTGGCGTCTGTTCGCCCTCAGAAGGGTGGCTTTCTGCTTTTGTGAAGACATCTCGTAGTGCTCCGTGCGGTGAACCGTCCACTGGGGCGCTGAGGCATAAAGTTTCGCTTGCTGTAGGAGAGGCGCGGAGGACCGTCCACTCTGTCCGTCGACGTCTCCTGAACACACTAGTATATCGAGGGTTGACTGCCGAAAAGCAGTATCTTGCTTTTTCCTAGTTTTGCAGGAGACGCTTTTGAAATTTTGGACCTACTTTGAACCTTTCTGTACAATGCAAGAATTTAAGATGCCCCTCAAAATTTTACAATGTTATTGGGCAGCCTATTTTATTATGCATATCCATGGTATTATGGCTATATCTAAATTCTGGTTTGAATTATTAAAGAAACCGTAACACGAGTGAAGATACTATATGTCTGGCAATCGGAAAGGCGATAAATAATGGCAGCAGAAACACCGTATCTCAACATACGAGAACCTTTCGCTGACAGAGCCTGCAAAGTGTTGACTGCCGAAACACCGCATCTCAACATACGACAACCTTTTGCTGACAGATCCTGCAAAGTGTTGACTGCCGAAACACCGTATCTTAACATACGACAACCTTTTGCTAACAGATCCTGCACAGTGTTGACTGCCGAAACACTGTATCTCAACATACGACAACCTTTTGCTGACAAATCCTGCAAAGTGTTGACTGCCGAAACCACGTATCTTCACATGGCTCCCTCACTGTGTTAGAAAACCAAAGGTTTCAGAGGGGAAGCGGGCAGCCAGATTCATGTAAATTGTTCTACTTGGCATCTGCCGTGAACAAAGTAGACAGAAAGCGTGTCTAGAAATGATTTATTTTAAACTAACACTTTTCCACAGGTAATTCTCCAGCCTGTTATTCGCGAATTCTGTTTTACTATTTGAAGTATTTGGTGATAATGCATTAGAAAAGCATTTATTTAGACACATTATACGTACTCATAGCACACTGATTTAACTTATTTTTAATTGGTATAGTTGCTATACTGCCTGTACGTTGAAGACAATTATTGTGGAAAATCACGTTATGTGGCAACCATGCAACTCTCACAATACATTAACAAAACATAATGAGAGAGAGAGAGAGAGAGAGAGAGAGAGAGAGAGAGAGAGATGAAATGAAACTTTATTCGCCAACGTAAAAAGTAATTTGCACATGGGCCATTTTTCCGACTTGACGTTTTTACTCTACACAAAATAGTCAAACAGTGCATCGAGATATAAAGTGTAGTTTCACACACACTCTCGTACAATCATGTTGACTGGCTTGCATATATAGTATAATGCACGGCAATAGAATCATCATCATCATCATCATCAGTCCCTTGCCCGAACTGGGCGTTGGGGGGACTGAAAGGCAGCAGCAACAGACAGTGCTCTCCACCGAGTTCTATTTTGGGCGGTGGCAAGCAAGTCTGGCATCTCGAGTTCGGTCCATTCTTTTATGTTTGCGACCCAACTCTTTCTCTGACGACCTCGCCGACGACTTCCTTCGAGAGTGCCTTGGAGGATAGTCTTGGACAAGGTGTTGTGTCGGGTCACGTGGCCAAACCAAGCAAGCTTGCGCCATTTCACAGTTGCCAGAAGGGGTTCATGTGGGCCCACCAGGGAAGTGACGATGCTCCGTACATATTCGTTGGTCTTGTGCTCGCGGTACGAGACGCGGAGCAACTTCCTCAGGCACTTGTTCTCAAAGGCCTGGATTTTCTTTTCTGAGTCTGCAAGCAGTGTCCAAGTCTCACAGCCGTAGAGTAGAATAGACACTACGAGGGACTTGTAAAGCCTGTACTTGATGGTGAAGCTGATGGAGTTACTTCGCCATATCCTGTCCAGCCTGGCCATTGCGGATGTTGCTGTACCTATCCTGATACGGATCTCTGCTATGCAACTACCGTCTTTGGACAGGGTGGCTCCCAAGTACTTGAAGCTATTGACCTCTTCTAGCTTCTGGCCGTTCATGTGAATGTTGCTGCTGCTGTCGCTTGTGGTGTTGATCATCACTTTGCTTTTATCCGTACTGATCTCCATGCCATAAGACCCTGCGCTACTTGAAAGTTTGTCTGTCAGGTTTTGGAGCTCACTATTGCTGCCTGCCATGAGGTCAATGTCGTCTGCGAATCGAAGATTGCACAGGGATCTGCCACCAATAGAGATTGAAGTATGGTGGTCGTGGAGGGTTTCCTGCATGATCTTCTCCAGGAATATGTTGAAAAGGACAGGAGAGAGCAGGCATCCTTGACGGACACCGATCGTCGTCCTGAAGAACTCGCCTGACTGATTGTTAAGTAGAACTGCGCTGCAGGCGTTCTTGTAAAGCGCTTCTATCATTTGGATCAGTCCCTCCTCTATGTTGAACGATCTCATGACTTGCCAGAGTCCGTCGTGCCAGACGCGATCAAATGCTTTCCTGAAATCAATGAAGTTGTGGTAGAGTTCGCGCTGATGCTGCAGATGTTTCTCGATCAGGACGCGGCAGTTGAAAATCTGCTCTACAGTGCCTCTTCCAACTCTGAAGCCAGCCTGTTCTTCTGCCAGCAGTTCCTCGGCGAAAATTTTGAGGCGGTTGAGAATGATTCTAAGCATTACTTTGCTAGGGTGACTTATCAGACTGATAGTTCTGTAGTTCTGGCACTGTTTCAGGTTTCCTTTCTTGGGGAGCGGGATCACTAGAGACTGTGTCCATTCTACTGGCCATTTCTGGCAATAGAATAGTTTACAGTAAAAACATGGTAGATAGATAACATGTTCAGGATTAGTGGATCATGAGGGGAAAAAACAACTCTGAAGAGTTTATGCTGGACTTAATGATTGATGCTTAAAGAGGATTTCTATACACAAAGAGAGCGACCTGCAGTGCGTTATGCTCGATGGCAAGGTGTTCCATAATGAGCCACCGGAAAATGCATGGCTAGTTTTAAATATGTCAATTCTGGGACGTGGCGGCATCATAAAATTTCTTCTGGATGTGGAATAACCCAGGTCAGATTTAGTAAAACGTTTGCATAGCTATTCCGGAGAGACAGACAGAGAGGATAGCAAACTAT
This sequence comes from Semisulcospira habei, assembly GCA_036245525.1. Classification (NCBI taxonomy): domain Eukaryota; kingdom Metazoa; phylum Mollusca; class Gastropoda; family Semisulcospiridae; genus Semisulcospira; species Semisulcospira habei. The sequence goes on from BTPG01000001.1 coordinate 182,831,968, forward strand.
TTTACAGCTGTACTTTTAAATCCGGCGTTAACGACTGACTGCTCCATTTACAAAAATATTATTCCAATAGAGAAAATAACACTTCATCACGTTGTTGGCCATTTTCGCGCCATCACAATAAGACAGCTTTCGGCACACACTGGTAATGCTGTCAAATTGTTCACGAGTATGAACCTCACAATTTCCACAAAGACGATTAGCGTATATTTAATTGTAGTAAAGTCTTTGATGCACTGACAAATGTTTTGTTTATAGGACGATTTTCACAACGCAAGCTGTGTGTCACAGTAGTACATGAAGTTGGCTGTTTCGCATGGCGTGGTCTAGAACTTTCTGAGACAGACAGTGTTGAAAGAAAAAACTTTTTGCAAACCCGCTTTTTTCCCCCGTCTACGTTTAAAAACAAAAATCTGCTCAGGCTCCGTTTTGGGGGATAGGGGTTTGTTGTCTTCTCCTAGCAGTGTTTTTGTGTTTTTTTCCTCTACATTTGAACAGATAAAGGACTTTTGCTTTTCACAGACGCCCAAGCTGTAAAATGCCTCAAACAGTGCTTGCCGTTCTGATTCATAAACCCTGCTGCATTTAAAACGGCAATTGGAGCAGTCTATTGGTTTATTTTCTTTGCAGGTACTATTTTCCCGTTTCGGATACATACTCCTTTCCCTGCACCCACAAAGCCTTTCTTGAATTTTTCTTCCAGGTATCTGGCATGGCAAATTTCTTCATAAACAGCTTTTTTTTTTTTGGGGGGGGGGGGGGGGCGGGGAAGGGGCGGGGGGGGGGGGGGGGTGGTGTCTTAAACTTGCCTCGTTTACTTGGTGTTTGTGGTTTGGGGGTGCTGTGCAAAGGCGATAATGAAGAAGTATGTCGTGATCTAGGAGTTTGTGGTGTGTTTGGTGGAGACATCTGTTTTGCAGTTCAATGACTGGACTATTTGGTGTGTCGTTTCTGCCACTGGTCTCATACATTGTGTCTTCTTGTGTCTTGCTGGTTTCTGGCACTGTGTCTCTGCTGCCACGCTTGTCTGAGTCTCCTTGTGTCCCGCTTTAACGTGTCGCAGGTGGAAAAGGAAATACAGCATCATAGTGTTGGGCTTCAGTCTCAAGTAGTGACAGAATGATCGGTGATTGATCAACACCAGTGTCACCGGCTTGTGTGTCTGGGTAAAGAATCGTTTCCTAATGAAGCAAGTTATTTGAGTATATTATAACCGGCCTCTTTGTGCAGTCAGCAAGCGCCTTCAGCAGCAGATCAGCTGCGTCGTTGCTCCAGATTCCTGGGGCCCGCAGCTGTTCCATGTTCCAAAAGTATTTTAGGTACCTTTCTTTTTCATCATCTTCATTTGTTGTCAGAAAGCAAAATAAAGTAGGTCGCAAATTTGTCCTCAAGGTAATTGCATATCTGTGTCCTCAGATCAAGCACCGTGATATTCAGGTGCATGGAAACTGCCTCGAAGAAACAGTTTCCGTCTGCAGCTACTTCTACCGAGTACAATCCGTTGGCTGAGAGCAGATTCTGAAGCCGACCGCTTCTGTGCACTTCTTGTTCTCTCTGGTGTCGCTTCATCTCCTGCTTGCTCATTGCCTTGGCCAGCTCTATATTGCTGCTTTTGGATAATGTGTGTTTGCGTTTTCGTCAGTGAAAGTAAAGGCGTATTTTCGTCACTTTAATCCTCATTGGAAGACGTCGGCACTACATCAGCTTGAGGTAATTCAGTGACTGGACTGTAAGTGGGATGCTTGATGATGTTGTCATTGTAACTTTCATTTTCTTTAGTGGTCAAGTCGGTTATGTCCAGGCGTTTGCTCTTTATCAAGGGCTCATCATAGTCATCCGAGCAAGACCACCGTGCACCCTTGATTTTCGCTGATAAAGGCTCCAGGTCTGAATGACACCAACTTGCATCCTCGTGCCCTGGCTGCTTGAAGAGTTGCTTGGAGGCTTGAAGGGGCTCATCGTCAGACAGGCACCAGTTGCAATCTTCTTGGATGACTCTGGACTGTTGACAAGTCATATTTAAAATAAATCAGTTATCATCAGTCTTTATGTTCGGGGTGTGTGTGTGTGTGCGTCCACTGATGTGTGTTTGTGTGTGTGTGTGTGTGCGTGTTGGGGTTGTGGGGGTTGAGGGGGGGGGGGGGCACATAACAGTACACACGCGCACAACAATTCAGTAGCTAGGCTTCACATAATGATAGTGATACAGATAGAGTTCAAGACAAACTAAAGGGAATCGCTGATAACAGTAAATTGTAAACAAGAACCCGTAACTTATATCTGTTCGACAAGTCTCAGTACACTGTGAGCCACAAAACTGACCATACTCACTCGAAGTTGCTCAGAATTGACAGTGGCATTTAGTGGCCAGATTTAGGTACACATTGCCTTCAGTATCATTCTTTGGTTGGCTGTTCATTCTGTGAAGATGTGCAATTTGTACATGACTATGGATCAGATACAGTAGTAAATGACATTTAATAGCATTTTGCCGGGCTGAGGGTGGGGGGAACTTAAAAAAGACTACATTAATTATCATTTTACACTAACCTGCCTCTAAAATAATTTAATGATAATCAATAATAAATTGCAATGAGTATTTTACCAGTAATCGACCCAAATTTAACAGCCAATGGTGACGATTACATTTGTACTGAATACTGCACTCCAAAAATAGTATAGATGACAGAAATTATGTTACCTGCAAGAACACTGTGAGGCCACTGACTGTCCGATCCAAAATACTCCACTGCCCGGGAATGCTGCACTTGCGAAGAGTAGTATGAAAACTGGGGTCTTTCGGATAAAACATCCCACACTCTTGGTAGGATGTGGAACAAAAAGGATTTGTAGCTCGTTAGTATCCTAATAAACTGACATCATGATAACGGTACTCTAGTGCCATGAGATGCGGGCGCCGGTTTCCTGTCGGTGTTATCAACAGCGTTGACAGCGGTAAGGCAGCAGCTAACATATACCAGATTTCAGCGGGGGCGGGCGTTGGAATTAACAGATATACTGCAGGTCGTATTTTGAGATACGCTTTCCCTGCACTCTTAATCAACTAAACAAGCTGACAGCAAACACAGCTTAACTCCAGATACTTGGTTTCGGCAGTCACTTTTTCTGCAAAGATTCGTGAGATAATAAGACCGTATAGCCGTATCTTCAGCAACTATGTTTCGGCGGTGATTGATTCTCTCTGTTTGCCTGAACATGTTTTCGGTTCTAATCAATATTTTTAAAACTAATGAAATTTTTTAAAAAAGAAATAGATCAGACAAAAGAGCATCGTTTCCTGAGTCTGATGATACCAAAAAGTCAAAATCTCCAAAAAAGTGATATACTACGTTTCGGCAGTCAACCCTCGATATGCTCTTATGTTAAGTTCCTACTTGACTAAAGCTAGTATATGTAAATACAAGTTAACAACAGAAACAAATTACCGTCGATGGAGAAATGGATCTCCCATCTAGGCAACATAAAACAATGGTCATGGTCTAGTAAAACTGTTGCCGCTAGGGTTTCACGTGAAAGAAAAACAGAAGATAGTGGTAGAAAACCCTTTAAAATAGAAACAAATAAACGACGTTTCGGATCAAAGATCCTTCCTCAGACCTGAGGAAGGATCTTTGATCCAAAACGTCGTTATTTGTTTCTATTTTAAAGGGTTTTCTACCACTATCTTCTGTTTTTCTTTCAATGGTCATGGTCCTTTAGAAAGTTAGCAATAGGCACACACAAGTTTGCATGGACTTTTCCAATCCTGTAATTCCCAGTACAAACGATGAACAAGTAACTAGTCAAACTGTTGTGACCACTAAAACTGACCATTTTAAATAGCTAAGCTCCTGATGCAATTAGCATAAAGAATAACAATCATATTGTCATCCATTTTATCATTACAAAAATGTCATAACAATAAATGAGGGTCGGGTGGTGTCACTTGCCTCTCATTTTCAAGGTGATGCTGCAACATTTCTGATCTGAAAACCAGTGCCCTGCGATGTACTTTGGACTCGCTTTTGAATGATGGATGGCAGAAACATGACCAACCAAAAATGATTTTATCTCAATAACTAAAGCCTTTTGCCAGGTTGTCTGCATGTCTTTATGGTGCATTCACTTAGTAGACAAAGGGTTGAAAGAGGCATAGCATGTAGTGGTGGGAGCTCATTCGAGTCCGTGCCTCTCGCTAGTCTCATTGAGGTTGATGTTCCTTATAGGGTCAGGTCCCGAAGGTGTTCCTTTGGTTTATTTGCAGATCAGGCAGCGCTATGCTTTCACGCTGACGGCTAGGATTAAAATGACTCATCGGGACTGTGCATGCGTTTATATAGGCTGGCTGACAGTTTAAGTGGGAAGAAATGCACAAACAGTTTTGGAGTTTGCTGTTTATTCTTCTGTGGTGGCTGCTTTGAGGGGAGATCAGATGACTCTCAGCACCTGACTGTATTGCATAGGGGAGTTGTCTCCCATTAGACCATAACAGTATTTAGTATAAGATCTTGAAAGATGCTGATGTAGAAGGTGTTAAATCTGTCTCTCAGTCCTCCAGACAGGAGTACACACAGTCACAGTTTTGTTTGTTCTAGGATTTTCTACAGCTAAGGGAGAGCTAGTGCGCTCCATTTTGTATCCCAAGCCTGTGGACTTCAAGTTCCAACGCCACTCATATTACTTCATCCTGGTGCTGGCAGCGCTCGCCTGCATCGGCTTCATCTACACAATCGTCCTCATGGTGAGATGCCTTGCTTACAGTCCACATCAGATTGTTTTGTCGTTATTCTCAAAATAATTTTTGGCTCACATGCAAAGCAAAAGTGAGTATGTTCAGAGGTCATCCGTCTGTCGTCCGTCCACCATCGTCCGTAGTAAACTTTTCTCAGAGACTGTTCAAGCCACAGTCTTGAAACGTGGCCCTGAAGATACATTGTGCCTTTCTAAACATACCAATCTGAGTGACCTTTCTCAAAGGTCAAGGTCACAAGGGATCAGGAAATAGGTTTAAAAAAAACAACAACATATTTTGACTGATTTTGGCTTACGTGCAAGCAAAAGTGAGTCTATGTTTTGGGCCAGTGGTCGTCCGTCCATTGTCCGTCCGCCGTCGTCCTTGGTAAAGTTTAACGTTGGCATTTTCTCGGAGGCTATTCAAGCCACATTCTTTAAACTTGGCCCAAGGATACTTTGTGGCAAGATCTTTCTAAACATACTAATTTGAGTGACCTCTCACAAAAGTCAAGGTGACAGGGGATCAAGAAATATTTCAAAAATAGCTATATTTTGACATAATTTATTTTTTCTCAAATACTATTCACAATTTCAAACCCAAACTTGATACAAAGATACCTGATGGTAAGACCTTTCTATATGTACTAATTTGGTTGGTCCCCTGGAAAGGTAAGGGTCACAAGAGCTCAGGAAGTAGGTGAAAAATCACCATATTTTGACAAAAGATGTTTTTTCTCAAATACTATTCACAATTTTAAACCCAAACTTGGTACAGAGATACCCGATGGTAAGACCTGTCTATGCATACTAATTTGGATGACCCCTCAGAAAGGTCAAGGGTCACAAGGGCTCAGGAAATAGGTCCGAAATAGCCATATTTTGACAAAGATTTTTTTTCTTAAATACTATTCACAACTTCAAACCCAAACTTGCTACAGAGATACCTGATGGTATGACCTTTCTATGCACACTAATTTGAGTGATCTCTTGGAAAAGTCAAGGGTCACGAGAGCTCAGGAAATAGGTCTGAAATAGCCATATTTTGACAAAAGATTTTTTTTCTCAAATGCTATTCACAACTTAAAACCCAAATTTGGTACAGAGATTCCTGATCGTAAGACCTATCTATGCATACTAATTTGGATGACCCCTTGGAAAGGTCAAGGGTCACAAGAGGCTGGCAAATGTGTGTAAAATGCCTTTTTTTTTTTAAATATAAAATTGTAGGTATTCCCAAATTTTTGCAAATTTTTCAACCAAATTTGGTACAAAGATAACTGATGATAAGACCTTCCTATGCATACTAATTTAGTCGACGCATCACAAAAGTCAATGGTCACGGGGGTTCGACAGATGTGTGAAAAATGCTTACATTTTCAGAAAACATGGATTTTGCTCGTGTAGAAGCCAGCCCTTGTCACTAAGGTCACACATATGTAAATCGGTCATCCACATGAGCCATAATGGCTTTGCCTTTCTTGTTTTTTTTTTTTTTTTTTTTTTTTTTTTTTTTCAAATGCTATTCATAACTTGAAACCCAAACTTGGTACAAAGATACCTGATGGTAAGATCTTTCCATGCATACTAATTTTGTTGACTCCTCAGAAAGGTCAAGGATCACAAGAGATCAGGAAATAGGTTTTTAAAAAAGATAGCCATATTTTGACAAAAGATTTTTTTTTATGAAATATTATTCACAACTTCAGACCCATATGTAGTACAGAGATACCTGATGGTAAGACCTATCTATACATAATAATTTGGATGACCTCTCAGAAAGGTCAAGGATAACAAGAGGGTGGCAATGTGTTTAAAAAGCCAATTTTTGATAGAATTGTATTTTTTTCAGGCAAACTTTTAATAAAGTTGGCACAAAGGTAGCTGATGATAAGACCTACCTGTGCATACTAATTTAATTGACCCATCACAAAGGTCAATGGTCATGGGATGATAAAAATATATGTAAAATAAATAGTCATATTTTGAGAGAAAATGTTTTTGGGCTCACGTGCGAAGCAAAAGTGAGTCTGCGTTCTGGGCCAGTGGTCATCCGTCCGTTGTCTGTGGTAAACTTTAACGTTGGCATTTTCCCGGAGACCATTCAAGCTACAGACTTCAAACTTGGCCCAAGGATACTTTGTGGCAAGACCTTTCTAAACATACCAATTTCAGTGACCTCTCACAAAGTGGTCAGTCATGATGTTTTCATTACTATTTTAGTCTATTTCAAGTAATGTGATGGGCTATGGCCTGTGCAGGGGCATGTAACAAACTAGATTGCAGCTTCTGATGCTTTAGAAACAGCACTACTCCTCACAGATGACAGACCCCTAAACCATTCCTCCATCTTCAACAAAATGTATTTAGCATTAACAGTTGGTGTACAAGCATAATGTGTATAAGCTGAAACAGAAGATAGTGATAAGTGTACACACAGGGCTTCTGGAAAGTGTGCCTGTCTGCACTGCATAAAGGTTTTATCATGTGAAAAGAATCATAGGTCAAGGATTTCAGGTGACAGAGCTGTGTAGGATGGGGGAAAAACGGCACTTTGTTGAAACTTGTTTTTTTGATGTTTCCTCCAAATCATAATTTTGGGGGGTGGTACAGACTGTGGAGGGGGGGGGGGGGGAAAGGGGAGGGGGGGCTGCTTACATTTTGAGAAGACATGGATTTCACTAGTGCTAGGGGTATCAGCAACCTGACGTTCTGCGAGGGTCCAACGCCTGTTTTTCAACTTGCTCCGAATGCAAATAATTTGACTTGGAAAGAAAACTTTTTACATGGTGATAAAGTTTGTCAGCTCCTATTGCACCTGAGATGGCGAGACAAATTTCTCTTTTAGAGATAATAAAGTACTCTTATTCTTATTCTTATTTTCAAAGCTGTCATTAGTTTTGTTCTTTGTGCAGTAAGTCATTAACGCCACTGTATGGAAGACAGTTAGTGTCAACGTCTTTTTCATATCGTGGCGCACTTTTTGTGGGGCAGATCGCATACACGCAATTTATGTTGAAAACACATACTCGTTTCTACAATCGAGGGTTTCTCCGCCATTCAACCTACAGATTTGGTTTTTACACCATTGGAAAGGTCATAATCTTGGCTAAAAGCAGCTTGTTGCATTTTTTGTCTACCATATTTAAAAAAATACATTACACTTTGAAATGGGGCTGGTTGGAGTGCATTCCGGAGCATGCACATTGTTACGATTGTGGTTGTGTTATCCTGTGAGAGCATACATGTGTTATTCGTAGGTAACGACCCGATGTTTATTTGAGCTTTCACGGGTACGTTTCACGTGTTTTTTTTAGTAAGATTTTCTTTTGTTCGTGAGTAGAGCCGTTTTCATTTTGTTGTGTTTAGTCCGGTGCGTTGTAGAAGGGTCGCACTGTCTGGTGGCCTCGTAAGTGTCATGTCGGTTAGTTGACATCGCAACATTTTCGCTACTTTTTGTTTTCCTGTGCGCGTGTATCGAGCAGCCTTTATTTTGTTTGGTGAATGTTCTCGTACCTTTTTGAGCTATCATAGATAAGGATACCATACTTTTATGTATCTTTATTATACGCTAGAATTTAGAGCTGAAGTGAGCAGCCGTGTTTTGTAGCCTGATATATTTGTTTCTGGAAAGTTTATGTTAATGAGCTTCGGCTGCGTGTTTCGTTCTGGTTGTTTGAGTTCATGATTTCCGTAGAAGATTCTAGATTTTGATAGTGTATATAAGGAGGGCGCTGGGAAAGCCCGTCAGTACATTGTCTTGCTTTGTCAGTTGTAGAGATACGCAGTTTATTGCGAGAGACGCTGTGTATGAGAAACTTTGAGTCGTAGTGTGGACATAGCAAAAGAGATTTTGTATTCAGTAGTTTGTGCATTTGAGAGTGCATTACTGTGTGGATATCGCATCGCTGAATTAAATATTGTTGGAACTGTTACTCCAGTATTGTCTACATCCTTAAGCCACGTGTGACGGATTGCAGCTGAACGAGGTTTACTTTAAAGAACTCTACGTGTGTGTGTCTGGTGTGTTTATCATACTTCGACTACAACTCCACCACGTAACACACATGACGTTTTTGGCGTGCGGGGCAGAAATTTTGGCAAAGAAGTAACAAAATAAAAATGACATCACGTCTAGTTACGCAAACCTTGCTAGAGAATGTCTTTTTGGCGCCAAAGTGCCGTGTGTGTGTATGTCACAGCGACTAGAGCCCACGTTTGTGGATGGACAAGCTTGAAATTTTAGGATATTGTCCCTAAAAGAATTATCTTGAGGCCTTTTTTTCGATGTTTTGATTAAGATGCTCTTTGGCAAGAAAATGGCCGTTTCACAAAAACCGGTTGATTCACATTGGAGTCTGTAATTGTTCTTATTTTTACTAGAGATTTTGCATATAGCTAGATAAAAGGGAGATATTGAATGAGTTTGTTAACCAGCTTTGTACCTCTAAAACCTTTTGAGTGATAATTAAATATTTGTTTAAAAATATATATTTTCACGTTTTGGGGATTAATTTCATGAATTATATGGGTTAATCTTAAAACGAATCTTTTTTACGAAAGTAACAATCTTCTTATTAATAATCGCATGATTTTTCATAAACAGTGTTTACGTAAGCCTGCTATTTGTCCAGGCCCTGGGGTAGGATTAGGTCAAATTGTGACCTGTAAGCTCTAGGCATGAAAATCAGCAAGAAAATTGCAAAGTTGATCCTCTGATATGTCAAATGTTAGTACTGCGATGAGTGACGTATAACATCGAGTCGTCACTATGAAGACGGCGTTGTGGGAATAATGATGCCATGACGTGAAGCTTGAAGCGACGTCATTTCGCTGCTTGTGCTATTCAGAATAGCTTTGCTACACCTGACCAAAGAGCTTACGAATGGAGGGAAGCGCCGTGTGTCTGTCTTTATGTGTGCCAGTGTGTGTGTGTTGATCAGAGGTTGGCTTAGAGAGGAGGGAATTGGATCAGCATTATAGCCTAAAAATATGAACAACTCTGAATGTTCCTACAAGATAAACGCATCTGAGCTCCAGACAATACGGTAGACTTTGGGATGAAATCCTCATCTTGTTTAACATTCCAGGGATTCAAAAGTTACGCTGCAGAACGTGCGTTTTTAGCAAATTTTTGCGATTCCCCAAACATCTTAAAATCCGCTGAAAATAAAACATATATTCTGGGACTTAACATAAACATCATTCAATTTCCAGTAGATCTGTGTCAGTTGCATGGTTGTAGAGCGAATGTCGCCCTATGCAGAAGAAAGCAGTCACTTTGCTGTACGTCGTCTGAATCTTTAACGTGAAAAGATACGCAGGCCTTTTTTCAGGTGTGACTAAAACGTAGTAAGAAAATGAGAAAATAAATAATAAAGTTTATTTTGCTTCCTTTCTGTTTTAATTTTTAGCTCATGTGCACAGCAAAAGTAAGTCTTTGTTCTGGGCCAGTGCTCGTTCGTCTGGTGTCTATGGTAAACTTTAACATTGGCATTTTCTCAGAGACAAGCTACAGTCTTCAAACTTGGCCCAAGGATACTTTGTGGCAAGACTTTTCTAAACATATCAATTTCAGTGGCCTCTCACAAAGGTCAGTGTCACAGGGGATCAGGAAATGTATCAAGAATAGCTATATTTTGACATAATTTATTTTTTCTGAAATTCTATTCACAACTTCAAACCCAAACTTGGTACAAAGATACTTGGTTCATCCCTCGGAAAGTTGAAGGGTCACAAGAACTCAAGAAATAGGTCCAAAATAGGCATATTTTAACAAAAGATCTTTTTTCTCAAGTACTGTTCACAACTTCAAACCCAAACTTGCTACAGAGATACCTGATGGGAAGACCTATCTATGCGTACTAATGTGGATGATCCCTTGGAAAGGTCAAGGTTCACGAGGCTGGCAAATGTGTGTAGGTATTATCAAAATTTTTGCAAATTTTTCAACCACATTTGGCACAAAGATAGCTGAGGATAAGACCTTCCTATGCAATTGCATACTAATTTAGTTGACTCATCACAAAGGTCATGGGTCACGGGGGGTTGACAGATGTGTGAAAAATGCTTACATTTTCAGAAAACATGGATTTTGCTGCTGCAGAAGCCAGCCTTTGTCACAAAGGTCACACATGTAAATCGGTGGTACACGTGAGCCATAAAGGCTTTGCCTTTCTTGTTTTCTTGGATACTATTTTCAACTTCAAACTCAAACTTGGTACAGAGATACCTGATGGTAAAACTTATCGATGCATACTAATTTGAATGACCCCTTGGAAACGCCAATATCACATGGTCAGTAAATGTATGACAAATTTGTTTGTTAGAATTGTAGTTTTTATCAAAGTTTTTGCAAACTTTTCAATCAAATTTGGCGTGAACCTGGCTGATGGCAAAACATTTCTATGCATACTAATTTAGTCGACACATTGCAAAGGTCAAGGGTCACAGGTGTTTGACATGTGTGAAAATTTTTTACAGTTTAAGAAAACATGTATTTCGCTGGTGCTGAAGCCAGCCCTTATTGTCACAAAGGTCACGCATAAGTTCATCGGTCATACATGTGAGCCATAAGGGCTTTGCCCTTTTTGTCATAAAATAAGTCCAGTAGGGACCTCACTGAAAATGCATTGTTTTATATTTATTTGACTTATATTTAACCTGTTTACAAGTGAAGTGGACTTTATACAGCTTCAGGAGCATATGTAGACCCTTGTAGTTGGAGGTCAGTGTCTGATTAGCTTGTTGCCTAGGAGAGTGCTTAGCTAATCAGTATAGCTAATCAGACTGGAATTCTCTTGTCAATTTATCTCCTGCCACTGTACAATTTTGAAGGAAGATGCTTCCCAAATTGAGTGTTTAGACTGAAAATGTTAACCCAACCAGCACTGACACTACAACAGGAGATGAACTGACCATGATAAGGGTGAGGCCAAAATAGCCTGGCAAGCTATTCTGGCACCATTCTTGAACTATCCTGGTTGATTTGAGGCACCAAGCTGTTCAGGCTCCAGTCGTGAACAATCATGGTCGATCTTTTTGGCATAGTCACTAAACTGTGATAATTCTTGAAATGACAGCTTCCAGATTTGAGCCATAGAAGTCAGTGTTTGAAATTATAGACTGTCTGACTGGGTGTTTCAATATTTCCTGTACATGCACTTGATATGTTGACTATGGTAGTTTTAAAGGACAGCTTCCAGTTACAGAGTTGCACATCCTCAGAAAGCGAGAAGTTTTCATACCTCCACTAACCGTTTTAGAGGATTCATACCCTCTTTAAAATTTCATAACCCCTAACACTTTGACAGAGAATAACTTGGTGACTGGTCATATTGATTTTTGGTTCACATTCGATAGCAAAGGTGAATATGAATATGAATACCTTTATTGTCCCAAGATGGGAAATTTGTTTGCAGCGGAATTTTTTTTTAAACAGTTGTAAAAACAACAAATGTGAACATAAAACAAATAAATACATTTGACTGACTAGAGCACATCGACCCATTACATTGAGTATGTGCACGTATATAACATCACAACCATCTGTAATGTTAATATCCACCTAGAAAGAAAACGTTCTTTAAACCAGAGACGACACTACCTTATACCACGCACACAACACACGCAAACAACCCGCACACACACACTTGCGTATCACATGACATTGCATATTCATGGACATGAGGCTGACATCTTGACCGTCCTTCAAATGATGCCATGACTATAGGTCTATGCCATGGCATCATTTAGGAGACTGATAGATGATGGCACGAAAGAAAGACATCTGCGATTTGTTTTGCACATCACAGTTCCGTATCTCCTGGAGGAAGGCAACAAGGCATATTCTTCGGATAAAATTGAGCATCATCAGATACAATGTGGAAGGCTTTGTTAAGCACCTGCTTCTCATACAAAGAAGAAAGGCAGGGCTGCTTAACACCAGTTATTTTGCTACTGTTGTTGATAATGTGCTGGAGCTTAGTCTTTTAGGCTCATATTCCCAAACCAGCAGACACATCAGAAGGTGAGTACACTTTGAATAAAAGACTGATAAAAGAGAGTAAAACAGATTTGTCAACATTAAACTTGCGCAGCTTCCTCAAAAGATACAGGCGCTGTTGGCCTTTCTTGTGCAAAACATCACACTGTCCCATTTAAGTTTGTCATCAATGGTGGTTCTGAGGTATTTGTACTCGGTCACCTTTCCACTATTTCATCAAAAATGACAGTGTCTAACTGCATTTGTTGTTTTTTTTTCCTGAAGTCTATGCACATATCTCTCGTTTTGGAAGCATTGATGCACAGAAAGAAGTCGCGGCACCAGTCCATAAAATCCTGCATGACTGGACCATGATTGGTTTCGTCATCATAGAGCAGGCTCAGCAGAGCAGAATCGTTTGAGAACTTAATCAAATGCCTGTCACTGTGTGCACTCTTGCAGTCATCTGTGTATAATATAAATAAGAGTGGTGAAAGCACACAGCCTTGAGGTGAGCCTGTAGAAACCGATTTAACAGTAGACAATGTGTGGTTTACCCGAACTCTTTGCGGTCTGCACACGAGGAAGTCTAGGATCCAAAAGGCCAAACTGTTACTCAGCTTAAAATCACAGGTAAGTTTCCTGAAGAGCAAGTGTGGTTGGAGTGTGTTAAACGCGGCACTCAGATCCAGGAATAAAATTCTAGCATGAGTTTTACCCTTCTCAAGGTGAGTGTGAATAAGGTTCAAGAGCACTAACGTGGCATCCTCGACCTTTCTTCCAGGCCTGTACGCGAACTGCAGAGTGTTGAATATATGTGCTGTACAGTTCATGAGGTGGGATTTGACTAATTTTTCAAAGGTTTTCATTACGAGAGATGTCAACGCAATAGGCCGAAAATCGTTAATTACAGAAGGGCGGGTCTTTTTAGGAATTGGGACAACTATGGACATTTTCCACATTTGCAGTTCGAGAGAGGCTTGAAAGATGGTATGGAAGATGTCACAAAGATGTGAGGTACAGTGTCTCAAAACGTGGCCAGAGATGCCATCAGGGCCAGCACTCTTCCTTGTGTTTTTACGCTCAAAAACCTTACGCACATCCCCCTTGCTGATTTGTACAGTTTCATCTGACCTTGAGGAAGCTTTGATGTTATCAATCGCAGAACTAAATCGCGGGTGTCAAAGCGACAGTAAAATGTATTCAATTCCTCCACAAAGTCACCATCGTTATAACCACCTAAAGGTGTCATATTGTCAGTCATTGTTTTGATACCCTGTCAAGTAGCTCTCAAATCCCCTGTCTTAAATTTTGTTTCTATTTTGTTTTTGTAATTGTCCTTAGCTTCAAGTATTTCAGACCGCATAACTCTCTGAATCTGTTTTCTCTCTGCAGGACCAGACTCGAAGTAAGCCCTTTTCTTGTCATTAAGAGCTTGCTTAACACTTTGTGTGACCCAAAGTGGTAGCAAAGGGCCTCCATTGCCTGTCCATCGTCTGTGATAAACTTTAACATTGGCATTTTCTTGGTGACACAGACTTCTAACTTGGCCCAAGGATACTTCTTGGCAGAACCTTTCAAGGTCAAAGTGGGGTCAAGAAATAGTTTTTTAAAAAGCCTTTTTTTTTTAAAAACAAAATTTAATATTGTCTTTTAGTTTTATCAAATACTATTTTCACCATCAAACCCAAACTTGCTATACAGATACCTTATGATAAGTCCTTGTGTATATTAAATTGGATGACCCTGCTGAACGATCAAGGGTCACAAAAAATAACTATTTTTTATGACGTAAGTTTTTATTGGCACTTTTGCAAACAATCCAGTCAAACGTACCACAAGGCTAGCGTTTCGGAGCCCAAAACAGCAAAAATACCTGAAATTTGTGTACAAACCAAGGGGAATCACTCAGCGCTGGACAGACAAACAGTTAGATCCCCTGCCCCCGCCTATCAGGCACCCATTTGCCAGCCCACAGAGAAATACGCAGGTATAGAACAAGACGATCATCTACATCCCTAAAAAGGATGCATCAGGTCTCACTTGTAACCCATGTCTTTCTCTGGAACTTAGGAAGTAGGCAGGTTTGTAAGTATCTATAACTCGAGTATCTATAACTCAAGTCAGTAGGAAAGCCCTAGAGTGATCAATCCTAATCCCCAGCCAATACGGGGTATAGAATTAAACGGAGATCGAGATACGTGCAGCAGAACGCTACACTAAATTCTCATCTCCACTTGATCGTCTCTTCAATTGGTGCCACGACGTGCAAGAGTGCACACGCAACCTTCCTCGTCACAGCACTGGCACTGACCAGCTTTGTGTGGCTAGAGCACAAAACCACACGGCAAACAGCAAACGTAACTGCAAAGACAGTGGCTGTTTAACAGCGAACAGAAGAACGTTCTCGAAATAAAGTTTCTATAAAATAAAAAATTTAAAAAAAAAAAAAAAAAAAAAAATCCATTACATTGTATCACAGCCAGCAGCTGATACGGAATGAACCTTAAATTTTGAGGAAAAGAGAAAAAGAAGAAACAACAAACCAGCAAGAAACGGGTATCAAAACCGACAGACTTGCAATAAAGAGAACAATCGGCACTGAATAAGAAGAATCTAAAGGACACAACTTTCTGAAACAGAGAGCTAAATGTCACGTGGAAAAACATTGAAAACTACACAGCGAAGGGATGCGCTATTTTACTAACAGGCAGGTGGCACAGCTACCTCTATGCCGCTATCCTTGCATCGCGCTACTACTCTCAAAAGTAGTTGAAGGGTGTTGGGAATGGTCCTAGATTACGTAACTGCCGGACCTGGCGCTGACTGGACTAATATCCCATGGCCACCTGCGAGACATGTCGCCTTCTGGAGCTGGCACATGCATAAATGTATAGAAAGCCTTGCGAACAGAAGACCAAACAATCAAGATATAGCCCTATATCCTGAATACTAAACAAAACAGTGTCGACTCAAAACTGACCCATCGCGGTCAAAAGAGAGATAAAACAACCCAGCGGGAACATCAGCTCACGGATGAATTTATGTCTGTTCCCTCAGACGACGAAAGGATCAAGGCCTCCTGTTGCATATACTGCACAGCCAGCCTCTCCTGCCTCTCCTCGTTGCAGCCTGACGCCAGACCTCAGACCACCATAGGCTCTGGCCTGCGGACAAGGTGACCTTTCGCCGCCACGACGTGCCAGAGCGCACAACTGAAACATATCAGTACCTACACCACCTGTCGGCCCACCCACCAGCAATGTTCAAATGACAAATAAAAGGGGAAACACTCGCAAGAGACTGCTATAACGCAGTTGAAAGAATTTGTAAAAACGAAAGTTGAACCTCACAAACATTAGGATACAATTCGATGCGAGAATCCTTCCGAAAGTGAGCCAACGACCTACTAACTCAAGTCAGTAGGAAAGCCCTAGAGCTATCAATCCTAATCCCCAACCAATACGGGGGATAGGATTAAACGGAGATCGAGATACGTGCAATAAAACGCTGCGCAAAATAACTATCTCCACGGTTTGGTCCGCTGACGAAGAGGAGTACCGGCAATTTAAAGCAAAACCAATGAACCATACGAGTTCACCTCAGAACCAACGAACTTATAAAGAATTCCGAGGAGTGAAAACGGGGAATACACAACATAAGTTAACCTACCCCCTTACCCGGTTGACTCTGTTGGCCCCCAAAACCAGGGACTGCAAACGCAATGAACCTACGAGTTCACCCTTAAAAACACGCACACCGATTAAATTCAACAAATCCACAGAAAACCTAAAAAAAGAAGAAACGACAAACCAGCAAGAAATGGTTATCAAAACCGAGAGACCGACTTGCAATAAAGAGAACACTCAGCACTGAATAAGAAAAATCTAAATGACACAACTTATAGAAACAGAGAGCTAAATTTTACGTGAAAAAACACTGAAAACTACACGGAGACGGGATGCGCTATCTTACTAACAGGCAGGGTACCTCTATGCCTATCCATGCATCGCGCTGCTACTTTCAAAAGTAGTAAAAAGGTGTTGGGAATGGTCCTTGATTACGTAACCGCCGGTTCTGGCGGTGACTGGACTAATACCCCACGGCCACCTGCGAGACATGTGGCATTCTGGAGTTGGCACATGCATAAATGTATGGAAAGCCCTGTGAACAGAAGACCAAACAATCAAGATATAGCCCTACATCCCGAACACTTAAACAAAACAGTGTCGACTCAATAACTGACCCATCGCGGTCAAAAGCCCGAGAGATAAAACAACCCAGCGGAAACTTCATCTAACGAATGAATTTATGTCTGTTCCCTCAGACGACGAAAGGATCAAGGCCTCCTGTTGCACATACTGCACAGCCAGCCTCTCCTCGTTACAGCCTGACGCCGGACCTCAGACCACCATAGGCTCTGGCCTGCGGACAAGGCGTCCTTTTGCCGCCACGACGTGCCAGAGTGCACAACTGAAACATATCAGTACCTACACGACCTGTCGGCCCACCCACCAGCAGTCCTCAAAGGACTAACTAAAAGGGAACACTCCGCATCGCAAGAGTCTGCTATAACGCAGTTGAAAGAATTGTAAAAACGAACGTTGAACATCACAAACACTAGGATACCACTCTATGCGAGCATCCTTTCGAAAGTGAGCCAATGACCTACTAACTCAAGTCAGTAGGAAAGCCCTAGAGCTATCGATCCTAATCCCCAGCCAATACGGGGGATAGGTTTAAACGGAGATCGAAATACGTGCAGCAGAACGCTACACTAAATTTTAATCTCCACGGTTTGGTCCGCTGACGATGAGGAGTACCGGCAATTTAAAGCAAAACTTCCTCGAAACACACATGAACTAGACATAAAAATTCAGACTGACTTGTGTCGCTCGAGTGTGTACGGCCGGCCGATAAAAAACAGGCCATTTCATCGGATAGTGTGCGATGTGATACACTTTTATACAAACTGACCGGTGTGATATCATACTACAACTACGACTCTACACGTAACATAGACTTTTTGAAATGAGGCTGGCCGCAGAACAATCAGCACCGAGTACGGGATAACATTGGTGGGTAGTCATCACACGGTATCAGTGTAGTAACAAGAAAATTACGTCATGCATAGCTATGCAGGCATTCCTGTTGAACGCATAAATTTTGTACAGTTAGTAATACAGAATAATTATATTCATTGCATTGCATTGCATTTGAAGACTCTACTTCTTTTCAGGCACTTGTAGAGCGCCCCTCATATAAACAAATATGGTCATAATTTTCCATACAGTGTGATTTTTGGCTCACGTGCAAAGCAAAAGTGAGTATGTTTTGGGCCAGTGGTCTGTCGTCCGTCGTCGGTGATAAACTTTCATTCATTCAGTCCTCTCTGCGCCGTCTGGTGCTTGAGGCGACGGCAAGGGAGCGCCACTTTTGTCTGTCAGCTGCTATTTTGGGTGCTGTTTGCAGAGTAAGGCCTCTGTTCTTGAGCTCTCGCTCCACGGTTCGGCGCCACGTCTCCTTTGGTCGCCCACGGTTTCTCTTCCCCTGTGGTGTCCATCTCAGTGCCACCCTTGGTAATGAGTCAGGTGACATTCTGCAAACGTGGCCTAGCCATCTCCATCTCCGTGTGGCGATGGTTTCAGCGATGCTGTCTGCGCCTGCTCTCTTCCGTAGTTCCTCGTTTGTGATCATGTTTGGCCAGAAGACCTTCATGATCCGTCGCAGGCACTTGTTCTGGAAGACATCCAGCTTGCGTTCCGTAGCGGTAGTGGATTTCCAGCATTCTGACCCATATAGAAGGACACTCAGCACGTTGCTCTTAAAAATACGGAGCTTGGTGTGGATGCTCAGGCTTGTGGTCCTCCAGATGGGTTTCAGCATTGCGAAGGCTTGGTTGGCTTTGCTGATTCTTGTGGTGATCTCCCTTGTGCAGTCTCCATCTGTGGTAACCTTGCTGCCCAGGTACGTGAACTCGTCCACCTCTTGCAGAGGTTGGTCATTGATGGTGATTGGGTCGCCCACTATGGTGTTCTTCCTCATGACTTGAGTCTTCCTAATGTTGACCCCGAGACCTATGGAGCTTGCTGACTGTGTCAACTGTTGTGTCTTCTGTTGCATGTCCTGGTTTCTGCTTGCCAGCAGCCCGATATCATCGGCGTAGTCGAGGTCATCCAGCATTGAGGTCAGCGTCCACTGAATTCCCTGCCTCCTTCCCTCTGTGGTGCGGCGCATGATCCAATCAATTGCCATTGAGAATAGGATTGGCGAAAGAATACATCCTTGTTTCACTCCGGTTTCCACCTTAAACGGTTCGGTGAGCTGGTTGTTGTGGACGACTCTGCACTCAAAATTCTTGTACAGGGACCTGATGACGTTGACAAGTTTCTGGGGGATTCCATAGTATCGCAGGATTTTCCAAAGGGAGTCTCGATGCAGACTGTCGAAGGCCTTCTCAAAGTCTACAAAGACCACATAGAGGGATCCATTCCATTCGTTAGACTGCTCAAGGATCTGTCTCAGTACGAAAATATGGTCAATGCAGGACTTGCCTTTCCTAAAACCTGCCTGCTCCCGGCGAAGGATGCCATTCACTGCTGTCGTAATGCGTTCAAGGAGAATGCGGCTGAAGATCTTGCTGGTGAGGGATAGTAAGGTGATGCCTCGCCAGTTGTTACAGTTCCCCAGGTCTCCTTTCTTCGGAAGTTTGACGATGGTGCCGGTCTTCCAATCGCTCGGCGCTTCCTCAGTGTCCCAGATCTTTTGAAAAATCTGACAAAGAAGCTGCGGCGTTACCGTATCTTCTACTTTCAGCATCTCGGGGCACACTCCGTCATCGCCAGGTGCCTTCCCGTTCTTCAGCTTTTGAATGGCCTGCTTGACTTCCGCAATAGTAATGTTGCCGAGGTTAATGTCCAGGTCCTCCTCCGCTTCAGGAATGTCAGTGAGGGTTGGTGGGTCTGAGCGGTTCAGGATGGACTCGAAGTGTTGCTTCCATCTCTTCAGCTTCTCTTCCTCTACTGTGACATGAGTTCCATCTTCAGCTCTCACTGGAAGGTCGTGGTGTTGCCCGTAATCGCCCTTCAGCTTCTTGGTGTTCTGGTACACTGTCTTCATGTCTCTCTGTTTTGCAGCTGCCTCCGCTTCTTCTGCCAGCCTTTCTGTGTACATTCTCTTGTCTCTTCTCGCTGATGTCTTCACCGCTTGATCTTTCTCTCTGTATTCTCTTGATATTCTTTCCTTCAGTCTTGGTGATTTGGTATCCAGAAGTTTCTTCTTG
This sequence comes from Semisulcospira habei, assembly GCA_036245525.1. Lineage (NCBI taxonomy): Eukaryota > Metazoa > Mollusca > Gastropoda > Semisulcospiridae > Semisulcospira > Semisulcospira habei. Next base: position 182,851,962 of record BTPG01000001.1, read on the forward strand.
ATCTGTCTTCTCTCTTCTATGCGAGCCCACGTGTCTTCTGAGATCCACTCTGTCTTCCTGCTCTTTCTGTATCCTAAAACTTCCCCTCCTGTTTCCTTCATGGCTCTGTTGAAATCTTCAATAGTCAGCGCTGTCTCATCTTCCAAAACACTAAATCTATTCCTGAGGGCCAACCTAAACTCTTCTTTCACTTTTGGATCTTTCAACTTGGCCACGTCGTAGCGCTGATTTCTGGTGTCTCCTATCTTTACTTTCCTAAGCTTCAATGTCACCTTCCCCACCAGAAGACTATGGTCGCTGCCAATGTCAGCATGTCGCATCACTCGCACATCCTGCAGAGAGTGCCTCCAGCGACCATTAATGATGATGTGGTCGATCTGGTTCTGGGTCTTGCCGTCTGGTGATTTCCATGTGAGTTTGTGGATCTCCCTATGCGCAAACAGGGTCCCTCCTATGACTAAGTCATTCTCCTCGCAGAAATTGACCAACCTCTCCCCGTTGTCGTTGATCACACCCGCTCCATGTCGTCCCATGGTCCTCTTTCTGTCTTCATTGTCGCAGCCGACCTTAGCGTTGAAGTCACCGATCAGCATCAGCACGTCATGTCGAGGGATGTCTTCCAAAACAGCTTGGAGGGCGTCGTAGAATGCATCCTTATCCTCTTCTTCCGCGTCGTCTATCGGTGCGTAGCCCACAACAATAGACAGCTTTGCGTATTTGGAATTCATCCTGACGTACAGCAGGCGCTCGTTCACAGGTTTCCACTGTAGAACGGTGTTGGCCTTGCTCTTATTGATGATGACAGCAACTCCTTCTCGGTGTTCGTTGTCTGTTCTTCCAGACCAGATGATGACTTCTCCGGAGCTCAACCTCTGTCTGCCAGCACCAGTCCATCTTGCTTCTGTTACTCCCATGAGGGTTAGTTTGTGGCGGTTCAGTTCACTTACTGCTTGCGCCAGCTTTCCAGTCTGGTAGAGCGTTCGCACGTTCCAGCATCCAATTCTGATCCATCGTTTTGGCGTCAGGAGTTCCGCTATCGGGGTGGAGACGTCCTTGCGGCTTTGGTCCCCATCCGTCATAAGTCCAGTTTCCTGGTCTGCTTCGCTCCCAGCGCCGGTTGTCGCTTTTTCCCTTGTTGTCGTTTCCGTAGCAAGTTTCTTTTTACAGGGTGGAGTCGCTAGCCCCACGCCTAACCCTCCTCCTTTATCCTGACTTGGGACAGGCAGTTAAGCCCCCAAAGGGGCCTCCCTGGTGGAGTTGTGATAAACTTTAACGTTGGCATTTTCTAGGAGACTATTCAAGCCACAGTCGTCAAACTTGGCCCAAGGATACTTTGTGGCAAGACCTTTCTAAACAGCTTAAACAGCTATTTGAGTGACCTCTCACCAAGGTCAAAGTTACAGGGGATCAGGAAATAGGTAAAAAATATCTATATTTTGACGTAATTTATTTTTTTCTCAAATACTATTCACAACTTCAAACCCAAACTTGGTACAAAGATACCTGATGGTAAGACCTTTCTAGGCATACTCATATGGTTGATCCCTTGGAAAGGTCAAGGGTCACAAGTGCTCAGGGGATATGTAAAAAAATAGCCATATTTTGACAAAAGATGTTTTTTCTTGAATACTATTCACAACTTCAAACCCAAACTTGCTACAGAGATACCTGATGGTAAGACCTTTCTATGCATACTAATTTGGTTGATCCCTCGGAAAGTTCAAGGGTCACAAGAGCTCAGCAAATAGGTCCAAATAGCCACATATTTTGACCCTAATTTATTTTCTCAAATGCTGTTCACAACTTCAAACCCAAATTTGTACACAGATACCTGATGGTAAGACCTATCTATGCATACTAATTTGGATGACCCCTCGGAAAGGTGAAGGGTCACAAGAGTCCGACAAATGTGTAAAATGCCAATTTTTGATAAAATTGTAGGTATTATCAACACTTTACTAAATTTTCAATCAAATTTGGCACAAAGGTAGCTGATAAGACCTTCCTAAGTTTGAGGCCAGGGAGGTTGAAGCGTGTGATTGGAAGCCACTGCTAGTTGGCTTAGTGTATAGGAATCCAGCATCCACTGCCGTGTGGTATGATGACTTTGTACAGGTAATGGATAAAGTGAATGACACAGGCAGGGATGTACTCATTCTCGGTGATTTTAACATTGACATCTCAAAACCCCATTCAATGTGGCAATGTACAACAATGCTGTTTGGACTCTCTTGGCTTGACTTCGCGAACGAAGATTTTATAGGAGTTGCCCACGACGTCTGCAGGCTTGTTCGTGGCTGCGGAGGCCAATCCGAGACAGGCAGGTTCGACCGCAGTGGCTGCAGGGGAAGGTATGGCCAGGGTTCTGAGCTGCGGCATCTCTGTTTTTTCTCCTGAGCCGCTTGTCCTTAAGGCTAGCTCTGTGAGAGTCCTCAAAGGAGACAGCTGCCTTGTAAATGGTGGAGCGCCAGGTGTCACGGTCCGCAGCAAGCGAAGACCACTGGTGGTGGTCGATTTGGCAGGCACTAAGTGACTTCTTGAGACAGTCTTTGTATCTCTTCTTTGGTGCCCCTCTGTCACGGTGTCCAGTAGCAAGCTCGCCGAACAGGGTGATCTTTGGTAGGCGATGATCCTCCATCCTGGAGACATGCCCCGCCCAGCGGAGCTGTGTCCGCAGCAGCAAAGCCTCGATGCTCACAGTTTCAGCCTGTTCAAGGACCTCGACGTTGGTGACATAGTCACTCCAGTGAATGCCCAGGATGGTACGCAGGCAGCGCTGGTGGAAGCGTTCGAGGAGTCGTAGTTGGCTGCGGTAGAGGGCCCAAGACTCGGAACCATACAGCAGGGTGGTGAGGACCACAGCTCTGTACACGCTGATCTTGGTGCCTGTTTTCAGCTGTTGATTGTGCCACACCCGCTTGAAAAGTCGCCCGAAAGCGCTGTTCGCTTTTGCCAGCCTGCTGTCAAGCTCCTTGTCCAGCTTGGCGTCCGACGTGATAATGCAGCCAAGGTAAGTAAACTGGTGCACTGACTTTAGTTCAGACTCGCCAATGGTGATGTGAGGAGGGCGATACACTGTCTTGGGTGCCGGCTGATGGAGGACCTCTGTCTTTTTCAGACTGACCTCGAGTCCAAAGAGCTGGGCAGCATCTGCGAAGCAAGACGTGATGCGCTGCAGGGCTCTCTCTGTGTGTGCAACGAGGGCAGCATCATCAGCAAAAAGCAGCTCACGAATCAGTTGGTCTAGGGTTTTCGTGTGGGCCTGCAGTCGTCTAAGGTTGAACAGGCTGCCATCGAGACGATACCTGATGTACACTGCATCGTCATCATCGAGGTCCACTGTGGCCTGCTTCAACATCATGCTAAAAAAGATGGTGAAGAGGGTCGGTGCCAGCACGCAGCCCTGCTTTACGCCGTTGAGAATAGGGAATGGTTCTGAGAGATCATTGTTGAGTCTGACCTGGCCTTGCTGGTCCTCGTGTAGCTGGACAATCATGTTGAGGAACTTTGGGGGACAGCCAAGTCGCTCCAGGATCTGCCACATGCCTTGCCTGCTCACAGTGTCGAACGCTTTTGTTAGGTCGACAAATGTTACGTACAGCCCTTTGTTCTGCTCGCGGCACTTCTCCTGTAGCTGTCTCAGCACAAAGACCATATCGGTGGTGCTCCTGTTTGCTCTGAAGCCACACTGGCCCTCTGGGAGTTGGTCTTCAGCGATGGCAGGTACCAGCCGATTCAGGAGCAGCCTTGCAAGGATTTT